>CM076577.1:128595494-128969012 GCA_034641835.2 Pinus albicaulis | reverse complement strand
ACTCCGTACACACCCTTCCGATGCATTTTATTACTGTAGCGCACCGATGCTTTACAACTCTTCCGCACCGGTGCATCATAAAACACCACGCCAAAACATAAACTTCCCAGTGAAAACTTAAGCAACCGCACAAGTGCGCCTATAAAACCCCGCGCACTGGAAAAGGGTTAAATAAAAAAATAATAATGGCCAAAAAATAACATTTTTCACTTTTTTAAGTGCTCCAGAGCTCCCAAGCACCGGTGCAATTTATCCTTGTTTGAGCCGCCCTGACATCGGTGCTCCTATTGCACCCATTGCATGCACTGTTGTTGTGCATTTCCCACCAATCTCCTGCTTGAATTTTTCAAAATGGTGGGAAAAATTTCTTTTGAAAATTATACATCCAATATGCCTCCTTGACGGCGAAATGTACAAGTATTTTTCTTGTTTTTCCATAATTAAGCCTTTTAGCGGATTAGAATTTCAAATAATCTTAAAATTGACCATTTAAAAGCAAAAAAAAATTGTCGCGCGGTGCGCTCGAGCCGTTCAGCTCGCACCGGTTAGCAGTGTTGCCTGTAAATTTACAAGCCACACCGCAACCAGTGCTAATGGTATCTGCACCAGTTCTGGGGCGGTACCGAAAGGCCCACGTTGTTAATTTAAAATTTTGAAAAAGTGCGGTGCGGTCGCTTACCTGGCCGCACCGTTGACCATGTGGAATAGCGACAACATGGTGCGTTGACTTAAATAACCTCTACAGGGTGGGTATTTTTTTCAACGCATTACATTCTGCATTTTGACAAGGTCAATGGTGCGGCCTAGTAAACCAGCGCTAACGGTATCTGCACCGATTCCGGGACGTTACCGAAGGCGCACCATATTATTTTAAAATTTTTAAAAAAGTGCAGTGCGGTCGGTTACCCGGTCGTACCGTTGACCAATTTTAATAGTGGAAACACGGTGCATTGACTTAAATATCCAACCCGAGGTGGGTATTTTTTTCAATGCATTGCATTCCGCATTTCGACAGGGTCAACGGTGTGGCATGGTAAAATACCACATCGTTGAATATGTAATGATGTCTGGAGGTCGGTGCGCTGACCGAAATATACGCCCCAAGGCGTATAGTTTAGTTAGTGCACCGCACTCCTGACACCATACATAGTCAATGGTGCACTAGAAATTTTCAGGAGTATCATTGTTGGCGCGTTAAATATTATCTGGTGCACCGCCGTCGGTGCGCCCCATAAAAATATGCACCAGGATCGGTGCATGCCTGTTTTTTGTGGCACACCGACTTTTTTTTTTTCTAAAAAAATTTACATATGTATATTTCTAAATACATGTCTCATTTAATAAAAAAAAATCGTATTTAATATGTCAGTCATTCAGAGACGTGAAAGGAGAGAAGAGGGGGAATAACATCAACAATAAGTGGACCAGTATAACATGGTTCGCCTGTGGGATGCATGAGAGAGGGAGAGAGATGCATACCCTCGCCCTATTACAGCAACTCCCAGGGGCTCCTAAGACAGGTAGGCCTCCTCAATTTCTATGAGGAGGCTACTTCCCTAAAGGGCCATGGTTTGTTTTTGAGACATCTTATCTACAATTGGAATGCCCACCGACAAGCTTTTCGGGATGGTCGTAACCAGTGGTACACGCACACTAAGGAGGACATATATTTCATTACAAGGCTATCAAGGAGAGGGGTGGATTTTCCCTCATTCCTCGAGGTTCCAATTGGCTATGCAACAGGGAGTCAGTTAGTGTACTCCTAGAGATACATTGACGCAGATATACTGTCTCTTTTAGATCTTTAGGTCTCCGGAGGTCAGTTACATATTGGTGCATTTGGTAGTCAGGAGGTGAGGTGCCTCTCACTTCTCATTTCGACTATTTCACACAACCCCAATGACGGGCAATGCATTAGTTTCTCGCTTCTATATTATGTTGATTCTTTAGTATAGGAGCCACGACTTGTCAAGTTGTGTGCCATTTTTTTGCCACAGTTATGTACAACCATAGATAGATGTCATGCTCATGCACAAGGGAGGGTCAACTTCCCTTTTGCTTCAGATATTTTTTGTTTATTTTTTGAGAGGTTTCCAGAGACAAGGCCTACTTTTGTTCGGCAGCCTCGTAGGCCGATGTTTGAGGCACAGATGCACATGTGGGGGCAGATGATGCCCAAGAGGGGCGAGACTGTGTTTCCAGCGAGGATATCGAATGATGCACTAGAGTTGCTAGCCAGTGTTGACGAGCATCCCTTCATTATGGTCCCCTATCCTTATGCGGGTTTGGATTGGCGAGGGTGTGCCAACATCCTCTTCACAACTGATGAGCTGCCGAATGATAGAGGTAATATTACTGTTTTATTTAAATTTATTCTAACATGTTATTTAACTTGTTTTTATTAAATTGTCTAATGAAATTGTCTAATGATTGTTGTGTACTCAATGTATATATTTTGCAGACATTGGGTCTTTTGATGGTGAGGACATGCCGACACCACCACATGATCCAAGTGTGGATCCTGATGATGATCAGGGCATTGCATATGTTGAGGATCATCAGGAGGCCAGTGCAAAGAGACCTTCTCTTGTTGGTGCACTAGTATCGCTTTTTTCTAGGCATGGTCGGCTTGATAGTAGATACAGGATGGAGTTGGGCGACCAACTTATGCATTGATTGTTGAGGCGGGCATCAGGCCCGCTAAGATGAGAGACATACAAGTCGATGGTAGGCTGTTACATATGTGGAGAGGCATGCCATGTGACATGTACAGCCTGATGCGGCATGTCGTAGGAGCTACGACCTTAGTTACGTGGCTGAGGAGGACCATTGCATGTTATAGGCGTGGTCGAGGTGCAGCACATGATCGACAGTCTGCAAGCAGCGAATCATCATCTGATGATCGTTCACCTCGCGTCGCACTAGATGAGCATCCTCCACTAGCATAGAGGATCAGTCATCATGGAGAGCAGGCTGGACCATCGGCCACGTCCAGTCAACAGCCTACAACATCCAGAAGTACTCATGATCATGAGCAGGCTGGACCATCGACCGTCGAGGATGCACCATTGACTTGAGCAGGCCTCTACTAATACTGCTATTGATGATGTACCACTAGTTCATCCATGAAATTTATATTACAGTTGTATATTTTTGACATTATTCAATTATATATATACATATATATATGGTCCATGTATTTTATGTTCATGTTGCAGTTGTGCTTAATTTACATGTTGGTGATCATCATGATGTGTATATTGTTAGGTCATGTATGATATGTTCATTTAATGTGCAACTTGCATATAGATGTGTATCTGATAGCAGTTATTTCACATGGGATGTATATTTGATGTTTGTGTTGTGATGATATTAATATATAATGTTAATTGTGTTTTGCTAGATGATCATGATCACGATGATGTTAGCAATTTTGAATGGGTTTTTTAGTCAAATATGATGTTTGTATGATGGTTATCATGAACGTGATGTTTATTAATTAATATAATATTAAATGATCATGATATTAAAAAATTGTAATATTTGTAATTCTAATTGTATGTAAATTTCTAAAATTGTAATTGTAATGGTATATATGTAAATTTGTAAAATTATAATTGTAATTGTAAATTTTTAATTTGTAAAATTGTAATTGTATATAAGTAAAATTCTAAAATTGTAATTGTATTTGTAATTGTACGTGAAATTGTAAAATCGTAATTCTAATTCTAATTCTAATTCTATGTAAAATATTTGTAAAATTTTAATTGCATTACTGTGAATTGATTGTAATTGTAATCGTAATTGTATGTAAAATTCTAAAATTGTAATCGTATGTGAAATTGTAAAATTGTAGTTGTAATTGTAATTGTAATTCTAAAATTGTATGTAAAATATTTGTAAAATTTTAATTGTATTAACGTGAAAATTTTAATTGTATTAATGTGAAATGATTTTATTAAAATTTGTAAATTTGTACATTTGTAAAATTTTAAATAATTGTAAAATAATAAATCTAGAATAATATGAATTATTGTAACATAATAAAGTTTAGAAAATAATGCAAATAAATTCATGTAATTTAGAATTATCATTATTTTATTATGATCTTAGATACAAAAAAATAACTTTATACAGTACGCCATTGTTTTTTAGATCAACACAATTGCAAATTATCAAGTGACATATTGATTTTAACGTTAACACAATGCAAATTACCAATTAATTCAAAATACATATTATAATGTTTCGAAAAACCCATCTTAAAAAGTATAAATATTGATGAAATAACACATGTACCATATCACTCTCAGTTCTCATGATCACCCTCATTATCTTCCAGCTCGCATTGCATGATAACACTATTGTTCTCAAAAATATGTTTTTATCTAAGGTCATGCGTCAATACAAACCACCAATCCCTATCCAACACATCTGGGTAAAAAAAACCTAGTTGCAGTGTTTGGGGAAAACATAGGGCTCCTTAGCTTCATCCCACATCTTTCTAGAGTTGATACATATTAGCTTACTATCATGATCTTCCTTTACATTATTCTGATCAAAGGTGTCCCACCACTTGCACCTAAAAATAACACATTGGAAAGAAGATAAATCCACTTCAATGATCTCCTGTATCTTTCTGACGTAACCTGACGTCCCTTGTACTAGGTTTCGATCACAGTGGCTAGATTGACTAGATTGATCGAATTAGACTTCCACTCCAAAGTCTTGTGTGATGTTTCCAACATCGGCATTTTCAGTGCGAAAATGGTGTCCATATGCCACATAGATGGGAACAGATGCACCTATTATAAAAAAGTTAAAAAAATCATAGTGTCATGTGTCTTATAATAACCCAACTTTTAAAATATGAAATATAGATGTCTTATAAGTTTCAAATTTACATATAAATTAAAAATATTATTACCGAGTTGTTGCACCCAATCCCTACGTTTAGCACATCCTCTTCAGCACGCGGGTAATGACTGGTTGCACCTTATTTCTCTCTGATTTGGTCAGCAACCCAACTATTGGGGCATATTTTTGGCATATTTTCTTTTAAATGATTGGGATAAGGCACAATTCTACCATTCAACCGTCTGAATTCTTTCCTGTCACTATCCCATTTTATCCTCTTTTGTTTGTACAATGCGACCCACGGTTGTGTTGCTTCGGAATTGCAAAGAACGAATTTATTGATTGCTTCAATTTCTTCATTTGCTGATGAAATCAAACCGACATTGTATAGTACTTAGAGATCAAAATATACATTATATCTAAGTTCAACATGAATATTAACTTTGTGTAAATTTGAAAAGTTATAAGTCGCTTAATTTTTATCAAAAAAAAAAATTCCACTCGTTTGGAGCAACTCCCCTTCTCTTTTGTCTTCATCCCTTTCATCGTCCCAAATCACCGCACCTGGTTTGTTGTCGATCTGCTTGATGTACTCATTGGCATAATAGAAAGACTCATATGATATGTACCCCTCGGGTTTTGCCCTTTGTCGAACAAAACCTTTCAATTTATTCATGTACCTCTCTAAGAAGAACATCCAACGAAAAGAAACCACCCCAACTAATTCAACCTCATCTACTAGGTGGATTAGGAGATGAACCTGTAAGTCCATGAAACTCTTCGGCATTTCCTTCTCAAACATACAAACAATCTCAACTATCTCTTGACGCCACCGTGGAATGCTAGCCACATGAATCTCCTTTGACATGATCCAACGTACAAATGCAGATAATTTAGATATGACACGTCCTAGGTCTTGAGGGAATTCATGTTTCACACACCCACACACCAACAAAGGATAATGACACTACAAAGTTATAAACATATGTAATAATATACAAAATTAGTTATGTTTTATGATCCCTGCATGGGATAAAATTTATTAATATAAAAAATAATAAAATCATGCTTTTGACATTATACGTACTCCTAGAATATTCAAATGGTAATACAATTTCAACCCCGACAAATGGTCATCCACGATGAAGCAGCACTGTAGTGAAGACCCATATCAAGTTGGCACCCTCACACCCATTATAACTTCCTTTGCGAAAGAAATATCATCTTTTTTAAAAATCCATGGGACATCACCTTCTTTGAAAAACCATGAATTAGAGGGACTAGCGCCTGCCTCTGATCCTGTACTTTCTAATCATCTTGGCCAATGTTTCTTTTTAGTTTTTGAAGTTATAAGATCTTTCCTAACAACCAATTTGTCACTTTTTTTTCGATGATATGTGCCTCCATAAAGAAGATGAAACATTTTTAAATATATGCATGGGATCTAATACGTGGGTAATCTTAAGATGCTCCCAATATGGGAGGTTATAAAAGATATATTTCCTTTTCATCCCAATGGGAAATTTCTCAACACAGGTGTCGAAGAATTCTGGATCATCGAACATAGGCTCCCCATTTGAATCGAACATTTCTATGAACTCCTTCTCCTTCTCTCTCTCATATTCTCTAAGCCATTTAGCTGGTGTTGTTATTGGAGTCCTTTGGGTTCTCTCTCGTTTACCATTGAAAGCGGATGATGCTCTTCTGTAAGGGTGTTCTTCTGGGAGGAATACCCTGGAGCAATCATACACTGGCTTTCGTAGGTCCTTGGACCATCTAGATTTCAAAGAAGGTCCATAACATTTACATCCAAAATACCCTTTTGTTACAAGACCTACGAGATTATTGTATACAATTAATATGCATGGCATGTTAAAGAATATCATGAAGATCAGAACAAATATTATAACGAATTAAATAAATAATATGTGAAAGAATATTGTTACGTATATAAACAAATAAATAAATTAAACATGTAATTTACCATAGAAAACTCCTAAGCCTGGATAATCACATGTCGTGTAAGCACATATGCCATACAACTTAAACCTTGTCTCTACTGCGATGGGTCTTGATACATCGTATACATTTATCCCATCCCATAATTCCTTCAATTCATCTACCAGTGGTTATAAGTAGACATCCATATTCTTCACTTGTCTTCTACTAGGGACTATGAGAGCCAAAATACGATGTTCATTCTTCACAGACAACCATGGGGGGATATTGTTATTGATCACTACTACAGGCCAAATAGAATAGTTGGTGTTCTGGAGGGAATATGGGTTGACTCCATCCATGGCTATGCTGAGTCGTAGTCTTCGTACTTCATCCTTGAATTTTTTGGGCCATGTATCCTCTATATGCTTCATGGCTATTATATCAGTTGGGATTCGCATAACTCCCAACTCACTTCAGTGTGAGGCATGCCATCCATGCAACATAGCTAATTCTTTGCAACGAAAGAGCCTTTGAATCCTTGAGATTATAGGCATGTGCCTCAATATCTTAAAAGGAGTACCAGTACATGATTTACACTTCTTTTTTTATTTATCATACCTGTCATGCCCACATTTTGGACACATCTCTTTGTCTACATATTCTCCTCTATATAGAATACAATCATTTGGACATGCATGATATGATAAGTACTCAACACCCAACATTTTCAACAATTTCCTTGCCTCTTCGAAGCTACCGGGCAAGACATTATCACTCAGAAGAACCTTATCTTTGAATAACCTGTAGTTGGTGATCATGGAAAAATATATTAATAAATGTACATTAATGCCGATATAATTATTAACGTTCATAAAATTTACCATTTTTAATGTTCATTGCAATGTACTGATTATATTTCAAATTTATATAAGGGAGTACTTTATGGTAAATTACCTCAAAATTTCTGAGAAACATGCATTCAACAAGCCAAAATTTGATTTCAAGTTGTACAGTAACATCATTGTCCCAAACTAGTTAGACTTTGATTGACCGCCAGGTCCAAAGAGAGGGGTGGTGGAAGTAAATTTAAGCCTTTCGAAAAAGGTGTCAGCGATATAATCATCATCCCCTAGTTGATCATCGTTTTGGAATGCATATAACAACATCGTCTCCATGGTAGTCGTATCCCTTAAGTAATCATCCGTACCAACCTCTATTTGATCGCCCCTATTGCTAGCTTGTGAAGAACTACTATTTCTATAGTCATTCCTAATTGGTGAATTTGGACGTAGTGAGAATTGAATTGGTGGTTGATTCAACCATTCTTGGTATCGTTCCTCTCTGACTTTTTCTCTTAATTCAATCTTCTCACGATTTGACATTATCGTGGGGTGCAACGGAAGATGGTAGGTAGGTCGCTCATCATCACTAGAATCCTAATAATTAAAAAAAAAAAATTTGAATATGACTAGTACAAAATATATTATATCAATTAGTAACCACGTTGACAATACTGCATGATTAATTGGGTTGACGTTGAAATAATTACATTAATCAATATACTAAAAAATTATAATTATTACCATCATTGCCCCAGGATTGTGGCTAGAAGATGAAATATTGTTACAATTGGCAGGGTGAAGCGGCTGTCCATTTTCATCTACCAAATGCGCCTTGCGGTATGCAGCTCCTGATAAGAGCTTCCAACGTTTTGGAGTTGTTTGAATATTTTGTGCATCTAAACTCGATGTTGAATCTGCATGAACCTGCAAATTTTTATACATTATAAATTTAATTAAGTTGTGCATGATTGACATGGATAAAAAACATAAATTCAATTAGATAATGAAAATATAAATAAAATCTAAAGTAAATATTACGTCTCGAGATGGATAGGGAGAACTCTGCGATGGACTTTGAGAAATATTATGGAACGAGTTAGATTTGAAGAATTGTCCATTCGATATAATTATGATATTTACTCCCTGCATTTGAGCAAAATCAACAATAAATTTTGGTGCACACACCTAAAAGTAATTTTGGTGCCTTCAAAATGGACTTCTTGTTATTGGTGCTAATGTACAGATCACCGCACCAGAGTATTTTCATTATTGCACACCAGTGTCGTTTTATAAACGAACGCATCGGTGCGGTGCTATTAAGTGACGCACCTGTGACGAATAACCATAAATAAAAAAAGCATAACTCTATTTTCTTTAAGTGAAAAAAAACGGTAAATTGAAAAATGGGCAGAAAAATAGTTTTGAAAATATAATTTCATAAAAAAATTCTTTAAATACTAAACAATTTTCATTATTTCACTACTTTTGCAAAAATTTGCAGCCAGAGATTTTTAGGAGACGTACCTAGAGCAAACAGAGCATGAGAGCACTGTGAAGTAGGGAAATACATTCGAACAGAAGTATTCAGACAATCAGAATTCCAAACCTCTGGTGATTCAAACCCTGAAGCATAGAATTTCAAACGATCTAGTGATTAAATTTTATTGTTTTTTTTTTACTTTTTCTGCAGTTTTTTTTTTATGTAGTAAGAAAAACTTTCAATGTTTATTGTTTTTTTTACTTTTTCTGCAGTTTTTTTAACGCAGTAAGAAAAAAATTTCAATTTCTTTTTCATTTTCAGAGAAAAAAAAAAAATTTAGAAACAAACCCTACATTCTTTTTGTTTCTGCCCTCTCTTCTCCCTCTTTCTGTGATTTCAGAATTAGGGCTTTTTCATTTTAGATTTGTAGGGTTTGTATTTCTAAATATAGGCCTAAGACATCCAACCCATGGGACGACTTGCATATTCAGATCTCAATCCATGTCGGCCCTTGCGTGAATTAAAAAAAAAAATAGATTTTTTTTAATCGGTGCGCCCAGCGTAACTTAGCGCACCGGTGTAGTGCACCGCGAAAGCACTGTGTGATAAAAAATTAAATTTTTTTTTTTTTTAATCAGTGTGCCATATGTAAAATATGGCACCGGTGCACTATTTCATTATGGCGCACCGCGAACGTGCTGTTTCACACAATTAAAAAAAAAATCCATCTATAGAAACAAACCCTACATTCTTTTTGTTTCTGCCCTTTCTCCTCATTCTTTTTGTGATTTCAGAATTAGGGATTTTCATTTTAGATTTATAGGGTTTGTATTGCTAAATATAGGCCTAAGACATTCAACCCACGGGATGACTTCAATAGTCTGATCGCATTCCATGTCGGCCCTTGCGTGAATATATATATATATATATTTTCAGCGGTGCGCCCAACGTACCCTAACACATCGGTTCGCTATATTATCCCTGCACACCGCGAAAGTGATGTGTGATAAAAAAATTTAAAAACTTTTTTTTTTTATCAGAGCGCTATATGTAAAATATGGCGCCGGTGCGCTATTTCATTATGGCGCACCGTGAACGTGTTGTTTCACCAAAAAAAAAAAAAAAAAATCTATTTTTAGAAAAAAACCCTACATTCTTTTTGTTTCCGCTCGTTCTTCTCCCTCTTTCTGTGATTTCAGAATTAGGGCTTTTCATTTTAGATTTATAGGTTTTGTATTGCTATATATAGGCCTACGACATCCAACCCACGGGACAACTTGCATAGTCGGATCCCAATCCATGTCGGCCCTTGCGTGAATTTAAAATAATATAGAATTTTTTTTCATCGGTGCCCCTGGTGTACCCTAGCGCACCGCAAAAGTACTGTGTGATAAAAAAAATTAAAAAAAATAAAAACAAATTTTTTTTTAATCAGTGCGCCATATGTAAAATATGGCATTGATTTATGCTACAAAAACTGACACTGGATTATTTTTATTATTCTCTGTGTTAATCAGTGCGATGGTTAATGTGTAACGCATCGGTGCTCCTTGTTGACAGAGAGCACCGTACGGTCTATTATACTATTTTTGCAGTGCGTTTATAATACCCCCATGCACCGACATCAATGCGTACAAAATGAATGGCGCACCAGTTTCTTGAGATATTTTTTTTACCTAAAAAGTTGACAATTTATTTATAAATATATTAATGAATGATATGGTACATGTTTAAGATTGATAAACAAATGACTGAAAAGAGATCAAGTAACAAAATTACTAATAACACATCAAGAAATGAAAAAAAGACAAGTTCTTTGTAAATTCTTTACAAAAAATATTATTTTTGAACTATATGTAAGTTTAACTAATATGTATTGTTTACTGTGTATCATGAAAAGCCACAAAATGACGAAGCTAGATAATATTATTTATGTTCTAGGACCAGAAGAGCGTAAAATCTTGATGGAAAAATTGCAAAAGGATGAATCAGGTGAATGAAAAAATACTATCAAACCAATATGAGTTTCTTTTTTTAATTTTCATTAATAATACTTAAAATTATTAGATAACATGTGTCAAACAATCTATTAATTCACATATGTTTAATGTTCTACAGGGACCAACAACTTAGAAAATGAACGTTGTTCTAAGAAAATAAAAAAAAAATAGAACATGCAAATGAAAATGAATTGCTCCTTAGCTCATCTGGAGTGGTGTTGGAGGTTAACGAAAGGGGGGGAAACTTTTACAAAAGTTTGAGGGATCTAGTGGAACGAATGTATAGATGTTGTTTCCACTTACAATATAAAAATCAATCCAATGATTCCAAGAACCAAATTTTAGCTAAACTACAGGAAGAGTTTCCAGAGAATTGGTCAATGAGACATGTCAAACTTTTAATAGCAAAAATGTACAACAACAAAAAAATAAGTAATGAAAAAGTAATATTCCTTTAAATTTTTGTCTAGAATTATTTATAAATATCACTTTTGTTATATTTAATTTTCATGTATCAATATAAAAATTAAATAGTTTATTTTTTCGCTCTGCCTGCAACCCGCGTGCTGCCAGCTTTAGCTGCTACTAGGGTTTTGTTGTCATGGAGGTGCAGGGCCCGCCTCGGGCCTCCTCTCCTCCCCCCTCCTCCACCATCGTCAAACCCAACTGCCTTCAGCTCGCTGATAGCCTCCCTGCCAAAGAAGAAGAAGGAAAAATCTTTGAAGTTTGTCAAAAGGCTGGAAGAAATGCCAACCGTGTCTCTTCCACTGGATGGTCCAATACAAGTAGCTTTGACTATGTCTAAGAGAGCGCTTGTGGGGAAATTTATAGGCCTGTGGCCATCTCCAAAAGCCACAAAATCCTAGGTTATAAAGAACTGGAAACCTCTGATTAACTAGAATATCACCTCTTACTTCCTGGGAAGAGGATACTTTTTATTCAAATTCACCTCCAAAGAGGATAAGAAGTTGATATTCAGGAATGGCCAAACTTTATGGGGCCACAAGGGCTGTATCTGAATAAGTGGACTCCGGACTTCAACCCAACAGAGAACGTTCCATCAGCGGTTCCAATGTGGGTCAGATTTCTGAATCTCCCAATACACTGCTAGAACTAGGACTCCCTGAAACACATCAAGGATGCGCTAGTAAAATTCATTGATAGGGAAAACAATAAAGATCAATATGATTGTGCACAGATCAGTGTGGAGGTGGATCTAGAAGTAGGACTACCAGAGGCTATCAAAATCAACGTCGGAAGCTGGACTCATATTCAAAAGCTAGATTATGAGCAACTACCATTTAGGTGTCGGGGGTGTCACGAATACGACCACTTCTCCAGAAATTGCCCAAAAAAGAGTGAGGAGGACAAGGAGAAAGAGGAGGGATGAAAGCTAGCCAAGAGGTCAAAATCTAACCCAAAGGCCTCTAATCTGGCAGGTCCATAAAGGGGAAAAGGAAAACAACCTAAAGGTGGCATCTCGTGCCAGCAAAAGCTTCGAAAAACATGTTTGGGCCCCTTGGCTCAGCTTCCCAAGAAATCCTTGAAGTTGATCTGCCTCAGAAGGAAACTACTGAGAACCATTGACAAATGACTCAAGGCAGAGGGAAAGAGAAACAGAAAGCTCCAAAGATAAGAACACAGTGAGTGATGAGGAAAACCAAGGCTCGGAAGAATCCAAAGAGGAAGGAGAGATATGAGACCCTCAAACCACGGTCAGAATATCGGCAACATGAAGGATGTCAACCAGGGAGAAGAGAGAGAAAGAAACATACAAAGACAAGTTGCAAAGCAACCAGCCAACTTTGGAAAATATTTTGGCTAAAACCCAAAAGACGGCAAGAAATTAGGGACAAGTCTCCAAGGGAGGCCCTCACACTCATAAAAGTAAATAATGAAGGTGATATCCTGGAACTGCATAGGTTTAGGGAGTAAGACAAAAGAAGAAGCTATGAGGAGTCTAATCATTGCATAAAACCCATACATAATGCTAGTTCAGGAGACAAAATTTGAGGATAAGGATTTCCTCCAAAGCAGCAATTTTTTTTGGAACAAAGTTAGGACTAAGGTTGTCTCGGCCACAGGGGCCTCGTAAGGTTTTGGCACTTGGAATGCTTCCAAAATCAATTTGGTAGCCAAAAATCACAATGTTCATTAGTTGTTTATGAAGTTTCAACATCAAGAATCGAAGGAAGTTCTCAATCTCTTCAATGTCTATGTTCCGGTTAACAGAGGGGAAAAGAAGATTTTTTGGGACTCTCTAAGAGACATGGCAGATGAGGAGGAGCTGGAAAACATTCTAATTGCAGGGGATATTAACATTATCCTAAGCCAGGAATAAAAGCGAGAGGGATGTATTATGAGAGACTTGGCTAGAGAGTGGGTGGAGGATCTAATTCATGATTGGGATCTTCTCGACATCAAGCCTTGCAAAGGTAAGTACACCTGTTCAAATAAACGTTTAGGCCTTGGGCATATTGCTGTAAGATTAGACAAATTTATCATCCAAATTTCATTCCTTATTCTTGGCCTAGATGCTAAGATGAGTATTATTACTATTAGTACCTCGGATCATAAACCCATAAATCTTGATCTTTCCACCCAAAGGAATTTAGGCCCTATCCCCTTCAGATTTAGTCCACTCTGGATAAATCAAAAGGAATTCTTGGAGAGGGTAGAAGAAATTTGGAAGAATCCTGTCATGGGTTACCCGTTCTTTGTATGGGAGGAGAAGTTGAGAAGATTGAAAATAGCTTTGAAAATTTGGGCCAAAAACATCCCTAGCCCTGTGGATGAAAGAAAGGAAGTCCAATCAGTGCTTAGGAACCACCAAGCCCAAATGGAAGAGGTAGAAATTTCGAGTGAAATTCTAAAAAGGGAGGAAGGGTTACAACAAAAATTTTAGAAGGCTTGTAGATAGGAGGAGGAGTACTGGAGGAAAAAATCTCGAAGTATCTGGTTGCAAGCGGGAGACAGGAACACCTCCTTCTTCCACAAGCAAGCCCAAGCAAGGAGAGGTTTCAATTCTATTTCAGAAATCAAGGATGAATCCCAAACTTACGATGACTTTTCAAGCATTAAAAGGGATTCCCACAATTATTTCAAAAGTCTATTCAGTGAAGAAGAGGTGCAGGGATGTAGTGCTAAGATTTTGGATGAGGTTCCCACTAAGATCACGGCTAGAATGAACCAGAAGTTGGAGGCTCAGGTTACTAGGAAACAAATAAAGGCTACCTTGTTTTCCATGAGCCCGAACAAAGCCCCCGGTCTGGATGGTTTCACGGCAAAATTTATCCAAGTTTGTTGGTCAATGGTAGATTGTGAAAAAATATCTCCATAAAATGATTCTAAAATCTCAAGCCTGTAAGAAAATTGGGGGTAGCACGAACTCTGCCTTTCTAGTCCTCATTACGAAAGAGAAGGGAGAAAACTCCTTCAATAGGTTCCAACCTATTTCCCTGTGCAATATAGGATACAAGATCATTACAAAGGTGATTGCCAGCAGATTGAAAGGGATTCTTTCAGGCCTTATTCCAGAGAACCAAGGGGGCTTTGTTCAAGGAAGGCAAATTGCGGATAATATTATCTTAGTCCAGGAGGCGATACACTCAAGCCTGAAGAGAAAAGAAAAAGATATGATTGTTAAGCTTGATCTTGAAAATGCGTTTGATAGGGTAAGGCATACATTTATGCTCGAAGTTATGCATAAGTTTGTTTTTGGGTATGGTTTCATTCATTGGATCAGAGCCTGCATATCCGAGCCATGGATTGCTCTGTTGGTGAATGGTCGAGAAGTAGATTTTTTAAAGCTTCTAGAGGGCTTCGGCAGGGATTCCCACTCTCCCCTCTGATCTTTGTACTCCAAGCCTCTGTCTTAAGCTCTATTCTGGAGAAAATAAGATCAAATTAGGATATTCTAGGCATTCAAATTGTGAGAGGAGTAAAATAAATCAATCATGCCTTGTTTGTAGATGATTCTCTGCTCCTTGGGGTAGCTTCTGTTCACTCTGCCAAACAGTTTAAATTGGTTTTGGACGAATTTTGCGTTGCCTCGGGTATTAGATTGAATGCTGGGAAGTGTCATTTTTATGGCAGGAATGTGTCTCAAGGTGAACTAAATGTTATAGCCAAATTCTGGGATTTTCTAGATCCAATCGATGGACGTCTTTCAAGTATTTTGGGTTGCCTATCTTTCAGAAAAATCCTTCAGGTAAGGATTGGATTCCACTCCTTGAAAAAATTAAAAGTAAGTTACAGGCTTGGGGGTTTTCATGGCTGAATCTAGCAGGGAAGACAGTGCTCATTAAGTCGGTCGTGAACAGTCTCCCAACCCATAAAGCTTCGCTAATGCTAGCTCCTCTTGGTATCCTTAGGAAAATGGAAGGTTTAATAAGGAGATTTTTCTGGAAAGGTGGAAAACAAAACAACAGAAGATTGTCGCTTGTCAATTGGGACAAAGTCACCACGCCAATATTAGAGGGTGGTCTAAACTTCAAAGATCTGAGGCTACAAAACGTAGCATTGGGGGCCAAAGTTATCTGGAGGAAATTTTCCCCTAAGGCTGGTTGGGCTTAGCATGCTCTTTTGAAGAAGCATTTCGAAGGGAAAAGGAAACAATGCCTTGACAGGCCCGTTGAATCCCTTAATGGAACTCAAATCCATAAGCTTTGTGTGCAGGCCTAGTCACTCATCCAAGACCATATGTATTGGGTCCCAGGGAATGGGAAATCAATTGACCTATGGGAGGATTGTATAATTAATGACGCCCCCTTTGCGGGTGCACAAGATCTTCAGGATCTATGGTGCTGGATGAAGAGCGCAGGAATTGTCACGCTGTGGGACATTTCGACCTAGAAAGACAAGGTCTGGACGGAGTGGAAAAAGTCGCAAATGCCGCGAGGTCTAGAAAACACGTGGCTGGAGCTTTAGACTCGAATCAAAGGGAAGGCTCCCATTCTTTAAAAGAAGCATGATCAAAGACTGGGATTTGAAATCTGGAGTTGACATGGTGGCGCAGGGTTATGAAACATTAAGAGCAATTCCTCATGTTCCTCCTTGCCCAGCATTGTGGAAAGGGTTGTGGAAACAGAAAGGCATCCCAAAAATCGATATGTTTAGCTGGCTTTTATGCCACAATCGAGCTCTTACGAAAGACAACATCAAGAGGAAAGACTTCCATGGCCCATCTAGATGCTCGTTGTGTCTAGAAAATGAAGAAAGTTCTCAACACATAATGCTGGAATGCAACTTCACCATAGAAATGTGGGAAGAAGAACTGAGCCATTGGGCTGCGAAAATTACGTTCCCCTCCTCCATATTTGACCTGTACGCATCATGGCTGGACCGCTACCTTGGAAAGCTCCCAAAAAACGTTTGATTTAAAGTTGGTTTGCTAGAAAATTTGGTTGAAGCGGAATAGCGGAATTTTCCAAGGTAAAGCGCATAATGCAAAATCGATCATGACCAAGATAAAAAGTACTCTTAAATAATTTCTGAGTGAGAAAGTGGGGAAACTCACTAATACAAACTTATCCTCTCATGAGGTGGAGTGGGGTGGTTTGTTGGGATTACAGCTCTCCAACACGGATATTCAGGAGGAAAAGAAAAAAGACTGGTAGATTACATTAACTGGGGAGAACTTCTACAAATGGAATAATGAAATGGCTTGCTATTCCTTGTTCTTTGACGGGGCGACCAAAGGTAATCTGGGGAATGCAGGTGCTGGTGGAGTCATTAAGAATATGGAGGGCTAAACTGAGCATAGGTACGCTTGGGGTCTAGTCCAAGACACCAATACCCAAGCGAAGGCAATGGAGTTGCTGCAAGATCTCAAGTTACTGCATAAGGTGGGTCTCAAGGAAGCAAATTTCATTGGAGATTCTCAAACTCTTATAAAAATACTAGTGGAAAAATAAAATCCGAAGGATCTTCGTTAGATAGATTGATTTCGAGAATCAAAAAGCTTGCTAGCTCTTTTCAAAATTTAAGCTTCTTCCATGTTTTGTGGAACAACAACAAAGAGGCTGATATGGAAGCTAATAGAGCTGCTCTTCTTCCTGCGAACATTATTTTATGCGACGGGGAGGAAAATTGGGATCCAATTCCATAGAAGTTCTGTTAATTTTTTACTATCTATTACTACAACAGTTTGTATGTGTCTTTAAGTTAGGAAAAATCTCGTCGCTAATGTGGATTGTTGAATCTAAGCAGCTTCAATATGTCATATTTAGAGACAGAGTGATTCTGGTCATGGGGAGTGATTCTGGTGATTTAGAGACAGAGTGATTCTGGTCATGTTACATTTTTCAGGAAGATTATGAAAATATCAAAATATGAACGAGCTGATATCAGAAATATGTCAATAGGAATGTCCAAAAAGGTGTACAAGGAGATGGTCAAAGAAATGGACAAAATTTCATCTCAAGAGAAGCCATCTCAACAACAATGTGCTTCAAATGTAATATGTAATCATTGAATTTTTCGATCATTAGGTACAATAAATAAAAAATTTAGCATTAAATATTAATTTTCAAGTATTTTCTTGCAGAAAAGAAAAGAAAATGGAACCCATTCAACACATAAAACAGGACAACAAGGAAGAAAAGGGTTGATATCTAAGTTTGTGAGTAATTGTTACTTCCTTATAACAACTTAACTAGATTTCATTTTTGTATTTTTTAAGTTGTTTTACAAAAATCATTATTGGATGTCTTCAAACAGGTGCTAACATACAAAGAAGAACCATCAGATGAATTGATTGAAATTGGGTTAACTATGGGTTGTGAGTATATGTTGGCATATCATAAATTAATTGTGGAATTTGTAAGCATCTATCAATGTTGTTTTACTTAGCTTCGTCTATAATTAATAGAACAAAAAAATCTTTTATATTAAATATATGATTTGTTATGGGGTATAAAACTTGTAAGAAACAAAGTATGGAATTGCGCCAATAGATGAAATATTGAAAGATGGCATGTTACATGGTTTTGAAATAATTTGTATAGTTTATGAGCCAATTGTTGCAATGGTACGTCATTTCTTTTCTATTCACGTTGATGCATATTATTTAATATTGCAATTTTCATTATTCTCACCAATGTATATACACTCATTATAGTTTATTTTTATGTTTGTAGATGGAAGGTGAAGAAGAAGAAAACAATCGACACCATGAACAAAACGTTCCTGAAAATAACCCAAATCATGGAAGTAGCTCTAGCAGTGACAGCAGTTCAAGCGAAGAATGATGATCACTATGTTTGGATATCAAAGCAAGGCGTTGTATTTTTTGAAATATTATCCTGTGAAATCAGAAATTTTGTTTAATGTAATGGACATAATGTCCCAATTGAAAGACAAAGGGATACCAATAAATATATTGTCTTATTCATATATATAAAATAAAATATGTTTTAATTTATTCTATTGTGTTCTCCATTGTCGTTGTGAAATGTAACACCACTGATTAAATTTATGGATGATTAAATATTATAATGAAGAGATGTGAAATTTGATGATATGATATAATAAATTAATCCAAATATCACATTCAAATGCACTAATAAAAATTTAATTCATATGAATGATGTTATAAGGTATATATGTGTCGACTTTTGACGAATAATGATTTTTTAAAAATCACAGTAATTGCACTGTCACAAGTCGATGTTTCTAAAAAATACAAAATGAACACTGGTGTGTGTCAGTTATTGTACACCAGTGTGTTTGTATGTTGAAGCGCACCAGTGTGTTTCTACAACCTATGGGCACTGCACAAATACCAAAACCAATTAAAAATATCAGTGCATTTGTGCGGTACTGCGCACTAGTGCGTTTATGTGGCACTACGCACCGGTGCATTTGTACGACCTATGGGCACTGCACAAATACCGATACCAATTATAAATCTCAATGAATTTGTGTGATACTGTGTACAAGTGTGTTTATGTGGCTCTACGCATTAGTGCATTTGTACAACCTATCGGCACCACACAAATACCGATACCAATTATAAATCTCAGTGTGTTTTTGTGATACTGCGCACCGGTGCGTTTCTATAACTCTACATACCAGTCCGTTGAGACGACCTATGGGCACCGTACAAATCCCAAGACCAATTAGAACGGCCTCATGCATTGTATCACCAACATTGCGCCCGGTGTAGTGTTATACCTTGACGACCCATTACATGCTCCTTCGACTGCCCCGAGCCACTTTCTAAATGACATGCACCGATGCGTTGAAGCCCGAGTAGCG
Organism: Pinus albicaulis; assembly: GCA_034641835.2. Lineage (NCBI taxonomy): Eukaryota > Viridiplantae > Streptophyta > Pinopsida > Pinales > Pinaceae > Pinus > Pinus albicaulis. Next base: position 128,949,633 of record CM076577.1, on the reverse strand, counting down.
CACCGATGAAAAAAACATTTGTAATAACCTCCAGCCACCCATTTTTTTTAGTTGTGTTGAATTTCCGTTAAAATATTCGCCAAAACCTTCGTAACCATAAACGGATGTTGTAGCAAATGTTTTTTTGACAATTTTGGCCAATTTTATAACACTAAAAACCTCCTTTATAACCTCCGCTAGAGGGTCTTTTCCTTGTAGTGAGTACTTCATGATGATTTTCATCATGGAATCATACCTATCAAGAAGGTGACTAAAAGGGAAGAATTTATTTCTCTCATTTCTATACCGAGGCTTGATGTATGGTTGATAATACTGATCATCTAGGCTTTGGGATTTGAACCACTTCTCACCCACATTAGGTATCCTAGTAGAAGCAACAATGATGGCTGAAGATACAGTGAAATTTACACCAACAAGGGTCATTTGATTGTCGTGAAGGTTTGAAATGAAAACTCTAGTCAAAACAGGGTGGTTTTGAACTCTTTGTATCATTTCACAAAAATCAAAGCATCCCACATGCTTGAAAAAAGTGACTATCATAGGTGAGGCCATTAATTCTCTAGTGTTGGTAGGCTCAAACCTCATAATTTTACCTCCCTTGTGTGTCCTTCTTTATTTTATGTATTCCTATTCCATGAAATATCTATCTTCCTCTTCCATGGTGTTTTTAGTTTAGAATCCATAGGGATGAAGAAATAGGAGTGGGAGATAGGTTAGGGGAGTGGGAAAGGAGTAGGAAAAATTGGGGAAGTAGGAGAAAGGTTTAGGGAACTTAGGAAGGTGATAGGGGATCAAAATACTATGGCAATTTGGAATTAGAATTTTATTACAGGGTTGATAGGGTTGCCTAGGAAATTGAGATGCCTAGGACTTAGGGTTTAGGGAGAAGGAACTTTGGATATGAAATTTAGTGATATAGGGGTAGGGAGAGGGTTTAATGTGACGTGGGAAGGGTAAAAGGGTCTTCAGGGATCAAATTTGGGATTAGGAAGTGAAAATAGAATTTTTATCTTAAAAAACTGGAGATTTCTCATGGAAATATTGACACTATGAAATTTTCACTTAATAAATGCAAGGAGGGTGTGATGATGTCTTACTTACTTGATATAATATGGAAAAATCCTTTGCTGGAGTTTTGGAGCACTTGCACAAAGTTTTGGAGCTTGCAAATTAAATTAGACAGGTGTGCAGCACCTTTGGTGCATGCACAATGCTTGTCTCAGGTGCGCAGTGCCTTATTCTAGGTGCACAATGCCTCCCAGAAACTCAACCTTAAGGGAGCCTGATTTCTATTGGCCTCATTTTGATTGGCTCTAGCAGCAGGTTAGTTTTCTAGCTCTAATTTTGTCATCTTAGAGGTAAGTTCCTTGATCAAATTAGACATTTGATCAATATTTTCTCCTGTTGTAATATATTTAGAAGAGGAAGGTTTTTCTTCTTTCATATTATTTTTGTCTTTTGCTACTTTTTCTTCCTCTGCTTTCAATTTATTTGAAGCCATAAGATTAGACTGCACTCCAATTGCAGCCTCTTGCATATCCATCAATGTCTATGTTTTCTCGACCCTTAACCATAAAGAAAATTCACTGTTGGGTCCCTATATTACTAGTTTAGTCCTTTATTTTTATTAGTGTATCCCCCTTATTTTTATTGTTGTACCCCTGCAACCCCAATATTGTTATTATTGTGCCCTTACATTATTATTGTAAGGTCGGCTAGGATTATATTATGGCCCCATAGACTCCTATATATAGAAGGAGGTTTTGGTCATGTGTATCATCCAAGAATTGTTCATTTATGTAATGTATTGGAGGTTGCCTCCTCGAAGTGGCTGATTTCTAAGGCGTTGATCTCTCTTTTCTTCTATTTTTGGAGCTGGTTTCATAACATTTGGTATTAGAGCTTGGGATTCTAGGGTTTCGTTGCTCCAAAAAGGTCATCGTGGAATTTTCACTATAACATTGGTTCTACGAAGATTCAAAAGCTAAAATTTCTACAGCGCGAAGCCGAAATCCTAAGGAACCTCCTGTAAAAATTTCAGATCTTGTTTCGTAATATTTTTGGAGATATGATCTGTGGAAGTTAGGGATTTTTGTAGGCTCCTGAATTTAACCTAAACAGGTCATCGTGGTATTTTCGCTATAAATTTTTTTCTACGAGGTTTCAGAAGCTGAAATTTGTACAGAGAAAATCCAAAATCCTGAGGAACATCGTGGAAAAATTTCAGATATTTATTCGAAATATTTTCGGAGATATGCTTTGTGGCAGTTATGGTTTTTTCAAGATCCCGAATTTCATCTCAAAGAGGTGACCGCGAGAAAATTGTCATAACTCTCTCTCTGAGCATCAGATTGGAATTCTGTAAAAATTGGCCGCAACTACACAAAATGTAGTTTCCTGTATATCAATTTCAGTGTTGAAGGAGGAAACAACAACACGTGGCACACCGTACAAGTTTTCACTACTGAACTAGTCCATAATTAGGGCATTGTAGGAGATTGGGAATAACTTTGCCTTGAATAATCCAAATTAGGTCAGACCCATGGAATTTTAAAGAATCTTCATAAGGCTACTACAGGGCCAAATTTCAGATATTGAAGGTCTGAAATCACAGAGATAATTCAGTTTCAATATCAAGCTCCTCAAAATCAAGAAAAAGGTGTGTATTTTTATTTTTTATTTTATTTATTTATTTATTTGTTATTTTTTTTCCAATTGTGTAAGTCTTGTGTGAAAAATCAGTTTGAATTGATTCCAAGGGCATATTGTAGAATAGATATCAGTATTGGGTTCTAAAAATACCTCCTAAAAAGAATTCAACACCAATTAAGCCTTCCAAAGGCTCTACTATGACTCATGAAGATGAAGAATGGCAACATGACATGTCAAAATTACAAGAGAAAGTGCACCAAATTTCGCTCTCGCAAAGAGCAACAAAAAATGAAATGGAAGTTTTGAAGAAAGGCCTGGAAGCTAATATGGATGACATGGAAGCTAAGATCGATGAAAAATTGAAAGACAACATGGAAAACATGAAGAATTATCTAAAAGCAAACATGGAAGGTTTGAAAAAGTTGATACAAGAAATGTTTCCTAATAGCGAAAAGATAGTAGACGAAACTCATGATGAGAACAAAATAAATTTTAATCACGATTTCATAAAATATAATGTTGGATGGAAGAACCACCATATTCCAAAGATAGATATGAGGAATTTTGATGGCAAGGATCCCGTAACATAGGTACTACAGATGGAGCAATATTTTGATCTCAATAATGTGCAAAACACACAAAAGGTACGCATTGCAACTTTACTTTAGAACAAAATACATTTGTATGGTATCGATGGATTTTCTCCCGTAAAAAAATTGTCACTTGGTCAATTTTTACAGAGGAAATGATAGCACATTATGAGGATACAAAAAGCAACACCTTCTTTAGCCAATTGATAAATATCAAACAAAAGGGTTTAGTGGTGGAGCACATTGAGGAATTCCAAAAATTTAATATAAGGGTAACTAATATTCCAGAGGAACACATGATTGATGTCTTCATAGGGACTTTAAAGGATAACATCCAACATGAAGTTCGCTTTTGGGAACCTGATTCATTGGAAAAGGCATTCAGGTTGGCAAGAAAAATTGAATGTAAAATTATGGCGATAAGGAAGCCTAACACTCACATATATAAAGATGGAAGTGTTGCTACTCCTAGACTTCCACAACCTACAAGGTTGACACCACAACTATTGGAAGAAAAAAGAGCAAAAGGGCTTTGCCACAGTTGTGATAGAAAATACACTAAAGGTCATAAGTGTGCTAAGAAGAAATTATTTTACATAGATTGTGAAGAGGAAGAAGAAAATGAACAAGAATCTTCAAAAGAATAGGATATACACCAGGAACCAACCCTAGAAGAGGAAGAAATGAGTCCTACCATATCATGTAATGCATTGGCAGGAATTACCACTCCTCAAACTCTCAAGATAGAAGGAAATATCAAGAAGAAAAAGGTAATAGTGTTGATTGATTCAGGTAGTACCCATAATTTTATTCATTGTAAGGTAGCCAAGGAATTGAATTGTTTCCTATATCCAGCACCAGAATGTCAAGTGATGGTTGCAAATGGAGGAACTATAAATTGCTCTGAAAAATGCCATAATATCAAGCTAACCATGGGGGAATATGTATTTAATATTCCAATTCTTTCCATTCCAATGGGAGGTGCTGATGTTGTACTAGGTGTACAATGGTTACAATCTTTGGGGACGATAGCTTTTAATTTTCAAGAAATTTTCTTGAAATTTTTTTTAGAAGGAAAGGAAGTCGAATTACAGGGTATCGCAGGGAAGCTGGGAAAGATAATAATCTCTAATGTCATAAAAAAGCTTCTAAAGAAAGAACAAAGAGGCGTAATTTCACAATTATGCTCACTAGAAGTTCCAACATCAAAATCATATATTTATGCAGATCTCCAAAAATTCTCGAACAATCATTCCAAGTTGTTTGAAACTCCCAAAGGACTCCCACCTATTTGTGATCATGATCATGCTATTCATTTGATTCTAGGTAGTGTTCCTCCAAACATTAGGCCTTATAGATATCCTTATGTCCAGAAGAGTGAAATTGAACTTATGATTGTAGAAATGTTAGAGGCTAGTATAATTCAACCTAGTCAAAGTTCTTTCTATGCTCCAGTAGTATTGGTGCACAAGAAGGATGGATCATGGCGCATGTGTCCGGATTATAGGGAGCTCAATAAGCTCACTATTAAATATAAATTTCCCATTTTTGTTATTGATGAATTACATGGAGCAATTTATTTTACCAAGTTGGATCTTCATTTAGGATATCATCAAATTAGAATGAAGACTAAAGATATCCCGAAAACAAAATTTCGAACTCATGAGGGTCATTATGAATTTTTGGCCATGCCTTTTGGCCTTACAAATGCACCTTCTACATTTCAAGGGTTGATGAATTCCATTTTCAAACCCTTCCTTAGAAAATTTGTGATAGTATTTTTTGGTGATATACTAATCTACAGTAGGTTTGGGAAGGATCATGTTCAACATGTTGATAGGGTGCTCAAACTATTGCAGGAGAAACAATTATATGCAAAAACATCCAAATGTTTCTTTCAACTACAAGAGGTGGAATGTCTGGGTCATATTATATCTCACAAGGGTGTTAAGGTAGACCCTAACAAAATTAAAGCCATTAAGGAATGGAAAGTCCCCACAACCATAAAGCAGTTGCAAGGAATTCTTGGGTTAACAAGGTATTATCGCAAGTTTGTTAAAAATTATGGGAGAATAGCAGCACCTCTAACAGCATTATTGAAGAAAGATGCATTTTCATGGACTCCTAAATCAAGTAAGGCCTTTGAACATATTAAATATGCAATGTACTTAGCACCGGTCTTAGCTACGCCAGACTTCACAAAAACCATTATTGTGGAATGTGATGCCTCAGGAAATGGAATTGGTGATGTTTTAATGCAATAAGGAATACCCATTTCTTTTGAAAATCTTCCAATCAAAGGAAAGTATTTATAGAAAGCTATTTATGAGAAGGAAATGTTATTAATACTACATGCACTAAAGAAATGGCGACCTTACCTAATGGGAAGACACTTCAAGGTAAAAATTGATCATGATAGTCTTAAACACTTTTTGGAACAAAGACTACCTTCAGAAGAGCAGCACAAATGGGTCACAAAGATGTTGGGTTATGACTTTGAAATAATATGCAAAAAAGGGAAGCTAAATGTTGTTGCAGATGCACCCTCAAAAAAGAATGAAGAGGTGGAAGCATTTCTTTGTGTCATTTCTATTATCCAATCAGATTGGATAACCGAAGCAAGGGATGAATGGAAGAAGGATGAAGAAGTGTGGACACTCATTAAAAAATTGCAGCAAGATCCTAGTAAAACTGATACATTTAGTTGGAAAAATGATTCCTTATGGTACAAAGGTCGCTTATATATTTGTAAGAATTCCCAACTCAAACAAAATATTCTTTTGGAATCGCACACTTCTCCTTTAGGAGGAAACTCTGGATTTTTAAAAACTTACCATAGGGTGAAGAAAGAATTTTTTTGGGATGGCCTTAAATATGATATTCAAAAGTTTGTGGTGAAATGTTTAGTTTTCCATCAAAATAAAGTTGAGACAATTAAGACCCCGGGTCTTCTACAACCTTTATCCATTCTAAGTCAACGATGGGAGGAGATTTCAATGGATTTTATCAAAGGTTTACCTAAGTCCGAAGGAAAGAGTGTCATCATGGTGGTAGTTGATAGACCTACCAAGTATGCACACTTTTGTGTATTATCTCATCCATTTAAAGCAAGTACAATTGCTACTACATTTATGGACACAATTCAAAAGCTACATGGAAACCTAAAGATTATTGTGAGCGACAGAGATTCCATTTTTACTGGAAATTTTTGGACGGAGTTATTTTCTTGTTTGGGTACTCAACTAGCTCATAGCTCATCTTATCATCCTCAATCCAATGGTCAAACTAAGATATTGAATAAATGTTTGGAAGGACATCTTTGTTGTTTTGTATCTGATAAACAAACACAATGGGTCAAGTGGTTACCTCTCGCTGAATGGTGGTATAACACTTCCTTCCATACTGCAGCGAAAATGACCCCATTTATGGCACTTTATGGATACCATCCATCGTCCATCACATCATCTTTAAGAGAAAATTCTAATGTTCAAGCAGTGGAAGATCACATCGAGCATCAACAAGAAGTTCTCCAACTCTTAAAGGATAACCTAAATCTGGCACAAATTCGAATGAAACAACAGGTAGATCAACATCGTAGTGAGAGAAATTTTGATGTAGGGGACAGGGTATTTATATGGCTACAAACATACAAACAAATGTCCCTGAAGCAAGCTAAGAAGGATAATAAATTATCTCCAAAGTACTATGGTCCTTACAAGGTGTTGCAAAAGATTGGTACTATGGCATACAAATTGGAGCTTCTTGATTCTTTGTGAGTGTATCTAGTATTCCATGTTTCATGCTTAAAGAAGGTTATATGTGAAAATCTTCCAGTTCAAACAATATTGCCAGAACTTGATGAGGAAGGAAAAATCATATTGGAACCTGAAGCAATCATGGAAACAAGAACTCGACAACTACGAAATTGATCAATTTCAGAGTATCTCATCAAGTGGAAGAACTTACCCACTGAAGATTCTGCATGGGAGGATGAGAATTTTATACATAAGCACCCAGAGCTACTCAAGCGTTGAGGACAACACTTTTTTGAAGGAGAGGGGCATGTTGGTTCCCTATATTACTATTTTAGTCACTTATTGTTATTAGTGTAGCCCCCTTATTGTTATTGTTGTACCCCTGCAACCCCAATATTGTTATTATTATGCCCTTACATTATTATTGTTAGGTCGGCTAGGATTATATTGTGGCCCCATGGACTCCTATATATAGAAGGAGGTTTTGGTCATTTGTACCATCCAAGAATTGTTCATTTATGTAAATATATGTGGAGTTTCCTTTACACAAAATGGCTAAATTTAGTGATCTCTTTCTTCTATTTTGGGTTGGTTTATGCCATTAGGAATATGAAGAGTACAAAGTTATCATGAGACTTGTAGTCTCGGGGAAGCATTGTGAATTTTCTGATAAATCTTATTAAACCTCTTGGTAAAATCAACCAATGACTCATTTTCCTTCTTTTTCAGAGTTCCAAATTATGTAAGGTAATACACACAGTCTTTCCTATCACCCCATTGCTTCACAAATACTTCCTCCAATTCATCAATTCTTGTTATTGAGTTTGGTGGTAGAATTCTAAACCATTTACGAGCTTCTCCATCCAAGATCTGAACAAGGAGTCTTGACTAGACATATTCATGTAAAATGTTTTGGTTGTCAGCATAACTATATAAAGCAGCTAAGCGTTCCTCAACAGAAACTCCTTCTCCCTCCCCAGTGTACTTTGGAAGATATTTCAAGTAATCTCCTTGAGGAAGTGGATGCAAAGGTTGAGGAAGAGCAAGTGGTGCATATCTTGCAGCCACTATCTCCTGCATTCGTGTAAGGGTAGGCTGAGCTATATTTTTCTGATGTAAAGTTGATGAATGACTGGTTGATATAACTGTTTGGGAAATAGGAATTATAATTTGTGGATTTTGAATCTGATTTAGGACAATGAAAAATTGGAAATCTTGAGCTGATTCTTCAGGCTTTGGGATTGAAAACATTGGATTTTCAAACAGATGAACAGAGGATGTGTTGACTTAACCTTCTACAGAAGAATCAGATTCAAATGTTGTCTCTTGAGGGGATGAGGTTAATTCAAATTTATTTTGTTGAGCTAGGAAATCAGATAAGTTGAAAGTAAGGCCTTCAGGAACACTCTCTTCTAAGGGATGAGAAGAGGATGAGCCAACAGTTGGATTTCGAGACAAAGGAAAATATTCTTGCTGAGGGGTAATAAAAGACTGGTATTCAGGATGAGTTTGAAGGAAATTTAAAATGGTCTTAAAGTCTTCTTCAATCAAAACATCCCTATCAAGAAAAGGTGCAATTGCCAATACTTGTTCTAACTCCCCTTCTGTCAGTACAAACTCTTATGATTCCTTATTAACACTTCAAAACTATATATTTTCCCTCTTCGACTGGAATAGTACTTATCTCAGATTTACTAGGTGATGAGTGAGAAAAAATTTCAGTTGAGCCTAGGTTAACAACATCTACTTTATTTTCTAGGGAAGCAGTTTCAACTTGAAATGTTTCATCAGAATATTTTGAAACTAAAACTTATTTTGATTCTAAAGTAGATGAAGGTATCTTTTTCCTTGGAATGTACTTTTTGTGTACCTTCTTCACTGATTGAGATGTGGCCTCAACTGATCTTTGTTTTCCTTTTGCATCTTTAATTATCTTTTGTGGTTCAGCAACTGGAGTCACAATAGGTGATCTATGATTTCTCCTTGTAGTAGGAGGTCTTGAAACCCCTCTTCCTCTTTCTGGAGTTGCCAGGTGAACTAATTTTTTGTATTATTCATGTCACCAATTGTTGTTCACCATCAAGAATTGATTACTAGCCATTCAAAACAAGAGACTTGGGAGAATACTTCATTTGAAGGCCTTCGCCTCCCGACAGACACACCAAAATATGTTAGCACTGGAATCAACACTTGGACTGCTTCAAGTGCTTGAACAGACACATCCTAAGCTCTAAGGCAATTTAATGATTTGGATTATAAGATTGGTAGGTGGTTTGGACCCTAGATCACTGAAAAGGGATTTCATTCAAGTTCATTGTCACACTAATGAGGGTATTGAGTTCTGATGTGGCAGCAGAAAAGTATGTTTGTAGCCTATGAAGAGAAGAGAATGTGAAAAAGAGAAGAGACAGTGGGTCTGCAAGGCAGAAATCCACTACTTTTGGTAGAAAATAACACATAGAACCATTTGTCAATATTTCAACAAGAGAAAGCTATTTCTAGTCTTACAATATTCTTACTGAAATATCATGGAAGATAATTGTTATAAGTGATGCTCTATACACTGTCATCATGTATATTTCATCAAGAAATATCATTGTGTGAGACTAACAAAAGTTGATAAAACACATAAACATGTCAAGAGACAGATACAAACATATAATAGCATATGAAATTTAAAAACTACACTGAAGAAGGTAATATATGGAAACACATGTGAAAATAACAATACACACATCAAACAGGTAATAAGTCCTCAGAAGTTTCTTCCAATTTCATTCATTGAAAAATGTATTGATCATATAAGCAAAAGATTCTAAAACCATGAACCTTTACTTCATAGAGTTTTGTAACATAATACTTTCATCTCCACAAAAGGAGTGAATATGTTCCAAAAAAATATTACAATCTCGTGCAAGAGATGAGGCTTATCCTAAAACTTTAATACAAAATGCTATATCATCAATAAATTAAACATCATGAAGGATAACAATTCGAATTTTTTGTATGATTTGGCAGTTTGTTGGAAGAATAATCCTCTGTTCAAGTGGAACCAACTCCACAAAAAGTGTAAACAACAGTGAAAGTGACATGTGGTTGTTCTCCTTAAAAAGTGAAAAATAGAACCCTGAAATTTAGGAGGGGGATTGATACATGACACCTAACAGCATCCATTATGACTGAAATCTCCTCCACTTCACCTATTTTTATGTCACCATAACGGTAATAAACCAAAAAGCAACTCCTTTTCATCATATGCTAATATTCAGATATAATTTCTACCTTCGCAAAAAAAGTAGCTATATCCGAAAACATGGAAAATTAACTCAAAAAATAAAAAGTTTCTCCAAAGGCAACCTTGTTCCTTCATTCTTCAGATGTCTAGAATAGAGGAAAAAATCCTGATGGCCTCAACTTTAGTCACCTTCTTGTCTGACCTCTTTCTCTGTGCTTGACTCTTTGGATGAGTCCTTTTCCTCTTCTTGATTTTATCTTATGGACTCTCCTCAATATTGATAATTTCATCTCTTAATGAAGGATTAGAAATCATTTTTCACAAAGGAAAAATTCGTAATATTTCATTAAGTAGAAAAATTACATGTTACATTTTACTGAGTATGCCATCATGTAGCATCAAGATAAGTAGGCTTCATAGTCATGTATGAGCTAGTATAAACAGAAAAGTAAACCAGTATCCACAAGTAAGTTTAATGCATAACTTACTGGACCAAAATGTGCCAAAAAAGAAAATAAACATGTTAAATATACATATGTATAGCTGCTAAATAATCCTATCAATAACATACAAAATGACCTCCAAGGAGATAAATAAAAAACTGATGTCATGAACCAACAGCCCCAAGATCCTGTAGAAGGATTAGAAATCATATTACTGTTTAGTCTGAGTTTATTTTTGGGTCTAGTATGAGGTCTCTTGATATAAGGATTTGGAATGAACTTAGACCTTTTACTTCCATGCATGAATCTACTAGATTTCCCTTCTTCATACTCTGATTCTGTGTACTCAGGGTCACTGTTGTATTCATAAGAGTATGAGTGTACCACAATATTCTTCCTCTTTTTGATTGAAGAGACAATGGAGGAGACTAGTTGAGCGAGAGTAGGCTCTTCCTCTATGAAAGTCTCTGACATCTTATATTTTCCTTTCTTAATATATATAAAAACTTGTGAGAGAGTGGATTCTGTGAGAGAAGTACCACTTCTTGGTTGAGCTTGGTGAGTTTTTTCATAAACATGGCTTGATATTTTTACCCCAGGGTTGACTTCCTCTGGAAGCAAAACAGGCTTAGAAGTTAGAACTCCAGGGCTAACTTCCTCTAGAAGTTCCTCTACCATGAAGAGCTTCTTCTTAGGTTTTCCTCTTGAAGAGGAAGCTATTTGCTCCTTGTATTTTGACACATACTTTTTAGGAGGCAAAGCATTTCTATGTTTCAGTTTATTCTTATATTCCTCCATGAATGACCTTAGGGTTTGAGAGTCCCTAGGTGAACTTCTCACCAGTGAACTGCTGACATGGGCTTCATTAACTGGTGGCATTGTTAGCATAGGCATAGGTCTCCAACTTTCCTAGTCGAGCTTCTAGTTGGCATTTTGACTGAGATGGAGGGCAAGTTAACTTGGCAGAAAATTGGTGAAGGGATAGAGTTAGGCTATGAACTATTTGAGAAAAAGGTTGCACTATTTTGTTCATGGGTATCTCTTTTCTTGGGCCTCCCTACCCTTCTCCAGGAGTTTATGCTACCAAACCCTTCCTCTCTCAAGAACTTATCCCAACTGGTCTTCTTCTTTCTAAGATGGTAGACAATCAGAATTTTAATTAGACCCTATGATATATATTGTGAAAAGAGTAATGAGGGATCTTCTGCAGTTTTAGGGAAATCTTGAGCAAGGATTTATATATAAAATAGGGCAAGTTCATAGGTTTATCTCCTGAAATATGAGCAATAAATCTTAAATGATAATGGTGGACAGAGAAAAACCTTCCCTCGCATGTAATGTATTTTTGCACTGTGGTGATCACATGTTGCCATTCAGCCTTAAAGAAAGAAATATGTGCAGTCAGATTCCATTTAACATTAACAAGTTCAGGCTTAAGGTAGAGACTTACTTTTGTGGGCAATGTTTTGTTCTTGAACCAGCGTTCACCTATGGCAAAGGTTTGAGTAGCACAGGCTATGATAACTTTGGTGGTGTTGAAATCTTGCTTCTCAGCTTGACCTTTTCACCATCAAATCTCTCGGCAAAGGCCTGAGCTAAAGCCACATTATCTCTGAAATTTTTTTGTAGAAATTTATACCGGCCAATAGACTTAAACTGGGGTTTGGCCCTAGCATCAACGAACCTAGTGTTTGTTGTCTCAGACCTATTGAAATTACCACCCTTTCCCATACTCTTCAATAGCTAGGATGCTTGTAAACACATGATTGTTCAACATAAATGCATACCCTACACGGAGCCCTAATTTTCTTGCCTTGGAATTCTAAAAATGTTTGTTGGAGAAATGACTTATGTTAGTTGTAGTTTGCATAGAGAACCTCGGTCAAGTGAACACTAAACTCAATCCTCTGATTCCGAGCCTCTAATCATGACATAGAGTAATGGTATGATTTGAAATAATTTTGAATACAAGTGCCAACTCACTCCATAACGTAATACACTCCACAACATTATTAATAATTGATACCCTGTACTATGTTCTCCACTTCAGTTTAGTAGGGCAGATATATGTCAGTTGCATAGATAATGTAACCACTCGTCTAAAATAATACTCCTAAGTCAAAAAATGATTAACTTTGTTTAAAAGAATAATCATGTTTGTAACATAGGAGGCCTTCAATATTGTTCCAACAGGAATAGTCCTTTCTCTTAAAAATATTCTTTGCAGCTCTTTATATCGGGGAAATAGCTGCCTTAACCTCTGAATTGCAACAAACCAAATTTCAGAAAAATAGATGCACTTTTCACTGAGTTACCACTATGAATAGGTCCCTGAAGAAATAGCATCTCTTTTCACTGTGTGAGTAATATGACCTTGAATTTGTAGAAATAACCGCGCTCTATTGCATCACTATGTTAGTAATGAAATTAAAACAAAGGTAGCTATTATCTTGGACAGGGTGGTTGTAATTTTATTACCCAAATGACAAATATCCTTCGACGCTAACTTAAGTTAAAACAATGATTTTAACTTATTTTATGAACCTAAGACACTAACAACACCTATACACTTGAAAGTATTTTGGTTTTGAGACTCTTTTTTGACATTTATTGAAAATGACTCAAACTTCGACATAGGCTAGGACATAGTAAAAATTTGAAAACAGTGATATCATGGTGACCACACCATTAAAATTTACAGTGCTAACAGGTATGACTGGAGAACTTCCAGTGTTGAGATGGCAACTGGAGATTGCGCCGAGTCATCTACTGAGTTGTATGTATGCGCAGTTTTGGCTAAAGCAAGATTACGACGTAATGGTCCTTTGTGGATATTGGTAATCAAACTCTGCCTTAGGCTGAGGGATTTGTAAGGTACCATTTGATGACATAATGGACTTTTTAGAAACTTTTGGTTGGGACTCAATCACAGACTTAGCGGGTGGCTTGTCATACTAGCGTGAATGAGTTTGAAGATTGACATGTTCAGTGTTGACCTCATCAGAATTCATCATGAGAATTTGATAATTGTTGGGACCAAATTATGGAGGTTGAGGCACTTTTGGACCTTGTGTAGGTTTAGAATATATGTATCCTTGGTGAAGAAATGGGTTGGTAAACATTTTCAGCTAAGATGAAGCAGGGGCCTAAGGAACTTGAGCCACAAGATGTTATCCTCTAGAAGTACCTTCTTGGGCTTCCCATACTTGATGCATTTGTGGTAAAAGGGAAAAATCATGAGTGCAGTGGCCATATACATCGCAACATGGACAAGGAATAGTCGTACGAATGACTTTGTTATGCTTGGGTTGTCCGCCCTGTTATCACTCCACCGGATCTCCAATGTTGAGAAAGATTCCAACAAAGGTAACCACATACCAATATTTTGGCTTGGTAGCTAGTCCTACCAAATTGGAGAGGGCTCTCTCCACAAAATAATAGCCAAGAGGGCATGATGAATAGGGTTTTGGGCTAGATATAATTACAGAGGTTTTGTTTGTTTGAATTGGGTTGTTGGAAGAGAGGATTAGGTCAAAGAGGCTAGGTCAGTGCAAATAAGATTAAAATTACAGACATTTAATGGGTCAAGGTAGGTAGGAACTCTAACACTTTCGGGTTCTTAGGTGAGATGGATAAGACTAGTGAGGTGCTAAAAATAACATGACAGTGCATGAATTCATTTTAAACTGAAGAAAATGAAACAAACTATGGTGATTTTCCCAAAACAGAGCATAATAGATGTATTCTTCTTAGATTACTTGAAAATCAACATATAATAGAGGTGAAATGAATCATGGAGAGTAAAAAACATTCATACATATGCAACGGAAGAAGAAACTATGTAAAAATTCCATACCACAGGTATCCCAAAGAAATAGCTACAACTCATTCATTAATTTCTTGCCAAATCTGAACACACCAGAGTATCTCATCAATACAACAACATCCAACCTCTCAAATGAGTGAAGAGGTGAAAGATATAGACATAAAACAACTTCTCCCAACCTCAAGGTTCAAATCCCTGGGTTGAGGAATTTTTCAACAAAATAATGAACTGAAAAACTAGAGTGTAGGAAGGTCAAACTGACTTATCCTTAACTTTAATGAAACAAATTCATTCATCCTCAAAAAGACTTTTGCCTAATGTATTTACCCCTAGGTAACTCAAAATTATCATAATTACATTTAAATTGCATGTTTGACGCCTTATGAGTCTAATGTTGGTCTTGGTTTTTCATTTGGAAGCCTCTAGAAGGTGCACAATTCCTAGGGTGTTGCGCACATGACAATCAAACTGTGTAAAGAATCTAAAGTTTGCACAAAAAACCCAAAATTTTCAAAAATGCCCAAAAACATGTCAAAATTGGTACATGGATTTCTGATGAAGTATGTCAAGCATGGAGAGAGGCCTCAACAAGGATATCAAGCTTATCTTTCTTCTTTTTCTGAATTAGGTTTTCAAGCTTTGACTTCACCTTCTTGAGCTTTGAGCTTACTATTTGGTTTCTTCGGCAATAATGCTTTGCCATCTTCCTTTGTATGTCATTATCTTTGTTTTATTTTTCTAGTAGCTTCTCATGATAGCTGTTAGCTCTCTCAAACCAATGATCCCTGTCTTCATTGATCATTATGGCAAATTGTTCATCAAAGGTAAGCTTGTAGGCTAGTTCAACCTCTTTCTGCCTCTCTAATTCCACTGCTCTTTTCAGGACTCTAGTCCTTGACATTTTATTTGAAAATTAAGCTTAAGGCCTCATGATCATCCTGTTGATCCAAGTCAACTAGGTCAAAATACGTTTCCTTATCATGAGGATCCTCATCCTCTTGCCTGACTTCCTCATGCACAACTGCCTCTTTTTGCTTTTACTTTCCCATTTGTACCTTCTTTGTTGATGAAGAAGGCAAGGTCCCTCCCACAATCTGTGGGGAAAACACTTGCCTATGGCCTCTCTGATATGTTTTATCCAATGTGTCCATTTCAGCCTCTTTGGTTTTTTTTAAGCTTTCTGACCATAACTCTGCTAGATGACCCAATTTGACTCTGAAATGTTGATGATGGTGATGAGATGGGTCTAGTAGGTTGAGTTGATGGAGGAATATGTGAAATGGGCTGAGGTGGAGGAGGCATAGCTTCAACATGTTGAGCTTGTAGAGTAGTGAATATATCATTGGCAATGAAAGTGTCCCATGAGATGTTCAATTGATTAAGGTGATGAAGGACAATGATTTTGATTAGAGAGTGATGGAAGAGGTTGTTCATTTGTTGATCATACTCTTTATTCTGTAATGTGTATGCCATATTGTCAATGCTCCTAAGAAAATAATAAGGAATATCGAGGATTTTGACTCTTGTGAAGTGCATGAGAAATCTCATATGGTATGTGTAGAGCCTGGAAAATATGCCTTAACAAGAGAAGTACTTCATGATGAATTTCCTCATGGAAGGATACCTATCAAGAAGGTGACTGAAAGGGAAGAATTTATTTCTCTCATTTATGTATTGAGGCTTCATGTATGGTTGATAATATTGATCATCTAGGTTTTTTAGTTTAAACCACTTATCACCCACATTAAGTATCCCAGTAGCAGCAATAATGATGGCTGAGGATATGGTGAAAGTTACACAAAAAAGGGTCATTTGATTTTCTTGAAGGTTTGAAATGAAAACTCTAGTCAGAAAAGGGTGGTTTTGAACTCTTTGTATCATTTCACAAAAATCAAAGCATCCCACATGCTTGAAACAAGTGATTGTCATAGGTGAGGCCATTAATTCTCTGGTGTTTTTAGGCTCAAACCTCATAACTATACCTCCCTTTTGTAGCCTTCTTTTGTTTCTTCCTTCCTCTTCCATGAAATCTCTATCTTCCTCTTCCATGGTGTTTTTAGTTTAGAAACCCTAGGGATGAGGAAATAGGAGTGGGATATAGGTTAGGGGAGTGGGAAATGAGTAGGAAAAATTGGGGAAGTAGGAGAAGGGAACTTAGAAAGGTGATAGTGGATCAAAATACTATTGGAATTTGGAATTAGAATTTTATTACAGGGTTGATAGGGTTGCCTAGGAAATTGAGATGCCCATGAATTAGGGTTTAGGGAAAAGGAACTTTGGGATAGGGACTTTATTGATATAGGGGTAGGGATAGGGTTTACTGTGATGTGGGAAGCGTAAAAGGGTCTTCAGGGATCAAATTTGGGATTAGGAAGTGAAACTAGGGTTTCTATCTTAAAAAACTAGATATTTCTCGTGGAAATCTTGACACCATGAAATTTTCACTTAAGAAATGCAAGGAGGGCGTGATGATGTCTTACTTACTTGCTAGAAGATGGAGAAATTATTTTCTGGAGGTTTGGAGCACTTGAAAAAAAAATTGGAGCTCGTAGATGAAATTAGACATGTGCATAATGCCTTTGGTGCGTGTGCAACGCTTGTCCCAGGTGTACAGAGCTTTGTTCCAGGTGCGCAGCGGCTTCCATATACTCAAATTTTTGCCTTTAAAAGTTGATTTTTGAGCTGTTTGAGTGATATATCGATGGCATAGAGAGAAAATGAATGTCTTTTTTATTTTTGGATGGGATTTATGCTTGATGGATTGGATGTTTTGAGCTTTGGGACCCACGTTTCCTTCTCGCTTTCAACTTAAACTTTTGAAACTATACCTTTCACTTTGAATTTATTCTTTGTAAATTGATAATTTGATGGACTTTGAGAAAACTAGGATTTTGTAAAATTTATGCTTTTTGGCATATGGAACTCTAAGTTAGTAGCTATTGGAACCATGAACTTATTACATCTGAGAGAACATAAAACTACATAATGAAATAAAAATTACATATTGGAATCAAAATTTCATATTTGAAGTAATATTTACATGGTAAAGTGAATTTACTGGTCACTCTCTTGCTTGTTGGTCCATTATGCAATGGAAATGATGTTTTATTTGACCTTGAAAACCCTAAAACCTAATGATAACCTTGACTGGCTGGACTTCATGATGACATGACTGAAAAGGTGATAAAACTCATGAATGATGGACACTCAACATAGTGATGAAATGAGCAAGAAAGTGACGAATGTTTTTGAAAAGAGTGAGGTCTGACCTAAGAATACCTCTAGTGACCAAATTTTTGCATGATGACCTAATGGAATGACAAAAATTTCAAAATGGGACCCTAATATGACGTGAAAAGAGATATTTTGATCACTGGTGGCAGGATGCAAAAACTGACACTAACATTGGCTCCAGCTGGGGATGGTAGCTCCTTGGAGGTGCCAAGAACACCATAGAATAAGTACCTATCCATTGGGAATGGAGTCAAATTCTAAAAACCAGACTGAATACTGAAAACTTGACTCGATAAACTAATTCAAAAATTGACTCACTGAAATAAAAACTTACTAAACTTATTGATGGTAACATATCATTGAGACGTGAGGACTGCAAATCCTGATGAAAACCACCCGCCTGCTGAAGACATATGTACAATAATGTGAAATTATCCTTCCAGTGTAACCAATCCAGCAGACGGCTATTTACTTGAATTCTGCTATCACTTTCCTTGAGCAAACAGAAAAAACAAAAACTAGGCCACTCCAAGTGTCTATTGAACATGTGCTTCTGGTCCATGAAAAAAGGAAAATACATCTTCCCTGCTAACTGTAGAAAATAAGTAAAAGGATCTTCAAAAATATGAAATGTTACCTTGTCTTGAGATCCAACAAAAAAACAAGCACTCTCTTCATTCTAATATGAAAAAACACTTGGTCGTTGATCCGTATGAAGGCATAAGGAAGTATGACTTTCTGCTATTTGAATGTTGCCTGTAAATTCCTCAAGCACTAGAAATTCTGACTCTATCTCTTTCACGCTATCTATCTTACGCTCATACTCTTCAAATTCATATTCTAAATCATCCTTGAATATAAAAAATTCTTCAATATTGTTAAACATGACAACCCTATCATCTTCATGAAAGAAAATAACCCCTGTTAGTTGATCTCCTTGCAGGGAATCATCATCACAAATTGGCTTACTCACAAAAACTTCTTGTATAGTTTCATCAGTCTTGTTACTATCATCATTGAAATTCATATTTTCATTTTCAATAATGGAATAAGTTTCACTAACACATTTGTGACTATGTGAACACTGCAAACCTGCATTAGTTTGGGTTGTAACATGACTTTTCAGGAGCTAATCTATCTCATCTTCAGACAAGGGAGAAAACTGAGTTTTATAACAGTTAACATTGGCTTGATGATTTTCATTTTCAAGATTAGGAATATCATTTTTCTTTCTTGGTCCCAGTTATTTTTTATCCAAGGAGGAAACTATTGATTCTTGTTGGGAGGAAAAATCATACAGGGCTTCTATGATCTCATCATCTAGACACTCTTCATCCCCATACAATTTTTCTAGAAACTCAAGGAAATTATCATAGATCTCACAACAACTATCAATCATCGACAAGGAAGAATTAGAGCTTTGATAATCTTGAAAGAAAACTGAATGAAAGTCCTTCAGAGAATATAAACTAGCAGATGGCAGACTCTCATACCATGATCTCACTTTTTCCTCCAAGGTAGCCATAAACATCTTCATCAGACAATATTTACGAAACTCAATCTTTAGTTCGTGAATATGCAAATGAAATTTGACCAAATTAAAACTAGCATCTTCACCATCCTTATGCTTAAACTTTGACAGTCCTGATTTCCAATTTATACAAGGAATACGATTCAGAAAACTAGGAATATAAGCTTGATTCATAGGAGCATACATTCGAGCAATTGAATCCATTTTTACAACAATTAGTTCACCAAGAATATCTTCAAACTACCGGTTCTTGAAAAGTGGAGTAGCCATGAAAATTCTGAGCCTTTGCATTCTTCGACACTAGAGTCGCCAGGTGAATAATGCACAGCCTTCTTGTGCCTGAACGTTGTTCACCATCAGCAATCAGATCTGATCTTTGTCATTATTTCCCAGGGAAGATTTGTGTTTTAGCCTCCCTGACAATGACGCCAGAATTATCACTCCAGTGGATCTCCAAGGCTAAGAAATATTCTAGCAAAGGTAACGACAAACCAATATTTTTGTTTGGTAGCTAGCCCTACCAAACCAGAGAGGGCTCTCCACAAAATCACAGCCAAGAGAGCTCGATGAATAGGGTTTTAGGCTAGATATAATGACAAAGGGTTCTTTCGTTTGAATTGGGTTGTTGGATGAGAGGATTAGGTCAAAGAGGCTAGGTCAGGGCAAATAAGATTAAAATTGCAGATATTTAATGGGGCAAGGTAGGTAGGCACTCTAACACTTGAGGGTTCTTAGGTGAGATGGATCAAACTAGTGAGGTGCTAAAAAGAGCATGAAAATGCATGAATTCCTTTTAAACTGAAGAAAATGAAACAAAGTATGGTGATTTTCCCAAAATAGAGGATAAGAGATGTATTCAGCTTATCTTACTTAAAAATCAATATATCATAGAGGTGAAATGAATCATGGAGAGTAAAAAACATTCATACATATGAAACAGAGGAAGAAACTATGGCAAAATTCCATACCACATGTATCCCAAAGAAATAGCTGCAACTCATTCATTAATTTCCTGCCAAATCTGAATACACTAGAGTCTCTTATCAATACAACAACATCCAACCAAGAGTGTAGGGAGGTCAAACTCACTTATCTCTAACTTTAGTGAAACTGATTCATTCATCTTGAAAAAGACTTTACCTAATGTATTTACCACTAGGTAACTCAAAAGTATCATAATTACATTTACATCCATCATTTACATAATTAAAAATCATGATTTTCCATAGCGAAACTTAGAAAACTGAAAAAATTAAAAAAATATAAGTGCTGGTCAGGGGCGCAACGCTTTTGGTGTGTGCACAGTGCCATCTTCAAGACAATTTTTGAGGGGGTTCCTGAAGTCCAAAATGAGCTTAAGATAGCTCATTGGAAATCCTATCCTATCTAGTTTCTAGAAATATGCTTGTTTCTATAAAAAGATAAGTTTTTACCCTCAAAAAATTCAATCTCCCAAAACTGGTCAGGGGCATAAATGTGATTTTCAAGATTAGGAATAGGAATTTCTCTTTCTAGGTCCCGATATTTTTCATCCAAGGAGGAAACTATTGATTCTTGTTGGGAGGAAAAAACATATAGGGCTTCTATGATCTCATCATCTAGACACTCTTCATCACCATACAAATTTTCAATAAACTCAAGGAAATTATCAGAGATCTCACAACAACTATCAATCATCGACAAGGAAGAATTAGAGCTTTGATAATGTTGAAATAAAACTAAATGAAAGTACTTCAGAGAATATAAAATAGCAGATGGTAGACTCTCATACCATGATCTCACTTTTTCCTCCAAGGTAGCCATAAACATCGTCATCAGACAATCTTCAGGAAACTCAATCTTTAGTCTGTGAATATGCAAATGAAATTTGACCAAATTCAAGCTAGCATCTTCACTGTCCTGACCCTTAAACTTTGATAGTCCTGATTTCCAATCTATACAAGGAATATAGTTTGGAAAACCATGAATATGAGCTCGATTCATAAGAGCATACCTTCAAGCAATCGAATCCATTTTGACAACAATGAGCTCACCAAGAATATCTTAAAACTACCGGTTCTTGAAAAGTGGAGTCGCCACGAAAATTATGAACCTTTGGATTCTTCGACACTGGAGTCGCCAAGTGAATAATGCACAACCTTCTTTTGCCCAATCGTTGTTCACCCTCAGCAGTCAGATCTGATCTTTGTCGTTCTTTCCCAGGGAAGATTTTTCTTTTCCCCTCCCCGACAATGACGCGAGAATATTATCACTCCACCAGATCTCCAAGGTTGAGAAAGATTCCAGCAAAGGTAACCACAGACCAATCTTTCAACTTGGTAGCTAGCCCTACCAAATCGAATAGGGTGCTCTAGAAAAAATCACAGCCAAGAGGGCTGGTTGAATAGGGTTTTAGGCTAAATATAATTACAAAGGGTTGGTTTGTTTGAATTGGGTTGTTGGATGAGAGGATTAGGTCAAAGAGGCTAGGTCAAGGAAAATAAGATTAAAATTGTAGACATTCAATGGGGCAAGGTAGGTAGGCACTCTGACACTTTAGGGTTATTAGGTGAGATGGATCAGACTAGTGAGGTGCTAAAAAGAGCATGCCACTGCATGAATTTCTTTTAAACTGAATAAAATGAAACAAATTATGGTGATTTCCCCAAAATAGAGGATAAGAGATATATTCTGCTTATCTTACTTGAAAATAACCATATCATAGAGGTGAAATGAATCATGGAGAGTAAAAAACATTCATATATATGCAAAAAAAAGAAGAAACTATGTCAAAATTCCATAACACGGGTATCCCAAAGAAATAGATGCAACTAATTCCTTAATTTCCTGCCAAATATGAATACAATAGAGTCTTTGATCAATACAACAACATCCAACCTCTCAAATGAGTGAAGAGGTGAAATATATAGACATCAAACAAACTCTCCCAACCTCAGGGGTCAAATCCCTGAGTTGAGGAACTGTTCCACAAAAGGCTGAACTGAAAAACTAGAGTGTAGGGAGGTCAAACTGGCTTATCCCTAGATTTAGTGAAACTGATTCATTCATCCTCAAAAAGACTTTTAACTAATGTATTTACCCCTAGGTAACTCAAAAGTAGCATAATTACATTCACATCCATCATTTACATCAGCAAAAATCATGATTTTCCATGGTTAAACTCAGAAAACTGAAAAAATTCAAAAATATAAGCCTAGTCAGGTGTGCAACCCCTGTGTAAGCAACGCCATCTTCAAGCCTTGTTTTGAGGGGGTTCCCGATGTCCAAATTGAGCTCAAGATAGCTCATTGGAAATACTATCGTGCATAGTTTCAAAGAATGTGCTTGGTTCCAAAAAATGATAATTTTTTACCCTCCAAAAATACAATCTCAAAAGATTGTTCAGGTGTGTAGCGCCTACGTGAAAAATGACGGCATAAATGTGATTTTTGAGGTGTTTTTTGCCGTTGTTCCCTGCCAGATTACCAAATTTTGGTGCACCAATAGTCAAAATTGCATGTTTTCTGCCTTCTGAATCCAATTGTGGTCTTGGTTTTGCATTTGGAGGTCTCTATAAAGTGAACAACGCCTAGTTTTTTGCGCATATGACAGTCAAATTGTGTAAAGACTCTCAAAGTTTGCACAAAAAACCCAAAATTTGCAAAAATGCCCAAAAACTTGTCAAAATTGGTACATGGATTTCTGATGAAGTATGTCAAGCATGGAGAGAGGCCTCAACAAGGATTTAAAGCTTACCTTTCTTCTTTCGTTGAATTAGGGTTTCAAGCTTTGACTTCACCTTCTTGAGCTTTGATCTTGCTATTTAGTTTCTTTGGCAATAATGCTTTGCCATCTTCCTTTGTATGTCATTATCTTTTTTTTTTTCTCTAGGAGCTTCTCAAGATGGTTGTTAGCTCTCTCAAACCAATGGTCCCTGCCTTCATTGATCCTTATGGAAAATTTTTCATTAAAGGTAAGTTTCTTGGCTAGTTCAACCTCTTTCTACCTCTCTAATTCCAGTGCTCTTTTTAGGCCTCTAGTCCTTGGCATTTTCTTTGACAATTAAGCTTGAGGCCTCATGATCATCCTATTGATCCAATTCAACTAGGTCAAAATATGTTTCCTTATCATGAGGATCCTCATCCTCTTGCATGAATTCCTCATTCAAAACTGCCTCTTTCTGATTTTTCTTTCCCTTTTGTATATGCTTTTTTGATGAAGAAGGCAAGGTCCCTCCCACAATATGTGGGGAAAACACCTGCCTATGCCCTCTCTAATATTTTTTAGCCAATCTGTCCATTTCAACCTCTTTGATTGTTTTTAAGCTTGTTGACCATAGCTCTGCTAGATGACCCAATTTGACTTCAAAATTCTGATTATGGTGATGAGATGGGTTTAGTACGTTGAGCTGATGGAGGAATAGGTGCAATGGGCTGAGGTGGAGGAGGCATAGCTTCAACATGATGAGCCTGTAGAGTAGTGAATATATCATTGGCAAGGAAAGTGTCCCATGATATGTTCAACTAATTAAGGTGATGAAGGACAATGATTTTGATCAGAGAGTGATGGAATAGTTGTTCATTTTCTGATCATACTCTTTCTTCTATAATGTGTATGCCATATTTTCAATGCTCCTGAACAAATAATAAGGAATATTAAGAATTTTGACTCTTGTGTAGTGCATGATAAATCTGAAATGGTATGGGTAGAGTCTGGAAAATCTTCCTTCACAAGAGAAGTACTTCATGATGGTTTTCATCATGGAAGCATACCTATCAAGAAGGTGACTGAAAGAGAAGAATTTATTTCTCTTATTTCTGTACCGAGGCTTGATGTATGGTTTACAATACTGAGCATCTATGTTTTGGGATTTAAACCACTTCTCATCCACATTAGGTATCCTTGTAGCAGCATTAATGACGGCTGTGGATATCGTCAAAGTTACACCAGCAAGGGTCATTTTATTGTCCTGAAGGTTTGAAATGAAAACTCTAGTCAAAACAAGGTGGTTTTGAACTCTTTGTATCATTTCAAAAAATTTAAATCATCCCACATGCTTGAAACAAGTGACTCTCATATGTGAGGCCATTAATTCTCTGGTGTTTGTAGGCTCAAACCTCAGAATTATACCTCCCTTGTGTGGCCTTATTTCTTTTATGTCTTCCTCTTCCATGAAATCTCTATCTTCCTCTTACATGGTGTTTCTAGTTTAGAATCCCTAGGGATGAGGAAATAGGAGTGGGAGATAGGTTAGGGGAGTGGGAAAGGAGTAGGAAAAAATGGGGAAGTAGGATAAGGGATTAGGGAACTTAGGATGGTGATAGGGGATAAAAAACTATGGGAATTTGGAATTATAATTTTATTACAGGGTTGATAGGGTTGCATAGGAAGTTGAGATGCCTAGGACTTAGGGTTTAGGGAAAAGGAATTTTGGGATGAGGATTTTAGTGATATAGGGGTAGGGATTGGGTTTAATGTGATGTGCGAAGGTAAAAGGGTATTCAGGGATCAAATTTGGGATTAGAAAGTAAAACTAGGGTTTCTATCTTAAAAAACTAGAGATTTCTCATGGAAATATTAACACCATGAAATTTGCACTTATTAAATGAAAGGAGGGTGTGATGATGTCTTAATTACTTGATAGAAGATGGAGAAATCCTTCGTTGAAGGTTTGGAGAACTTGCACAAACGCCTTTGGTGCATGCAGAACACTTGTCCCAGGTGTGTAGCGCCTTGTTCCAGATGTGCAACGCCTCCCAGAAACTCGACTTTTCGCCTTTCAAATTTGATTTTTGTTGTTGTGAGAGTGATAGCTCGATGGAATAGAGAGAAAATGAATGTGTTTTTGATCTTTGGATGGACTTTATGCTACATGGATTGGATGTTTTGAGCTTTGGGACCCACTTTTCCTTCTCGCTTTCACCTTAAACTTTTGAAACTATACCTTTCACTTTGACTTTATTCTTTGGAAATTGATCATTTGGTGGACTTTGAGAACACTACGATTTTGGAAAATTGATGCTTCTTGGCATATGGACTCTAAGTTAGCAACTATTGGAACCATGAACTTATTACATATAGAGAGAACATAAAATTACATAATGAAATAAAAATTACATATTGGAATCAAAATTACATATTTGAAGTTGTCTTTACATGGTAAAATGAATTTATTGGTCACTCTCTTACTTGGTGGTCCTTTATGAAATGGAAATTTTTTTTTATTAGACCTTGAAAACCCTAAAACCTAATGAGAACCTTGAATTACTGGACTTCATGATGACATGACTGAAAAGGTGATAAAACTCATGAGTGATGGACACTCAACATAGTGATGAAATGAGCCAGCAAGTGATGAAATTTTTTGAAAAGAGTGAGTTCTGACCTAGGACTACCTCTAGTGACCAAATTTTTGCATGATGACCTAATGGAATGACAAAAATTTCAGAATGGGACCCTAATATGATTTGAAAAGATATATTTTGATTACTAATGGTAGGATGCAAAAACTAACACTAACATTGGCTCCAGCTGGGGATGGTATCTCCTTGGAGGTGCCAAGAACACCGTAGACCAAGTACCTTTCCATTGGAAATGGAATGAAATGATAAAACCTAGACTGAATACTGAAAACTTGACTCGATAAACTAACTCAAAACTGGACTGACTGAAATAAAAACTTACTAAACTTATTAATGGTAGCATATCACCGAGACTTGAGGGCTTCAAATCCTGATAACAACCACCTACCTGTTGAAGAAATATGTACAATCATGTGAAGTGATCCTTCTAGTGTAACCAATTCAGCAGATGGCTACTTACTTGAATTATTCTCTCACTTTCCTCGAGCAAGCAAAAAAAAAAAAAACTAGGCTACTCCAAGTGTCTATTGAACATGTGCTTCTTGTCCATGAAAGCAAGAAAATACATTGTATTGAATACTGAAAACTTGACTTGATAAACTAACTCAAAACTGGACTGACTGAAATAAAAACTTACTAAACTTATTAATGGCAGCATATCACCGAGACTTGAGGGCTTCAAATCCTGGTAACAACCACCTACCTGTTGAAGAAATATTTACAATCATGTGAAGTGATCCTTCTAGTGTAACCAATCCAGCAGATGGCTACTTACTTGAATTATTCTCTCACTTTCCTCGAGCAGGCAGAAAAAACAAAAACTAGGCCACTCCAAGGGTCTACTAAACATGTGCTTCTTGTCCATGAAAGCAAGAAAATACATCTTCCCTTATAACTGTAGAAAATCAGTAAAAGGATCTTCAAAAATATGAAATGTTACCTTGTATTGAGATCCAGCAAAAACACAAGCACACTCTCATTCTAATCTTAAAGAACACTTGGTTGTTAATCCATAGGAAGGCATAGGTAAGTATGACTTTATGCTATCTGAATGTTTGCTATAAATTCCTCAAGCACTGGCAATTCTGACTCTATATCTTGCACATTGTCTATCTTAGGCTCATGATCTTCAAATTCATGTTCTAAATCATCCTTGAACATAAAAAATTCTTTAATATTGTTAAACATGATAGCCCTGTCATCTTCATAAAAGAAAATAGTCCTTGTTAGTTGATCTCCTTGCAAGGAATCATAATCACAAATTGGATTACTCACAACAACTTCCTATATAGTTTCATTAGTCTCGTTACTGTTGTTAGCACTGGTTTTGATTCCTTTCAAAGTTTCCCTCTCTGTCATTTTTCTTGGCCTCTAGCTCCTTATGATTCAATTTTTTCGCATCCTTTTTTCCATTTTTGCCATTCCTTTTTAATATCCTCGATCCTTTCCTTATTTTCCAAAATGCCAAATGTTTGAATTCATCCTAATGTGGCTATTTGAATTCTAATGCTAAATTATCCCAATACTATCCTATGCCTAAAATCTAGCATATATATACTACTCTGGCTTATTTAAGTTTTATTAAAAGAGAAAGTAAAAAAATATTATTTTTATATTTTTATTAAATTATTATTATATTTTTATTTATAAAAAAAATGGGCCTTTGTCTACCTTGAGCCCTTAGCTACAACCACCACAGAACCACGAGTCTGACCACAAGCCAATTCAAACCTCAAGTCCAAATTGAAGGTCACATTACTAACACAGTGAAAAAGGTAGCTATTACCTGGAAAATTCGTGCAAGGGGCATTTTTAAGAGAAAAGATCATTCTCCTTTGAAATTAATTAAAAATATTCTATGTTATGAGATATTATTATTTTTAAAAAAGGGGTATTTATTTCTAAATTAGAAGTAATATTATAAAGGAGTGATTATATTGTTGGTGGAGCTAACCTATATCTACTCATTATGGCTGAAACGGAAGATTACAGCTAACAAAGTTACATTTCCAACAATCGGTTTGTCATCTCAAGCAAGAAATTAGGGTTGTGTGTAGAGCTTTTGTCTCAAGTTTGAACAGCTTGCTTCTATACTTGATTTTATTTAAACATTTAAGGCAATTAAAAGAAGTATAGGCACACACATATTGGTTTAATCACCAAATGTAGCTAACTACGGGATTTCTGATAATAGCTACCTTTTGCAGAAAAATAGGTTTTATCAGCAAACCCAGTATTATTTCCTAATTTTTTGTATAAAGGAATTGGAAGCTGTTTTTGTTCAAATCATAAAGGATCCAGAGCGAGTGTTCAATAATTTTCATGAATTCCATGTGGTTTCATGGAATGTAATGATAGCAGTATATGGCCATTGTAGGCTTGGCAGGCATGCTATGAAAACATTATATGACATGCAGGGAAGAGGAATAAATCCCGACCAGATTATATTTGGGCACTGGAGTTAGTTCTTGTGCCAAATTTGGTCTCATAGAGGATGCCCGAAAGTTGTTTGATGAAATGTTTGAATATAATGCAATTTCGTGGAACATTATCATTATAGGTTATGTCTATAATGGGCATGGTGAAGAGGCTTTCACATTGTTTAGGTAAATGCACCTAACAGATATCAAGATAAACCAGATTACAATGATCATTTTTCTCGGTGCTTGCTCCAATCATGGTGGGCTGGAATACAACAAACAAGTACATGTTCTTATCATCAAAACTAGATTCCTATCAAATGTATTTGCTGAAATTGTTGTGATTGACATGAATTCGAAATATGGATGCACAGAAGTAGTTGCTGCTAGGTGTCATGTATCAAGTCTCCTCCAAAATATTAGGGATATGTTTTGCACATTTAAAGGAGAACAACCACATGTCACTGTCACTGACTTTTACATTTTTTGTGAAGATTGGTTGCACCAGAACAGAAGAGTGGTCTTCCAACAGACTGCCACCTCATAAAACCACTTCGAATTGTTAGCCTTCATGATGTTTATTTTATTTATGATATAGCACTTTGTATTTCAGTTTAGGGAGAAGCCTCATCTCTTGCACATGATTGTAATAACTTGTTGCAACATATTTACTTCTTTTGTGGAGATGACAATATCATTTTTTTTATATATATGCTAAACTGATATGAATTAAATGGGGGTGGTTTCATAATCTTTTGCTTATATGATCAATACATTTTTCAGTGAATGAAATTGGAAGAAAATTCTGAGGACTTATTACCTATTTGATGTGTGTATTGTTATTGTCACATATGTTTCCATCTCTTATCTTCTTCGGTGCAGTTTGTAAATTCCATATGTTGTTGTATGTTTTTATCAGTCTCTTGACATGATTATGTGTTTTATCAACTTTTGTTAGTCTCACACAGTGAGATTTCTTGATGAAATATACATAATGACAGTGTAAAGAGAATCACTTATAACAATTACCTTCCATGATATTTCAGTAAGAATATTGTAAGTCTAGACATAGCTTTCCCTTATTGAAATATTGACTAATTTCTCTCTGTGTTGTTTTCTACCAAAAGTAGTGGATTTCTTCCTTGCAGGCCCACTGTTCCTTCTCTTTCTTCACACTCTCTTCTCTTCATGGGCTACAACCATACTTTTCTGCTACCACATCAGAACTCAATACCCTCATTAGTGTGACAGTGAATTTGACTGAAATCCCTTTTCAGTGATCTAGGGTCCAAACCACCTACCAATATTATAATCCAAATCATTAAATTTCCGTAGAGCTTAGGATATGTCTGGTCAGGAACTTGAAGCAGTCTAAGTGTTGATTCCAGCACTAACAATTGTCATCATTTAAACTTAGATTTTCATTTTCAATAATGGAAGAAGTTTCACTAACACATTCTTGATAATGTGAACATTACAAACCTCCATTAGTTTGGGTTGTAACATGACTTTTCAGGTGATGATGTATCTCATCTTCAGACAGAGGAGAAACTTGAGTTTTATAATAGTTAACATTGGCTTGATGATTTTCATTTTCAAGATCAAGAATAGGAATTTCTCTTTCTATGTCCCGATCTTTTTCATCCAAGGATTGATTCTTGTTGGGAGGAAAAATCATATAGGACTTATATGATCTCATCATATAGACACTCTTCATCCCCATATAAATTTTCAAGAAACTCAATGAAATTATCAGACATCTCACAACAACAATCAATCTTCAACAAGGAAGAATTAGAGCTTTGATAATTTTGAAAGAAAATTGAATGAAAGTCCTTCAGAGTATATAAACTAGCAGATGGTAGACTCTGATACCATGATCTCGCTTTTTCCTCCAATATAGCCATAAACATCTTCATCATAAAATCTTCAGGAAACTCAATCATTAGTTTGTGAATATGAAAATGAAAATTGACCAAATGCAAACTAGCATCTTCACTGTCCTGACCCTTAAACTTTGACAATCCTGATTGCCAATCTATACAAGGAATACGGTTCTAAACACCAAGAATATGAGCTTGATTCATAGGAGCATACCGTCGAGCAATCGAATCCATTAAGACAATAGTGAGTTCACCAAGAATATATTTAAACTACCGGTTCTTGAAAAGTGGAGTCACCATGAAAATTTTGAACCTTTCGATTCTTCGAAACTAGAGTCGCCAGATGAATAATGCACAAAATTCTTGTGCCTGATCGATGTTCACCATCAGCAATCAGATCTTATATTTTTCATTCTTTCCTAGGGAAGAATTGTCTTTTCGCCTCCCTGGCAATGACACCAGAATGTTATCACTCCACCGTATCTCCAAGCCTGAGAAAGAGTCCAACAAAGGTAACCAAAAACCAATCTTTTGGCTTGGTAGCTAGCCCTACCAAAACAGAGAGGGATCTCTCCAAAAAATCATAGCCAAGAGGGTTGGATGAATAAGGTTTTAGGCTAGATATAATTACAGAGGGTTTGTTTGTTTTAATTGGGTTGTTGGATGAGAGGATTAGGTCAAATAGGCTAGGTCAGGGAAAATAAGGTTAAAATTGCAACCATTAAATGGGGAAAGGTAGGTATGCACTCTAACACTTTAGGGTTCTTGGGTGAGATGGATCAGACTGGAAAGGTGCTAAAAATAGCATGAAATTACATGAATTCCTTTTAAACTAAATAAAATGAAACAAATTATGGTGATTTTCCCAAAACAAAGGATAAGAAATGTATTCTTCTTATCTTACTTGAAAATCAACATATCATAGAGGTGAAATGAATCATGGAGAGTAAAAAACATTCATACATATGCAACAGAAGAGGAAACTATGTCAAAATTCCATACCACAGGTATCCCAAAGAAATAGCTACAACTCATTCATTAATTTCTTGCCAAATCTAAATACACTAGAGTCTCTAATCAATACAACAACATACAACCTCTCAAATGAGTGAAGAGGTGAAAGATATATACATCAAACAACTTCTCCCAACCTCAGGCGTCGTATCCCTAAGTTAAGGAACTATTCCACAAAAGACTGAACTGAAAACCTAGAGCGTAGGGAGGTCAAACTCACTTATCCTTAAATTTAGTGAAAATGTTTCATTCATCCTCAAAAATATTTTTACCAATTGTATTTACCCCTAGGTAACTCAAAATTATCATAATTAAATTTACATCCATCATTTACATAAGAAAAAATCATGATTTTCCATAATGAAACTCAGAAAACAGAAAAAATTCAAAAATATCAGTCCTGGTCAGGGGTGCAAAGCCTTTGGTTTGTGCGCAACGCCTTTGGTGTGTGCGCAGTGCCATCTTCAAGCCAAGTTTTAAGGGCTTCTCGATGTCCCAATTGAGCTCAAGATAGCTCATTGGAAAGCTTATCCTGTCTATTTTCCATAAATGAGCTTGGTTCCAAAAAAATGATAAGTTGTGAACCTACAAAAAGTCAATCTCCCAAGACTGGCTAGGGGCGCAGTGCCTGCCTGAAAATGAGGGAAGAAATGTAATTTTTGAGGTGTTTTTAGCCATTTCTCCTTGCGAGATTGCCCAATTTTGGTGTTCCAATAGACAAAATTACATGTATGCTACCTTATGAATCCAATGGTGGTCTTGGTTTTGCATTTGGATGCCTCTAGAAGGTGTGCAATGCCTAGGTTGTTGCGCACATGACAGTTAAATTGTGTAAAGGCTGTCAAAGTTTGAACAAAAAACCAAAAAATTGCAAAAATGCCCAAAAACTTGTCAAAATTGGTACATGGATTTCTGATGAAGTATGTCAAACATGGAGAGAGGCCTCAGGAAGGATATCAAGCTTATCTTTATTCTTTTGCTGAATTAGGGTTTCAAACTTTGACTTCACCTTCTTAATCTTTGGCCTTGCTATTTGGTTTATTCGGATATAATACTTTGCCATCTTCCTCTGCATGTCATTATCTTTGTTTGATTTTTCTAGGAGCTTCTCAAGATGGTTTTTAGCTTTCTCAAACCAATTCTCCCTATCTTCATTGATCATTATGGAAAATTTTTCATCAAAGGTAAGTTGCTTTGCTAGTTCATCATCTTTATGCCCCTCTAATTCTAGTGCTCTTTTCAAGCCTCTAGTACTTGGCCTTTTCTTTGACAATTAATATTGAGGCCTCATGATCATCCTGCTGATACAAGTCAACTAGGTCAAAGTCAGTTTCCTTATCACGAGGATCCTCATCCTCTTACATGACTTCCTCGTGCACAACTACCTCTTTCTACTTTTTCTTTCCCTCTTATACCTGCTTTGTTGATGAAGAAGGCAAGGTCCCTCCCACAATATGTGGGGAAAACACTTGCCTATGCCATCTCTGATATGTTTTAGCCAATGTGTCCATTTCACCCTATTTGGTTTTTTTTAAGCTTGTTGACCATAGCTCTGCTAGATGACCAAATTTTACTCTAAAATGTTGATGATGGTGATGAGATGGGTCTAGTAGGTTAAGTTGATAGAGGAATAGGTGCAGTGGGTTGAGGTGGAGGAGGCATAGCTTCAGCATGCTAAGCTTGTAGAGTAGTGAATATATCATTGGCAATGAAAGTGTCCCATGAGATGTTCAACTAATTAAGGTGATGAAGGACAATTATTTTGATCAGAGAGTGATGGAAGAGGTTGTTCATTTGCTGATCATACTCTTTATTTTATACTGTGTATGCAATTTTTCAATGATATTGAACAAATAATAAGGAATATTGAGAATTCTGACTCTTGGGAAGTGCATGGGCAATCTGATATGCTATGTGTAGAGTTTGGAAAATCATCCTTCACAAGAGAAGTACTTCATGATTATTTTCATCATGGAAGCATACCTATCAAGAAGATGACTGAAAGGGAAGAATTTATTTCTCTCATTTTTGTAACGAGGCTTGATGTATGGTTGATAATATTGATTATCGAGGTTTTAGGCTTTAAACCACTTCTCACCCACATTAGGTGTCCTAGTAGCAGCAGCAATGATGGCTGAGGATATGGTGAAAGTTACACCTGCAAGGGTCATTTGATTGTCCTGAAGGTTTGAAATGAAAAATATACTCAAAATAGGGTGGTTTTGAACTCTTTGTATAATTTCACAAAAATCAAAGCATCCCACATGCTTGAAACAAGTGATTGTCATAGGTGAGGCCATTAATTATTTGGTGTTAGTAGGCTGAAACCTCAGAATTCTACCTCCCTTGTGTGGCCTTATTTCTTTTTTGTTTTCATCTTCCATGAAATCTCTATCTTCCTCTTCCATGGTGTTTTTAGTTTAGAAACCCTAGGGATGAGGAAATAGGAGTGGGAGATAGGTTAGGGGATTGGGAAAGGAGTAGGAAAATTTGGGGAAGTAGGAGAAGGATTTAGGGAACTTAGGAAGGTTATAGGGGATCAAATTACTATGGGAATTGGGAATAAGAATTTTATTACAGGGTTGATAGGGTTGCTTAGGAAATTGAGATGCTTAGGACTTAGGGTTTAGTGAAAAGGAACTTTAGGATAGGGAGTTTAGTGATATAGGGGTAAGGATAGGGTTTACTGTGATGTGGGAAGGGTAAAAGGGTTTTTAGCCATCAAATTTGGGATTATGATGACAAACTAGGGTTTCTATCTTAAAAAACTGGAGAATTCTCATGGAAATCTTGACACCATGAAATTTTCACTTAAGAAATGAAAGGAGGGGGTGATAATCTCTTAATTACTTGCTAGAATATGGAGAAATCCTTTGTTGAATGTTTGGAGCACTTGCAAAAAAAAATTGAGCTTGCAGGTGAAATTAGACAGGTGCAGAGTGCCTTTGGTGCGTGTGAAACGCTTGTCCCAGGTGTGAAGCGCCTCCCAGAAACTTGACTTTTCACCTTTAAAATTTGATTTTTGAGCTATGTCAGTGATGGATCGATGTCATCGAGAGAAAATTAATGTATTTTTGATCTTTGGATGGGCTTTATGATTGATGGATTGGATGTTTTGAGCTTTGGGACCCACTTTTTCTTCTTGCTTTCACCTTAAACTTTTGAAAATATACCTTTCACTTTGACTTTATTCTTTGGAAATTGATCATTTGATGGACTTTGAAAACACTAGGATTTTGGAAACTTGATGCTTTTTAGCATATGGAACTCCAAGTTAGAAACTATTGGAACCATGAACTTATTACATAGAGAGAGAACATAAAATTACATATTTGAAGTCATCTTTACATGGTAAAGTGAATTTTGGCATATGGAACTCTGAGTTAGTAACTATTGGAACCATGAACTTATTACATAGAGAAAGAACATAAAATTACATATTGGAATCAAAATTGCATATTTGAAGTCATCTTTACATGGTAAGTGAATTTATTGGTCAATCTCTAACTTTTTGGTCCTTTATGCAATGGAAATGATTTTTTATTGGACCTTGAAAACCCTAAAACCTAACGAGAACCTTGACTGACTGGACTTCATGATGACATGACTGAAATGGTGATAAAACTCATGAATGATGTACACTCAACATAGTGATGAAATGAGCCAGCAAGTGATGAATATTTTTTAAAAGAGTGAGGTCTGACCTAGGACTACTTCCTGTTACACTAAAAATTGTCACCATGACATTTAGCTATCTATATGGGTTCATCATTACCTATTTTATGCTCCCTTAAAGGTCCAAAATTATAAAGTTCCTAAACCAAGTCTTGGAATTAGAGAAAAGCTCATTAAAACCCTAAAAATCCTAACTCCGCACTTTTCCTAGTCATTGCCTTCGGTACCACAGTTTCTTGCTCTATAACCTGCGGCACATTCCACACGTTCTGCTTACTAAAACTGCAGACCCCCATAAAAGGTAAAATAAAATAAAAATTAAATTCTAGAAGCCCAGCTGGTCGAATATTCTTCCAGTTGGAAGCTTCTAGAAGCGTAATCTGGTCGAGCTTTGCCCCTTCATTCATGAACCTCTATCCCTTCATTAATGGATATTATCTCTTGGTATTTGGAGCTAAAATCCCTTTTTGAGAGGACTTTATCCCCCTTTCTTTGGAACTGAAACCTCCTCCCTTCTGCTATAAATTGAGATCATGTTTCAGTCTCAAGGGTACTTAGAACTTGGTTGTTTTGAGGTGAATTGCTAAAGAAATCATACTCTCTTTACTTGGCATCAATAGTATGAGAATGATTTCATACTCATATCCATAGCTTCATGCTAGTTCAAAGAGACAAAGGCTTGTCAATCCGATGGAAAACGACTGTTCAGGACCCCGGAAGAACCTATATGACATCAAGGCGACAAGGTTGTAAGGTTACTTCTTATCATACAAGTTAATACAAATGGATTCTATTTTTTCATTAAGTTGTTCATGTATCTATTTGAGTAATTTAATTCCTGGATTCCTTGATCACTGAGATAGATTAGTGTTTCTGAATTATTATATCTTGCAGGTGCTTTTAATCCTTTTTCTGTCTTTGGATGCAGGTCTTACATGCTGAATTGACCTCTTTTGGAGCAACTGGATTGAAGATTACAACAAGTGTTGGACTTGAGATAGGAGTGTCTCTTCTTACTTAGTTAATTAATAATTCTGAATCATAATGATCTAGAGAAAATGGTTTGCATTTGGTTTGTTTGTTTCTAGATATCCTTAGGATACTATGGAGATCTCTCTTGTCTGCAAGAGGGATTAATCCGCCTAACAAAATGGCGACTCTGTTGGCGATTTTCTTGAACTTAGTTTTCTTTTTTATTTTCGGTTTTATTTTTTAATAAATTCTTTGATTTTAATTAGTTCAAAACTAGGTTGGGTAAATAACTCATTATAATCCCTGACTGTAAATCTGTATTTTTATTTTTTCTGTGTTTTTCCTGCCTTCCGCACTTTTTGTTTAAAAACAGAGCGGTAGACTCCGCAGATTTTAGTGTAAAACAGTGCGGTACCACACCTTTTTCCATTAAAAACTGCGGACTTTTGGAAATTTTTTGAAAAAATAAAATTTTGTACTCAGGAATGTAATTACTTGATTCTTTGTAATTACCCCAACTTGTCTTGACTGTCAAAAGTCTTCTGTGTGAATTTCTTTTAGCAATTTTTGTTTTTGAAGTGATCTTTTCAACTGATTTGCATTTTATGAGTGAGTTTTTGCCCTGTCTTCTTGTTGCTCTGAATCATAAACTTTTATATACCTCAGTTAAATGGTATGTCATAATTTTCTTATTGAGCCATTGAACTTGATGCAATTTTTTCTTTTATGAAAATTCGATTTTATTTACATTTGCAATTTTAGAAAACCTTTTATCTTGATAAGGTCTAAATTTCACTTTAAAACCATTGTTGGATGTTTTTTATTTCTTGCTGAGATAAGAAGAAAGTTCTTGGTTAAATTACAAACTAAACATAAACATCCTCAAAACCTTTTAGATAGAGTTCAAAATTAGAGTTTTCTTTTGGTTTTGAATTTTGTGTTTTTAAGAGTTTTAGTTTTCTTTTGGAAGAAGTTTGATTCTAGTTCTGATTTGAATGATATAAGGAATTTCATTTTCAACAAGTGATTTTTCTTCTGTGAAATTGAGTTCTCAATGAATTGTCTTCTTTTCAAAGCTTCTCATCAAAGAAAGAATTGATGTTTTGAAAGTTATTGAAATCTCTCAAATATTTCCTCTAAATAGGTTTCATTGAAAAGAAATGAGTTGCTTTTCATATATATGCATTTTAGCGTATTTTTGAGTCAGGTCATTAAACATCATCGAAGTCTCACTTCCATACCTTTTGACCTAAGAAACAGCCAAACTAAAAGTAACGCTTAATTAAAATCAATATAGAAATTTTTATATTTTATAGGGCTCTTTTCCACCAACATAGCTCAGGCTAGTGTCTTGGAATAGGTTGTAGTTAACATTCCAAGGCAGTTCAAGCAAACAAGTAGTAAATATTATGGTAGGAAAATCCAATTGTAGCATGTATGCTCTGGGAAGCTCCTCCTAAAGGATTTAAGCATGAGATCATGTCTGAACCAGTGAGGTAATCATACCTATCTCATTGGGAAAGATAGAATATGTGCACGTATTAAAAATGGTAAACCTCGGATAGACCATTGTCGAGGAGCCTGGCTGGGTCACTTGTCAGTAAACCTTGGATTATGTCAAGGAGCCTTCAAGGGGATTGAGCTTGTTACTATGCCTATATCGGATCATATACTGTCCCCCCAGGTATATGTATTCCCATTGGTGACCTTAGCGGCCATAAACTTTAGGATTATTTCCTAAGGTGACGGTAGAGGGAAGGTCCCACTGTACCTAGAGCAGACGTCGACTAGACTCACTTGGACTCTCTAGAGGGTTCTCTTCACTCGAGATGGTTTAAGTGGAGAAACTTGCATCAGTCTGTTTCATTAAGCAGTTTTTCGAGGTAACTATTCCAACCGCTATTTCTGCATTAAAATTCTACAATGTTGGATTTCATCACCAACTAGTGTTTTTAGTGTGGGAATCTACTATTTTTGTGTGGTTTGATCTCTTAGATTTTTTAGGTGTGTGATCAATTTGGTTGCTTCCTTAGAGACTTTAGGATTTTTTATTGAAATTTTATTTGATTGCGTGTGATTAAAAGTTTTAATCGTGGCTGAATTATCGAGACAATCACGTAGAATGTAGGGGAAACCCCCTGAATATACACCAAGCCAATTAGAAAGACTTAAATCTGAAAAAGGAGAAACATCAGGAATTGGATCAACAGATTTGGAAGAAACATCCATAATTATTCATCCTGATTACGAAGTAGATCAATCCCAAACAGCAAAGTATACTCAGAAAATTTCAATTTCCTAACTAGCTAAACTTGCTTCTACAACAAGTGAATTATCATCTACTGAACCTGAAATTTATGAGCCAGAAACTGAACCTGCTACGTCTGAGCCTACTTTAGAGTTCGTTACTCCAACCCCTGGTCATCCTGACTCACCTGGAGTGAAGAATCGGATCACAGAAGATCTTCCTCCTAGTATCATTAGTATTTAAGAAGTTACTGACACTGAAGAAGAAGTTGTTCTTCCTTCAACTCGGGAATCTTTAAATCTTAGAGAACATGAATCAATTTTTTATAGTCCTTTTAGACAAGACACTTGCTATTCTACATTGATAGACTTTCTACAGAACGTTGGTTTGAATTATTTTCCACCCTGAATTCCTTTTCCTTCTACACCAAGAGTTTATAGACCTCCATTAAACATGTCTGGTGAGTCATCCATGTTTTTTGAATCTCCAGAAACATATTTGCATGGTGTTCCATATGTTCCTACAGGATACCAGTTGCTCTTTGGTACTTTCTCAGGGGCATCTCCTTTTCCCAATAAATGTATACCATCATCTGTTCAAAATGAATCAAATACCGAAACTGTAAATGCGGAACAAATTTATATGATGTCTGGAAACATTCCAAACCCTGATCCTCAAGGTAGTAATTTATAGCTTGGGGGGAAACCTCAAGGTCAATACATGCCTCATGGTCAATATCAACCTCAAGGGAAATACATGCCTCAAGGTCAATATCCACCTCAAGGTCAGTATCCAACTCAGGGTCCACAACCTCCTTTAGGGCAGCAGTTCTACCTAGAACAGCAATTGTATCATGGAGGTGGGAATTATCACGTCAACTATCCAACATATGTTCCAAATTATCAACTTGGTTATGGTCCTTCCTATCCACAACCTTCAATGGGACCTTCGTAACCTGGAGCTAATACAGTGTGGGATCCATCCTAATTTCAACATAATTTGAAACCTAATATGCAAGTATCTTATTATCAACCTGGACAATCGATTGGTTATAATCACGTCCAACAACATGTCCAACCTGTTCAACCTACTATTTAGGTATCTGCATCAGATAAAGTTTAGCAGCCTAGTCTGAGTACACCTACAACTCCAACCCAAACTGTTGCGCTAATTTCTGTTCAAGCTACCACACCTATTCCTGGAGTATCTGCAGCTCCTATTTCTACATCTCCTCAGGTATCAATACCGATTCCTCAGGTTTTTGCCCCACAGTATGGACCTACACTCCATACTACTATTCATATGCTTGCAAGACGACCTGGTACAAGTACAGTTATAACATGCCAACCTTAGTTTACCTATCAACCACACCAAGGGTTGTATCAATATGGACCTGTAGCACAAAATCTAGCATATCAACCATACCCTGGGTACATGTACCATATGCCTACTCAACCCCAGTATGGTCTGGTTAATCATGGTTATCTAGGAGGCACTCTGATTCCAAATGCATGGGCTATTCCAGGATATCCTGGATATCCTCCTCCTATAACTGGTATAGTTCCACAAGGTTATTCATTTAATCAACAAGACCCTAACCATCAGTTACTAGTCATAGAAACTTTAGATTTACCTTATTTATCGCACCTTACGAATGATCCAATTTATTATATTCCATATTGGCTACCAATTCCAAATAAGTTTCCCAGTGATATCCCAAAATTTGAAGGTAAATCGGGAGAGGACCCTTCTAACCATGTCATGACTTATCACCTCTGGTGTGCATCCAACTCTTTGATTGACGATTCGATTTGATTAATACCTTTTCATAAAACGCTCATAGGATTAGCAGCCAAATGGTATATTGAATTACCATGTGGCTCGTTTAACAATTTCAATGCCTTAGCAATGGTCTTCTTAACTTATTTTCAGTTGTCAGTCAGATAAAACAATGGCACGAAATTTTTAACTTCACTAAAACAATCTACGTCTACTTACATATCAGATCACATACATGAATGGAGACGTAGAAGATGTTTGGTGAAAGTTTTTATTCCGGATCAAATTTTGGAAAAATGGTTTATAAAATTATTACTACCAAAAATTACTCAATATGTAGCTAAAGGAGGAGTTGTTACAGAAGAACAAATCATTGCTCAAGTTCAGTACCTTGACCTAGTATATAAACAGTCAGGTACTTTGTATGAGAAAATTCTGGATTTACTGTGTCCTAGTCAGATAACAACAACTCCCTCAGGCTCTCATGTCGCTGATGGTGTAATTGGTTCAGTTAGTACTAACAAGAGAAAGAAGAAATCTTCCAAGATTACTTCTCCTATAACAACTTTACCCGATTCATCAAAGGGAGATTTTTCCCTTGAAACTTCTGCCGACATTCACATTGTAGATTCCTCTACAACTAAGTCTAAATCTGGAAATAAGAACAAAGGGAAGAATAAAAGTAAACAAACTTCATCTCCTAAAGAAAAAACTGAGAAAAATGAACCATCTGATGATAAATGAAAACCTCGTTATCCTTGTCTTATCTGTGACAAGGATCATTTCACCAAGGAATGCCTGGATAGCTCTGAGGTATCTAATTTTTTCAAAGATTCACCTACACCCGCTGTCTTGAAGGATCCTTTTCCTGTTCAAGATAACAAAATGATTGGTTCTTCTTCTAATACATCAGCAGATATTTTGATGATGTCTCAAGTAATGGTTGTGACTCGATCACAATACTATGGAAGTAAGAATCATGTTACTAGTAAAGAAGTAGAAAATTCTAATTTAGTACCAGCTACATATCCTCTGGTTTCTGATCCACTTCATATCGAGAAACCTAATCCTCATCTAGTAATTAAACCACCTGCTAAAGGTGTACTTCAGAAATCAACTTTTAATCCACATGCGAGAGCTGCTCAGAACTACAACATTGTTGAGGATTTAGCAATATCTCCTTCAGCAATGTCGGCCTTAGAAGTGTTGCAATCATGTTCGGCACAAAGGAAATTACTCTTATCAGCTGTTGGAGCTGTAGATCTTCAAGATTCAAACCTCATGGTCTTCTATTTAGAAAATTTTACACCACGACTCCCTCATCAAATGGCTTTTCAGATTCCAGTACTAGTCAAAAACAGGCGTTGCTTTCGTACTGTAATTGATGAAGGAGCATCTACGTGTATTATGTCTTTAAACTATTGGAAATCACTTGGTTCTCCGACACTTAAAACAATCTCCGAAAATTCTCAAAGCTTTTGATGGAAGAGGATTCCATCCATATGGAATTTTGCAGGATCTACCTATAGAGGTTGAAGGTAAACTGTTAACTTAGATGTGGAAGTTGTTGATGCCCCTCTAGATTACAACCTTCTTCTAGGTTGAAGTTGGTATTATGTTATGACTATTGTCGTGTCATCCATGTTTCGATTAATCTTGTTTCCTCATCAAGGAAATATTGTGAAAATCTATCAGCTCTCATATTATTCGTCTGACCCAGCTTCTACGGATAGTATTCAACATGTTGGAAAATCGACTATCCCTTATGAGGATGTTGGAGTAGGTTTAATCAAATATTTTGTCTTAATGGGAACTTTTTCTATGCCTCCACCTAACATACCACGTACTATTTCTAATATCAATATGATTACATCAAGCACTATTCCATTTGATGACCCTTGGATAGTGCCTTTAGAGTCAGAACTAGATTATTTCACTGGCGCGATTCCTTTGAGTCCTTTTGAGATATCATATCAAGCAGTACAGTCATTTTCTAA
This sequence comes from Pinus albicaulis, assembly GCA_034641835.2. NCBI lineage: Eukaryota > Viridiplantae > Streptophyta > Pinopsida > Pinales > Pinaceae > Pinus > Pinus albicaulis. Next base: position 128,908,038 of record CM076577.1, on the reverse strand, counting down.
TCCTTCATCAACTGATTCTGATCCAATGAATGTGATCAATTAAGAATCGTTTTCACCATCAAGCTCAGGTATAACATCAATTCTTGATCCTTTTCATCAAGTGTTTCATACTGATGAAAAAATTCGTGAATTATTGTCCATAGATGAATTACCATGGGATGATCTCCATCATAGGTCATCATTTTTACTTGAGTTTGATAGATTTGAAAATAATTTCTCATCTATTTTTCCAATTGACTATACCCCAGAGTCCAATATCGATTACAATTTTGGATTCTGAAGTTAATTTGGGAAATATTTCTTCAACGATTCCCATTGACATATCAGTTAAACCAGGAATTATTGAAAACATTCATATAGGTGCTTCTTGTACGTCAGATGAAATTACTACATATAAAGCCCTATTTCAAGAATATCGTGACATATTTTCTTGGTCTTATGAAGAAATTCTAGGAATTGATCCCAACATTATCATTCATGAAATAAAGACTTACCCGGATGCTAAACCTGTTAGGCAGAGATTACCTCCGATACATCCACGAAAAGCTGCTGCTATTAAAGCCGAAGTTGAGAAATTACTAAAAGAAGGTTTTATTTATCCAATTCCTTTAATGGATTGGGTATCTAATATTTTTCCTGTTACTAAAAAACAAGGAACCATACCATTATGTGTCGATTATAGGGATATTAACAAAGCTTGTCCAAAAGAAAATTATCCAACTCCCTATATCGATCAAATCATTGATGATTGTGCCGGAAATGAAATGTACTCATTTATGGATGAATTTTTTGGGTACAATAAAATAAACATACTCCCTGTTGATCAACCAAAAATAGCATTCATTTGTCCTTGGGGAAATTTTGCTTATTGCAAACTACCCTTCGGATTAAAGAATGTTGGTGCAACTTTTCAAAGGGCAATGTCTTACGCTTTTCATGACATTAAACACATTGTGCAGCATTATCTCGATGATCTACCTGCTCATTCATTGCACAGTGAAGATCATCATACCTATTTAAGAGCAATTTTTATGAGATGTAGGCATTACAATATTCGGTTGAATCCCCACAAATGTGTTTTTTGTGTACAATCTGGTAGATTGCTGGGATTTTTTGTTTCCAAAGTAGGCATTCGTGTCGACCCATCGAAGGTTGAGGCTATTTTCAATTTACCTCCTCCTTCCACACTTCGTCAACTCCAAAGTTTGCAAGAGAAAGAAAACTTTCTACGTAGATTTATCCAGAACTATGTTGATTTAACAAAAGGTTTTACTAGGCTGTTGAAACAGAATTTTCCTTTTATTTGGGATGAGATCGTTGATCGATATTTTTATGCTTTGAAACACGTGTTGACCCATGCACCGTTATTGCATCCTCCAAATTACAGCCAAGATTACTTTTTATATTTAGCAGCCTCTGATTCCACCATTGGAATGGTATTAGTTTAAGAGGATGAATTTCACAATGAGAATGTGATTTACTATCTCATTCGGAATCTCAATCCGACTGAAATTAAATATTCGCATGTGGAGAAATTGGCCTTGGCAGCCATTCAAGTTGTCCAAATATTTTTTCATTATATATTGTTACAAAAAACAACTGTGATATCTAATTGCAACCTGATGATGTACATTTTGACTAAACAATTACTTGGGGGAAAATACTCTAATGGATTGTTATCCTTCAAGAGTTTGATTTAGAATTTGAAAAAACAAAATCAAAGAAATCACTGGTGTTCGCCGAAATTATGTGTGACTTCCCAAATACTGAGAGAGAAACTATGGTAGAGCATCTGACTGCTGATGAATCTCTGTTTATTATCAGTACATTATATCCATGGTATGGAGATATCATCATTTATATCCAAACCCAAACCTTTCAGCCTAAACTCCCGTGTTCAAATCGACGAAAGATCCATTACCAATATCAGCAATACAATATTGTTGGAGACACACTTTATCGTCGTGGTGCAGATTCTGTATTTTGATGATGTTTAACTCATGAAGATGCTGAAAAAGTTTTGAATGACTGCCACTCTGGAGCGTGTGGTGGTCATATGTCTGGGTATGCCACAACCCAAAAGATATTGCGCGTTGGATATTTTTGGTCGTCATTATTCAAAGATTGCATTCTCATGGTCCGAAAATGCTACAATTTTCAGATATTTCATCAAAAAATGCATGCACCACCAGATCCTCTTCACCCCATAATTGTTTTTGGTTTTTTTGCAAAATGGGCCATTTATTTCATTACATGTAACCCTCACTCAGCCGAGGGGCATGGGTATATTATTCTCGCCGTAGATTATTTTAACAAATGGTCCGAAGCGATGCCTACATTTATGGCAGATGGCAAAAATGCAGCTATGTTTGTATTCAATCATGTAATTTCTCGCTTTGGTGTAACCCAAGCTATTATTACTGACCATGGGAGTCATTTTCGAAATTTCATGATGACCAAAATTTTTGATCAACTTGGCCTGCGCCATGATAATTCTACTCCATATTACCCACAGGATAATAGTCAGGTTGAAGCCATTAATAAATTTTTAACCACCATGATTAAAAGGATAATCAAAATTCATAAATCAAATTGGCATACCATGTTTTTTCAGCACTATGAGCATATTGAACCTCAGCGAAAACTGCAACAGGGTTCACTCCTTTTCAACTGGTTTACGGTTTAGAAGCTGTGTTACCTATTGAATGCAAAATATCGTCACTCCAATTAGCCATAGAGTTACTACCAGCAGCTCTGAAGAGGAAAAACGCTTTTTGTACTTAGCACAATTAATGAGACTCGGCGCACCGCTGCATTAGCAGCCGTAGCTCATAAAAAACGTGTTAAAGCTCAATATGATCAAAGTGTTACACCTCACATTTTTTTAGAAGGTGACCTAGCCTTGGTATACGATCAAGCTAACGATAAGCTAGGCGCTAGTAAATTCGAACCAATGTGGCATGGTCCTTACATTGTCAAGAGAGTGCTTCCGAAAGGGGCTTATGAATTGACTGATTATGGCGAGGTATCTTTAGATAAACCCAGAAATGGACTTTATCTAAGAGATATTATGCTTAATTATTGTGTGAAGATCTCACTTGTACATTAGTTATTTTTCAAGTTAGATGTCTTAGGTTAGATGAGTGTGTCTAGTTTAAGTTTGTTTTTACTACTATCACTTCTTATCTTGATTACTCTTGATATTATAGATGTCAACATCCCTTCAAACGTACATTGTTTTTGCTGATGGTGCATGTCATAGTACATAGAATATTTCTTCCACAACTTGGGTTATTTATTCACCCACCGATGAGTTAGTTTCTATGCATGGGGTAAGCCTTGTCAAACAACGAATAATGTTGCAGAATATAGCACAATGATTTAGTTATTAACTGGTGCCATTTCATTTGGCATTCGACGTTTGATCATTAGGCTAGATTCAGAACTCATTGTATTACATTTAAACAGAATATACGCAATTAAAAATCCAGTGTTATTGAGATTATTTTTGAAGGTTCGTATCTTGGAAAGGCAATTTGATTACATCGAATATCAACACATTCCAAGGAATTTAAATACATTGGCTGATGCATTAGCTAATAATGTTATAAATAGACATTTGCAACGTTAAAATAGTAAACCAAAACAACATTCGATATGTGTTGAACAAGATAGCTAGAGAAAGTAGTAATATCATAGGTAGGAGTTTTTGTTTTCAAAAAATATTACATCGTCTGCAATCATAGGTTTAAAATGCCTTATGATCTGAAATATAGTGATACAAAAAAAAAATACAATAGTCCGCGATGATCATCCACTATCCGTGGTGATGATCATGGTAGTAAAATATCGCCCAGGCCACCCTGCATAGGAATATCCTAAACTGACCAGGAACACCAGTAACGTGTCTCTGAAGACGAAGCAGGATATCATCCATCGATGTCTCTAGGATATCTATAGTCAACCTCTTTAGGTTGTGCTCCAAGTCAGTAAGGATTTCTGCTGCCTGATTTTTTGGTTGTGCAACAGGCTCTGTTGGCTTCCTTTCGAAGCGACGGAGAGTGGTTGGCCTTCGTGGACCAACATCTGCATTTAAAATTTTGTTATCAGTATTGGACAATAAAAAAACAAAATAAAAATTAGAGTTAAAATACATCAAAATGATTCATTTACCTGATTCATCCCATTGTGCCCCTGGAGGTAAGGACATCTCGGGATCACCTCGGAAATCTATGCCCGCATATGGGAAATCCTCAATAGAAAATATTTGGTTCTAAAGCCAATGGAAATATGTTGGAGTGTATCAAACTACCACACAACCATCGCCACCATGGCGGGACATCAGTGCAACCCAGCGTACCAAGCGAGGCTCTCTAGGTTCACCAGGATCAACAGAGATTAGCTGAGGGGCGAGAGATGGAATCCTCTCTAAAGAAAAAGAAACCAAGATGGCACCATACCCAAATTTTTTCAACTTTGAGTTTTTTTCTCTGGTCAATTGTCCTTTCATATTGGAAAATACCCCTTCACACCAATTGAAAATGGTACCTCTAAAACAATCAACTGTTGTCTGCATCTGAGACTTGGTAGCCACATGTGGAGCTGCGCTTCCACACAACTTGGTCATGGTAAATGCAATGACTTTAATATCAAGACGTAGGATAGTCTTTATGTCTATACATTTATCTTTGGGATCAGCTTCGTCACTGCAGAATTCTTCTTTATAGCTAGCAATAGGCAGGCCACCTTTCCTAGCTCCAAACAAAGAAATATGTTCACCTCTTTTGGATAAACCAGTGAGAAAGTAAATGTCTTCAAGCTCAAGTTATAGATTGTGATCACCAATGATAAAACATTGTTCTTGGACGTCCCATTTGTTCACCAGCCAGGTCATTAGTTCCACTTGTGCCCTCATGCCCTGAATTTCCCAAAATTTGTACAATCCAAAATTTCTCAACACACGCATTGTGGCCAGATTATTCATAGCCGCATCATCTACCTCTTCGTGCTCATGTTCTCTCGACTCCAACATTGTGGAATAATCTTCAAATGGACACTTTTGAAGGTTAGAAGCTTTTAGAGTGAGAATTTTTAACCATTTTTAAGAGAATTTAATAAATTTCCTTTTCTCACGGTGCCTCTGTAGTTTTTATATAGAGACACTGCGGACCCCCACACGCGATCTTCATAAAAATTGTGGTAGCCCGATAATTTTCCTTTTGGAAAATTATTGAGGTCCGCAGGTAAGCAATGCATGACCTGCGGACCCCTAAGAGCGGAATTTTGACCATTTTTTCCCCTCAAAAAAATATTTCAAAACTAAAGAGAATTCAAATGGATGAAAATGAAGAGAAGAATGTTGTGGATTACCTGGATTCGACGGTTTTCGATTTGAGCAGTCGGTTCTCTCGTTATCACCTTCAGAACTTTTTCTACCAAAAGCTCTCAAATTTCAACTCTGAATGCAAAAGGTGAAAATGACTTTGTTGAAATACTTTTTTATAAGAATTTTAGAATGACTAAAATATTATTTTATTTTATTTCCACTTTAAAAACTTATTTTTCAAAAGTTTTTACTTATTGGAAACATATATGTTTAATTTTTCGAGTTTATGTGCAGAAAACAGGTTTTTCGAGTGAAAAAAATTATTTTGATGATGAGTACACTTTTATCACTTTTTCGGGCTCTTGAAAATTATGAAAAATTGAAACCCTAGATTTCTCTTTTAAGCCCTTTTCAGACTCTCTAAACATGAAAATATTGCCGACTACTTCACTATTCGAACTCGTTAAAGGAAATGAATAGTCATCCTTTCAGTATAAGTTTACCCCTTTTCCAGACTGAAATGGACTATTTATGAAAAATGTATACGTTGACTAATCATGGTCAATAGAGTTCTCTCCTGCATTATTTTATCCTTTTTCGGGCTTGAGAGACTAAAATTACGAAAAAGTACACTCACGGATTTTTCTTGAGTTTTTCTTCTGACTCCCTAAAACTGAAAAACACCGAGTTTCACCTATACTGGACTCGTTAAAACTTAACAGTAAAGGACCTGTAAATTACAAACAGGAACGAACCACTCCTTATTAGGGTTCGATTTTAATACTAAGTTGGACTCATCCGGATGATGAGCTTATACAACAAGCAAATGTTATCCTCCTCGAGCTTGTCAAAAATAAAGAGGTACTTGCCAGAAATGGTGGGGGGAAAAGAGAGAAAATGAATCCGGTTGTCATACTTTGTTTTAAAAAGTAGTATACCACTCTTGAACACGACACTTTTGTCACACTCATACTTGGGTTGAGAAAATCCTTTTTCTAACAGTTAATCAAACCACATTGCAAGTCTTCAGCCAATTTCTGGGTATTAGCTTAAGGTCAATTGTCACCAAACCATCTCAGTGTCGTTATGTGTTCAAGAGATAGTTCAAATAAACCATTCATTGCAAACATTTGTCTCCATTCGCATTGACCATCCCTGAGTCAGTCCTTGCTAAAATTTCTTCAAAACTTGATCTAATGGTTTCGTGTTGTGGGTTTTCCTACGGCAAATCACTTTCTATCAACGGCAGCACATCATCTAGAAAGTTGATCTAGAATCCTATCAGTACCTTGGGATCTGCATGCCCTAATGGTGGATTTCTCGCCTTCGACGACAGGTTGCATCATTGACCTTCGATCGAATGACTCTGTGAAGTGTTTGACTGCAAATAATTCATTCACACCTTATGGATTGTACTAAGTACTTTGAGAACCATTGTCATTATTGGTGGTTTCTCTCACACTTGTTAACAGTTCACATCATTGACTGGTAATCAAGTGGTTTCTACCATGTTTGATTTCGACTTAATCAATCACATGGATAGAATCGTACTAGTTCGGGAAGCGGAAATCAAGACCCTGGATCTAGTTTCCACCATCCAGGTTGTGAGGAGTTTTATTATTCAAAATACAGTAGACTACTTATGACAGATGGCTGTGTCCATGTTGTGTCTACTATTGATGTAATTCTAAAATCATTTCTATATCAGAACATGTAGTTAGTTTTGATCTAAGTATGGGGGAATGCCTACCTCAGCGATGATATATATATATATATATATATATATTTGCATTGAATGTTTTTACAGGTTTCAATTGGTACGCCTGCAACCCAATCCTCGGAATGATAAAGCAGTTCACTCTTCAGAACTACTTCAGACTTCATGCTTTAGGGGGCAATCTGTTCCACTAAAAATTTTCACCATGACATTTAGCTGTCTATATGGGTTCATCATTACCTATTTTATGCTCCCTTAAAGTTCAAAAATTATAAAGTTCCTAAACCAAGTCTTGGAATTGGAGAAAAGCTCATTAAAACCCTAAAAAGCCTAACTCCGCACTTTTCCTAGTCATTGCCTATAGTACCACAGTTTATTTCTCTATAACTTATGGCACATCCTGCACATTCTCCTTACTAAAACTGTGGATCCCCGTAAAAGGTAAAATAAAAGAAAAATTAAATTCTAGAAGACAAGCTGTTCGAATATTCTCCCAGCTGGAAGCTTCTAGAAGCGTAATATGGTCAAGCTTCGCCCCTTCATTCATGAACCTCTATCCCTTGATTAATGGAGATTATCCCTTGGTATTTGGAGCTAAAATCCCTTTTTGAGAGGACTTTATCCCCCTTTATTTGGAACTAAAACCTCCTCCCTTCTGCTATAAATTGAGATCATGTTTCAATCTCAAGGGTAATTAGAACTTGGTTGTTTTGAGGTGAATTGCTGAAGAAATAACACTCTCTTTACTTGGCATCAATGGTATGAGAAAAATTACATAATCATACCCATAGTTTCATGCTAGTTCATAGAGATGAAGGCTTGTCAATCCGATGGAAAACGACTGTTCAGGACCCTGGAAGAACCTGTATGACTTCAAGGCGACAAGGTTGTAAGGTTACTTCTTATCATACAAGTTAATACAAATGGGTTCTATTTTCTCATTAAGTTGCTCATGTATCTATTTGAGTAATTTAATTCTTGGATTCCTTGATCACTGAGATAGATTAGTGTTTCTTTAATTATTATATCTTGCGGTGTGCTTAATCCTTTTTCCCCGTCTTTGGATGCGTCTTACATGCCGAATTGACCTTTGGAGTGACTAGATTGAAGATTATTAAAATAGCGTTGGACTTGAGGTAGGAGCATCTCTGTCTCTACTTAGTTAATTAATACCCTAAACAATATCTAGAGAAAATGGTTTGCATTTGGTTTGTTTGTTTCCAGATTTCCTTAGGATACTAGGGAGATCGTTTACTCATAAGAGGGATTAATCCACCTAACACTACTAAATGCACCAATACGTAACTGCCACCTCTAGCGACCTAAAAATCTCGTAGACTATATCGATACTCCAATGTATCTCTCGGGAGTAAACTAATTGACTCCCCGCTACACAATCATTAGAACCTCTCCGTGTAATGTTCCTAAATTAGCTAAGTTAATTAGAACATTAGAATTTTGTTTTATTTTTCGTGTCATGAATAATAGACTAATGGAGGATGCAACACTCCTTAGATCTAAAAAATAAATTACATGCTCAATGAATGTGGATTAAATATGAGCTGTTGTATAAAACCACTTGTGTATGAACAGGCTGAGTTATTTGATCAAGCCAACAGTATCCAAATCACAAGACAACCAGGCATTGAACCTCCTAAGTGATCTCGAGCGTCTTAAGGATCTTCTAAATGTGAAAGGGGCTAATTCGAGGAAGGTTAGAGTTCAGGACTTCCTCATTTATAAAAGGGAAGGAGAGGACTAAGGGGAGGCTGTTGAAGATATTTCAAATTTGAGGTTGCTTGGGCAACTCGAGTTCTCTTGGATGGTTGTACAAAGGGAAGAGGATTGGCAGAATCCTCTCTTCCATGGAGTAGCTCTTTGAGGAGGATGTCAACTTTTGTCCATCATCCGGCATTTGGCCAAGCTTCTACTTCCATCCAAATGTATATCATGTTGAGGGTTTGATTGCTTTTGTGTTTTAACAGTGGAGTCTAGATCTTTTCTGCATCTAGAGCATTCTACATTTCTTTCAAAGGAGGAGGGTTCTAATCCAGCTGAAAGGTCAGATTAAACATTGGAACTAATTTCAGATCTGCATTAGACCAATGTGTTCTTCATGGTATACTATGCATTTCCCTTCCCAGACTGCGTTATTGCCGAAGGAGCAAGACATGGTGGTTTTGGCATTGATTGGAGCCAGATCTCGATGAAGGAAGCCTCCTTGAGATCAAGGATCCATGGCTTGGCTAACCAAGCCATGTATATTTTAGGTTTGATATCTACTGAAGTTTTTTTCTTCAAAAAATTCTGAATCATTATGTAGATCCGTTGCAAAGAAACTCAGACCGCTTCCGGCATTTCTTAATGTATTGTCGAAATCCCTAAGGGGAATGTAATAAAGAGCCCTTCGGGAATTTTTGATTCATTATAGATCTTTTTTTTCATGTATTTATTAGTTAAAGATCTATAATATAATAAAAATAAGTTTTAGCCCTCAGAATAATGTCAATACTGGGTCATTCTCATGGTTATAAAGACTACCCGAGGGATTTTCATGTAAAACGTTGTTTAACCTTGATTAATGCTTATGCCATGTTCCTAAAATAATCTTTCTGATTTTTCATACTGTTTTACATCTTATAACTTTAGAAAATATGCTGCCCTTTGCTTCATTAAATTTATGCATCTTCCAAGTCATGGGAAATCAAGGTTTTTCTCGACTAATGATGAGGAACTCGTTTAACTTAGTGTGCCATTTTTTATTTGAATTACATGTATATCCCTCTTGACCTAATATAACATATACGTAGCCATGACCCTTATTTTTATGCAGATTTCTGATTATACTCATTTTAGGGCCAAATCCTCACTTTTCCCATCTTTCCATAAAAGTCGAAAGTAAAGGTTGAAAAAGATTTGTAATTGATTTCTCGAGTGTTTATAAACACTTGTTATGATATTCAAGCTCACATCCTCTTTAAAAATGTATTTTCCTGTGCATGTTTTGTTGAGAAATCCATTTGGAACATTATAAAGGGTATCGCAATACGATCTTTGCCTTACTTTGTGGCATCAAGCCAAAGTGTCAATCCATGAAGCAAGAATATTTCAAGCTCTATAGATGTATTCTATACATGGCTGTGTAGCCTCCCGCTGATCTCACCCTTCTCAAAGGCATTAATTCACAAATGCCCTCAGTCAATCTCTGAATAAATTCCCATACTCCCAAGAGGGAACTTATAGCGCATTAGAGAAGAGAAGAGATAGAGATCAGAAGTCAAGGAGATGAGTTTTTACCTCATCATATTTCAGATCCAGGAAGAGCCCTTCAAATAGGTTGACCGAAGAAAGAAGGAGGAAGAAAATGAAACTCCTAGAGGTCAAGAAGCTTTAAAGTTTGTGCTGAGACCTCAGAAGGTTTCAAGAAGGAGGGAAGATCCATGCTCTATCCTCACAAAGAAGGAGAGCTATGCAGAGAAAAACCAGAGCATGGCTTCATCATTTGAAGAATGATAGAAGAGAGATCTCCCTTGCTCCTTTTTCTAGGCTCCAAAGGGTATTGAGAAAGATCTCAAGGAGATTGAGTAAGGTGGAGACTTATACCAAGCCATGGCACAACCTTGGAAAAAAAGCCTTCATGTTCAATAATGAAGGAAGACTACATAGTTGCTAAGAATATCTTGCTTCTTCATTCACCGAGGTATGATTAAAGATTCATCTATTGCCATTTCAGCACATTGTATGAAGAAGATCTACATCTTTGCATGCCGTTGATTTAGAGCAACAAGTCGCACCGTGCCGTGCCAAAGCAAAGGAGGAAGAAGAGAGGAACCATTCTCATTAGAGCATTCACATGGAAACTTCATCTACAAATAAAGGATGGAATGATGGATGTGGTAGACATCTTGGAGTGAGAAACCCTTTCTCCCTTCCAGATGACTCTTTTCTCAATGAGCACACTGTCAAAGAGAAACTTCTACTAAGAAATCCAAGGCTCTTTGTTTGAGGTCATGGCTGAGGTAGAGACCTCACAGAAGATTTCATTGGAGGTGCACTTCAAAGACATCATGGAGCAGAAAAGTTCTTCAATAGTTTAAGGAGGATCTTCCCTTCTCACAGAGCAGATAGTAGAGTTGGGACATCTTCAAATGGATAACATCTTCATGACTATGTTGAAATTTCTTGAGCCATGCAATATCATGATGGGAGGTTTTTTCCTACCACCTATTTGGACTTAGGTCAAATTTATCCTCAGAATATTTCATTTCAAGATCCTAGAAATGCAATCTGATTTGGGATAATGGAGCTCTCATGGGAGGTGTACCAAGATGGAGGGTGGAGAGCAAGAGGCTAGAAAGCCACTTGCAATTTGATACCAGCAGAGGCTTGGTCATGACTGGATGCTCTTGGAAGAGTTTGATCATCACACTTTTCTAAGGGTATGTGGTGATACTTGCATCATGGAGCAACAAAGAGTATGGGCACATAGGTTAGACATAACATGATGTCAAGCACCATGTTGTCACTACATGGATGGGATGATGGCATGAGAAACCAAGCGATGATTTTTGCTTGGGATGTTCTTGAGAGATAAGGCGTAATTTCTCTCAGCTTCTCATGATGTTGTGAGGTGATGGCACTATCATAGTGCAAAAGGGTCACTCCTTGGCCTGAGATGTCTAAGAAGGACTTTCTTCATGGGAAGGACTTTTCATTTGTAGCAAAGATATGGAAAATTCTTTGACATTCGCATGTCAAAGATTGGAGATGTTTGCTGACAAGAGCCTATTCGCATAGGCCAACAACGTTGTCACCGTGAGATGGGATTTATTGATGGAGTATTCGTATCACTTCTCATTCAATGCACTTGGTGAGCAAGAGGAGGTGAGGAAGATGATGTATTCTTCTTGTCTCAGTTTCCAAGAATAGAGGGAGGATTTGCATGCGCAGCTTAGTTCATTTCTTCATGGAAGTGTGCCAAACTACACTTGGGGGTTCACTCATGAATCCAAGCATCTTCTTGCTCCCTACATATGGTGAGGACTTTTGCTTTACCTTACCATCTCTCGCAGTGCATTGCTCCCACAAGAAGGCAAGCTTATTTATTGAGCTCCATGAACTTCATTGGGCCAACCATTATGGAGACAACCATCTATTATGTGGCCTTGGGAAAAGATGTTTTACTTACATGTGGATTATTTATTCATATGATTAATCATGTCATAGGAGGAAATTTGCCATAGACTTTCATGTGCCAGCTAAGAAGATCGCGTTGTGAGGATTTGGGGACTATTGGTAATCTATCAGATCACATAGAACCTTCGCATTCTCTGACAGAAGATGATCATGTTTTCTTTTTCACGATATTATTATGTTCATTGAGAGTATGATTGAGGGGGAGACACATGAGATGAGTGTGTCCTTTGGGGAAGGCGATCCCCCTCATTTTTCTGTTAAGACACAAGTTTTATACGGAACATGGGAGAAGTTGTGGCCACCATAGCCAAACACTTGTTTTTTGGTGGTGGGCCATGTATGTGATGGAATGCCATGTGATGACTATCTCATCCCCTCACGTATGGAGTGTCTTAGTTTTCATCTCGTTCTATGAAGATTGGAGGAAGGATCTTTGCGTATCTAATCTCCATGATGGCAATTGAGGGCAATATCCTTACATCCCAAGATCACACTCTACACTGAGTCCCAAGTGGATAGGATACAACATGGGGTAGGCTATCTTGTCTACCATGTAGATTTTCAACCCACCCACTTGCGTGAGTTCGAAGGTGGGGGGACATTTTCATAGAGTTGCCATGTCATGAGGTGAATCATTTTTTGTGGATGATTGTTTGAGGATGGAGAACCCACATGGGGGATGTTATTTCAACACGTGCCAATTCACCTATTGCCCAAGGGAGCCTCTAGGCAAGATCTTATTGCCTTTCTTGAGTATTTGAATGTTTCATGTTGATATATATTCAGTAACTTGCATGCTTGGGAAGGGAAATATGGAGATTCATTTTTGACACAACATCTCATTATTTGGAGGAGTTCATCATATGGGGATGCTAAGGTGAGGGAGAGGGAGACATTTTTCGGCTTTATCCTCAGTTGCTTGAGGAAAAGCAACATTTGGGAGGGGGAGGGGATCATAATGTTCCTAAATTAGCTAAGCTAATTCTGAACATTAGAATTTGTTTTTATTTTTCATGTTTATGAATAATAGACTAATGGAGGACATGCAACACTCCTTAGATCAAAAAATAAATACATGCTCAACAGAATGTAGGATTAAATATATCAAGCATAAAAACCACTTGTGTATGATTATTGAGTTATTTGATTGGGTCAACAGAACAAATCACAAGACAATCTAGGTGCATCAACCTCCTAAGGACCGTACGCTCTAGAAGGATCTTCTAAATGTGAAGGGGTTAATTCAAGTGAAGTGGTTTAGGGTTTTGCACTTCCTTTCATTTTATAAAAGGGAAGGAGAGGACTCAAGGGGGAGGTCAAGTTGAAGACATTTTCAATTCTGAGGTTTCTTTGGAAACTCGAGTTCTCTTGGCTAGTTAGCCAAAGGAAGAGGATTTCCGTTTAGGAATCCTCTCCTTCCATGGAGAAGCCTTTGGGAGGAGGATGTTCGCCTTTGTCCACTATTTGGAATTTCACCAAGCTTCTACTTCCAATTGCAATTCAGATCTTGTTGAGGGTTTGATTGCTTTTGTAAGTCAGTAAGAAGGGAGTCTAGATCTTTTCGCATCTAGAGCATTTCAATACTTCTTTTCAAAGGGAGTAGGTCTCTAATCCATCGAAAGGTTGTATTGGAAGATCGGAGCTTCATTTAAGATCTTGGCATAGGGCCAATGTGTTCTTCATGGTATACTATGTATTTCCTTCTCCCGTATTTGTGTTATTGCTAAAGGAGCATCACAGGTATTTTTGGCATGATTTGGCGCTAGATCTATGATGTGAAGGAAGCCTCGCATCAAGGGAGATCCATGGATTGGCCAAACAAGCCAGTGGCTTCAGGTCTGATACATTCACCAAGTTTTTGCCGTAAATTATAAATCATTCTCGAGATCCGCCGCAAAAACCTCCGTATCCGTCCGTATTAAGGACACAAATCCCCAAGGGGAATGTAATAAAGAGCCTTGGGAATTTTGATTCATTATAGATCTCTGTTTTCATGTATTTATCAGTTGTAGATCTGTACACATAATAAAAATAAGCTTCTAACCCCGTAAATAACGCCTCGAAGGGCTTTGGGTCATTCTCTCGTGTTATAAAGACTCTCAATTCGAGGGATTTTTCTATGTAAAACAATTGTTTAACCTTGCTTAATGTCATGCCATGTTCCTAACTCATTCTATGATTTTTAATAATTTTTTAAATCTTATACCTTAGAAAATACGTCTGTTTGTAGTTCTTGCATCTTCGAAGTCATGGGAAATTAGGGTTTTTCGACTCAGGCCTGAAGGAGGAACCGTTTAATTTAGAAAAACAATGCTGAAATCTGACATGTAAATCCATATTGACCTAATATAACATATCCAAGATCCATGACCCTATGCATATTTCGATTATACTCATTTTAGGGCCAAAGTCCTTACTTTTCCCCACCTTTTCGCCCATAAAAGTCGAGTCAAGGTTTCGCAAAGATTTTGTACTATTTGTGAGTGTTTATAAACAATTTTTGTGATAGATTAAGCTCACATTACACTTTGGGAATGAGGAAAATCTACCTTTCCCATAGCCCCGTAATTAAAATATATATTCTCCTTAGTGGGTGTGCCCACCGGTTAGGACCGACTTGTGCTTCCATTTGCAGGCATTCCACCTCGCGGATAAGATGTCTCAAAACACACTATGGGACTTTAAGGAAGTAGCCTCCTCATAGAACTTGAGGAGGCCAACTCCGCCAAATAGGGAGCCCCCGGGTAGCTATAATAGGGTGAGGGTACATGCATCTCTCTCCATCTCTCATGCCTCCCACAAGCGAACCATGTCATAATGTTTATACCGTTTTCTTGTTTTTGTTCCCCATATTCTCTCTCGAATCCTTGACATATTAAATAATTTTTTTAATTAAATGAGACATGTATTTAGGAATATACATATATAATGGAAAATGTATCTGGCTGCCCAAAAAAACAGTTTCTTCATGTATCGCTCTAGTGTGTTGTTTGTTTGTTGCGCATTGGGGGCATAGCCCCGTATGATATTCAACGCACCGTATGCAATGCACCTGCATTTTTTTAAAGCATTGCTGACTATTTATGGCGTCGTATGAGCGGTGCGCCGACTAAAATATATGTCCCGATGCACATAGTTGTGTCACATCAATTCTCGACTAATTACATAGTCAACGGCAGGGTATTTTACGTGCTGCATCGTTGACCCCCGTCGGAATGCCAAATGTGGTGCGTCGACAGACACCGGGGCGTATGTTTCCACCATCGTATTGCTATTCCACATGGTCAATGGTGCAACATAAATGACCGTTAAAGCATTCACACTAAATTTTTAAAATAATACTAAGGTTTTCGCACTTCAGCTCTAGAAACAATGTGGATACCGTTAAGACCGTTGCGTGTAGCCTTTAAATTTGATAGGTAACACCACTTACTGCGAGCGAATGGCTCAGCATCGCGCGAAAATTTTTTCTTTCTTTCTTTTAAATGGTTAATTTTAAGGTTATTTGAAATTCTAATCCGTCAAAAAGCTTAATTATGGAAAAACAAGAAAAATATTGTACATTTTCAACACGAGGAGGCATATTGGTCAGAATTTGCAAAAGAAACTTTGCCCATCGTTGTTCAAAATGGAAGTTGATATTGGTGGCCAATGCATAGTAGAAGTGCATGCAATGGGTGCAATGGAGCATCATGTCGGGCGACTCAAACAAGGATAAATTGGTAAATTTTCGTTGTTTTGTAGGCTTTGGAGCACTCTAGAAAAAGTGAAAAATGTGAGGTTTTTGGCCGAATATTAACCTTGTTCTAGTGTGCGGGTTTTATAGGCGTACTCCTAAGTATATTTCATGAACGTATCATTAAGCGTTTATTTTGGTGCGATGTTTTACGATGCACCGGTGCGGTTTACCGCACCGAGCGCATCTATTTTTGCACAAATGCTTTATGATGCAACGTTGCGGATAAGCCGTAAGCACCCGTGTTCGCAAAGTAATACGACGCACGCGGGTGTGTACGAGCGCACTTTATGTCCGATGCTACTTGTACACACGGCGTGCTTTCTTCTTGTCAAGCGCACCAAAGGCTTGAGAGCCTTGCAGCACCGAGAAAGTGAAAAATGTAGTTTTTTACTGAATATTTAACCCCGTTCTAGTGCACGGGTTTTAGAGTCGTTAACTTGCCGTTTCTTACGAATGGTTCAGCTCATTTTCTATTTTGAATGTTTTATGATGCACCAATGCGTTTCTTAATACTCACATCGGCGGTTTCGTTTTGGCACAATGTTTTATGATGCATTGGCGTGAAGAGTTGTGAAGCACCGGTTTAGAGTATCACGACGCACCTAGGCAAGTGTACGGAGTGCACAATGTCCGATGTGCCAATGTTTTCAGTACCCGTTGCTTTCAGAGGAGACGGTGATTTTGGATGATAAGCGACCGAGAGGAAAACATCCACAAAGCCCTCCGCCTCAACCTCCTCTAGTAACCTCCGCTAGAAATGGATGTATGGGGTATTTATATGGGTCTTCAAAAACACCGTTTAGAGATCTTTTCCTTTGTAGGAAATATTTACATGTACTATTTTTAAATTTAAAGAATTTTGATTAGTTTACACATTATGACATGGAAATTGCATGAAAATTTCAGTGGCACTTTTAGCTTAATTTAATGCATAGCTCGCACTGACACACACTTCCATGTAGCTTCGTCAGGCCTAAAGTGCTTCCACCACTGCGAAACTGCCGATGGCTCTATTCGAGCATGAACTACTTCCACCGCAATATGAACTCGAGGTTCCAATCGGAATTCTCCTTTCGTTTTCCACCCGCAATACCGACCAATCAATAACATGATCAACATCCTTTATATACATTTTTTAAGTAATGAAACATGAAACACATCATGGAGTTTCACCGTTGGAGAAGAAATTCGATAGGCCACCGGGTCCAATCCTGGCAAGGATCTCGTGCCCACATTATCGTGTGCCAACTTGGCACATGCAGATGAACCTCAAGGAGATATTATTGGGATTGGATGTGCAAATAAACATGCCCCCCAACCCCGAAACTCCCTAAATTCCCGCCGATTTGCATAACTCTTATCTATGTCTTGCAGTTGCCTTTAGATTCTTCTTTATAAGCTTCATTTCTATTCCATGTCCGCGAACATGTCCCATTCAATCAACACCCCGTTAATCAGACCACTCCAACCGATGGGAGTATTACAACTCCACCCATACAAATAAAGGGACTCATTCCCAATAAATCATTATACCCATTGTTGTATGCAAACTCAACCAATGGCAGATACTCTTTCCATTTCCTTACCAATGATAATCAAGTACATCCTCAACATTTCCTCCAAGATGCTATTTACACTTTCATCTCGTCCATTTTACTATGGATTATAGATGCAATCGAAGGCCAAATATGTGCCCAATCCCCGCAAATAAAGCCTTCCAAAACTTGGAAGTGAACTTTGCATCCTCATCCGACACAATATTCTTGGAACACCATGCAACTGGCATGTCTCTGATGAACACCTAGGCTATATCGCTAGATGAATAGGTAGTCTTCACTTGAATGAAGTGTGCAACCTTTGTCAACTCCGGGTCTATAACAACCAATAAGAATCGTTATTATCCTTACTATCCTCGACAATTAAGAGGAAAGTCCATGGAAATGAACTCCCATTTCATTCTAGAATTGCATTAGGTTTTAGTATTCCACCTAGATTACTACACTCTACCTTTACTTGCTGGCACCCGGGCCCAAACACCTAGCCACGAATCCTCGCTACATCCTTCCTCTTTAGATTCAACCAATAATAGAACCTATTCACCGCAAATAATGTCTTATGATAGCCTGGGTGACCTCGAATATGGTTTCCCATGAAACTCCCTTAAGACGACATTCTGAGCTCACTACCGTCTGCACATATATCCCATCTCTAAACCTAACCAACTGCTTACCATGAAACGATAGTCCACATCCGTACACTTACACCTATACCCGTACCTGAAATCAAGCAATTTGTGCTCAAGATCCACATAATTGACATCCTACCTAATTCGCCCGGAAGATCCTATCCGTAAATCCGTCCCATAGGAGCTCATAGTTGCAATTTTATTGCATTCTATATCCATCTGCTAAGAGAATCATGGCCCTGTTTTTTTTACTCTGATGGTATTTGATCTCAAAAATCAAACTCACCGATCGTAGCCAATCATCTTTCTTTCTAGAATTTATATTGGTTGGCCAAACAAGTATCTCAACCCACTATGATCACCATCAATACAAATCTCCCCGCCAAGAATATAGTTCCTTCGCATCTTCAAAGGTATTGCATGATCACCGCTAGCTCAAGATCATGCATATGATAGTTTTTGTTTGTGCTCATTTATTTTCCATGACTCTAAATATACCACCTATCTTACTATAAGGACTCCACAAATCCCTCTTTGCAAGCACCTATACATAATATAAACTCTTTTTCCGATGTAATCTTTAATAATCGAGCATGTCAAACAATCACAGCTTCCAAAAAACTATCCTCACACTCCCTTTTCCATTCAAAATTATTACCTTCCCCTGTATAATGATGTAACTCGATAAGAAATCTATGATTAGTTCTTAATGAACCTCCTATAATAGATCACAATCCTGTGAAATATCTCTTACCTTCTTCTACATTTCTAGGAGCTTCCTATTCATGAAGGTTTCACTTTTCAGATCCAACTGGTATGTTGTCCTTGAGAAAAAAAATGTCCAAGTAATGGCTCCTACTCCGAAAGAAACTACACTTTCCAAGCTTAGCGTACAACTAATTCTATCTCAACAATATCAACACCGCCACCAAATGCTCGACATGCTCTTCTCATTTTAGAATACACCAATATGTCATTAATGAATATAATCACAAACTTGTCTAAGTAAGATGAAACACACTATTAATTAAACACATAAATGTATCTAGATCATTAATCAAACCGAATGGAACTACAACAAACTTTTAATTCCCATACCCGGTCCGGAAATTTGTCTTGTATATTTCATCTTTAACATCTGTGATTCCGATGGTATCTTGATCTCAAGTCGACCTTAGAGAACACTTCATCGCTCCCTTTAACCGATAAAAAACATGACCGATTCTTGGTAATGGGGTACTTGTTCTTAATGGCCACTTTTTTTAGTTGGTTAGTAGTCAATGCACAATCCGAGATTACCATCCTTCTTCTTCACGAACAATACCAAAAAGTACCCCAAGGTGATACACTTGGCCCACAGAATTTGTCAAGCATCTTGTTCGCCTACAAATTCAACTCTACCAACCGAGGTGTGCCCACTGTGGTGTGGTGCCTTTCATATGGGTGTTTCCGATACCAACTAAATATAAAAGTATACTTCCTTGTGAGGTGGAAAATCTAAAATATCTACTAGAAATACATCCCGAAATTGCCGTAAACTAGGTACCTTTTCTCAAATCTACATCCTCAACTTCCTTACCTTTGTCACTAGAGATATGTAATGAAAAAAACACACACCCTTTCCCACCACCGTGCTTGGCTCCGCATAACTTTCACCATCCCACCGATGTGACTTTCTTCTTCCTCGTAAGACTTGGTTCTCCATTTTCATCCAAACCCTCGATGATTTGTCAAGGAAGAATCCACCCCGGTCATGTGAACATATAACCAATCCACACCCACAAAATATTATATGGTCCCAATGGAAATATGTTCGAAAGGCCGTAGGCATACCATTAACCATGAACAAGATCTTACCCAATGACAGACTTGTTTCTTTTATACTGTAGCCAACCGCACTAACCAATATTCCACATGCATTTCTTTCTCAAAACAACAATTATCTAGCAAAGTTGGGATTAATATAACTAAAATTATATCTAGGATCAATCAAATAGAAACAACTTGATCACAAAGCTTATCGCCTATCTTAATGATAGTTCGATTATCTACCTCTATTGTCTACAACTACAAATCATAGGAATTACAGACCAACATCCCCAACCGTATGCACCTCCTCTCGCACTATCGATCTAGGGGTCTACCACCCCGATACCGTGACCATCATTCTTACAATGATCCCTTGCCACATATCCACCGCAACGATGCTCTACCATCACTCCTAGTTCATCGCTCTCCAGGTCCCTTCCCAACTATATTGAACTTATTGTAAGCAACCACATTTTTTTTATTTCTCACTTGAATCTTGGCAAGCTCTTCCCGCTTTGGTGGCCACTTTCCTTTAGCTTCGTTTCCTTTCAAATCATGCTTAGGCTCAAATTTTTGTTTTGAATACTCATAATAATGCTTCAACTTTCGAATGGAATCTCGCAATGATATAGGCTAATGGAACTCAATCCAATCACTACAGTTTTTTTGTCAACCATTAATGAATATTTGAACCTTGCCCTTATCCCCTTAGAGTGCAAGGAACATATCTCAATAAATCCAAGAACTTAGTATACTCATAATCATAGTGAGTGGAACCCATCCGTTAACCCATAAAATTCTCATCTCTAAGGATTTCCAAAAATATCGTCTCCGATAGGATACTTCTTCCGAAATAGCCTCTCGAACTCATCTAAGTTAGTTCCTCCTCATAAATACCCGTGCCAAGACTACATCTTTCCACCAAATATACACTTACCTTCGAGATCGAATGTTTTATTCTGCCTTTCATGTTTCGAATAGTCATGCAACATGAAGAATTTCCTCATACCAAGAAACCATGCCCTCTACATCTTGTGATTTCTTCATCTCTTCGTCAAAGTTTGGTGGCTTTTCTTTCTTAAACTCATCCGAAAAATACCCCCTCACTCCTCCTTTAAGGATGATTGACACCACCGAGACCCTACTTCAAAACCAAAACTAGAATAAGATTCTCGTGTTTGTCTCCCCTCCTATCTGAGTGTCCAAGAATATTCCATCTCTAATCGTGTCATCTTTATCCGACCTATAAACACCGGGATACCCACCGCCATGTGCTCCATTAGTCCCATCCTCCCGTCCATAACTGATCCAAAGTGGTCTCTATTGCCGCAACAGATGAACTCCTCAAGGATTATCGCATTTACTTCTACTTGTATTCCCGGTGGGCTCGTATGATTCCGCGATTAACCGCCTACAAATCCTTATCTCTTCTTTCAAGATTCTTAATGTATTTGCTAACCAAATGAGTTCCAACACCATGCTTCTCATTGGTTTCATAAGGAGAAAGTATTTGTACTTAACATATTGCTAGCCATCTTTGATTTCTTCCTGAAGGCATTCATGTCACTTAAACCAAATCACAATAAACCAACGCACTTTAGCATAATTCCTGGGGAGGATATCTCATCTACAAGATCAACCAATAAGCGTAATACATGTATATACATAATCATATGAAAAAATTAAACTTATAATGTATTAGTATATCAACGCATAGCCATCATTCTAGCAGTCCAAATTACCACGACACTACATCAACTACATACCATGACCTTATGCACACAACGACAACCATTGTTAGCTACCTATAATACTAATGTATCCCCTTATTGTTGTTATCCTAGCCCCCTTATTGTTATTGTTGTACCCCGTAGGCTCCCCCATATTGTTATTATTGTGCCTGCATTATTATTGTTAGGCCTGGATAGATTATATTGTGACCCCATGACTCTATATATAGAAAGAAAAGGCCATTTGTATCATCCAAGAATTGCTCAATAAGTGTAATGTATTAGAGGTTCCCCCTCAAAGTGGCCGATTTCTAAGGCGTTGGATCTCTCTTTTCTTCTATTTTGAGCCGGTTTCATAACATTTGCACGTAGCTTGGATTCTAGGTTTCTCTACTCCAGTGCTGCCATGGTGGAATTTTTTCTATAAATTTTTGTCTACGAAGTCAGAAGATGAAAATTTTACAATCAATAAATCGAGGAACGTCATGTGTAAATTTTAGATCTTGTCTGCAATATTTTGAGATATGATCCAGGAAAGTTAGGGTTTTTTCAAGTCTCGAATTTCACCCCAAAACAAAATACCGTGGAATTTGCGCTATAATGTTTTTTATATGACGTGTCGAAGTTGAAATTTTTACAGTTAATCAAATCCCGAGGAACGTCCTATAAAAATTTCAAATCTTGGTTCGTAACATTTTCTTGAGATATGATCTATGGAAGTTAAGGTTTTTCACTTTGAATTTCATCTCAAAATAAGTGACCATGGGAAACTCATCATAACTCGAAAGTCGTATTGGAATTCTACAAAAAGTGGTCGCAAGAACATGGACCATATTTTCCTATATATAAATTTTAGAGTTGAAGTGTAACATTGACACGTGGCATGTCGTACAATTTCAGTAGCATCGAACTACCCATAATTAGGTCATTGGGGAGATTGGGCATAAATTTGACTTGAAGAATCCAAATCAGCCGACCGTGACATTCGAAAGAAGATTCAAAGGGCTACTATAGGGCTAAATTTAGATATTGAAGACTCAAAATCACAAAGATAATTTAGTTTCAATATTGAGCTCCTCAAAAGCAAGCAGGTGTGTATTTTGTTTTGAATTACATAAGTTCAGATGAAAAAAATCGTTTGAAGTGGATTCCAAGGCATATCAAGCCTAGATATCAATATTGGCCCTAAAATGCCACTCAAAAAATAATTCGAACTCCATTAAGCTCATGAAAGATATATCAGCATACATGAAGAGGAAGAATTGTAGTGATGAGAGCATCAAAATTACGGTACCAAGGGCAAGAAATTTGACTAAGAAAGAGAATAAAAGATGACATAGATGGTTTAAAAGAAAAAATGGAGGCAAAGTTGGATGGTTTGAAGGATCAAATGAAAAGTGAAGAAAGGATGATAAGTGCAGCGTAATATCACACGAGCATCAACAACAAGTTCTAACTCTCAAAGATGTCCAAATTTACGTAGAATCCAAAATGAAACAAGAGGAATATCAAGAATACAAATGAAAGAAATTTTAGCAACACAGAACAAGAATCAAAAAATACTAAATGACACTCAATTTCAGAGTATCCTGTTGGGGCAAGAACTTACCCGACATTGAAGGTTCCATGGGATTGATGAGAATTTGTGCAGGTAATAATATAGAAATAATCAAGTGTTGAGAAAACACTGGTTGGAAGGAAAATGTTGAAATCTATACTAGTGTATCCCTTGTATTGTTATTTTTATACCCCTTGAGTCCTATATTGTTATTATTAGTCTTACATATTATTTTTAGGTTTGCTAGGATTATATGACCCCATGGACTCATATATAGAAGAGGCTGTGTCATTTGTATCATCCGAAGAATTGTCTATTTATGGCAGTATTGAGGTTTCCTCTGAAGTAAGTTTATTTTAAGGCGTGATCCTTCTTTTTCTTCATTTCTTGGAGTTGGTTTCACAGCAAACATACCACTACAAACTTGACAACAAAATACCTCGACACAGTATAACCAATCATATGCTCATGACAACACAGCCAGAACAACATCATCAATCCTTCGATGCATACTAATCGCCACCAGAAGCACTGTTAACGCCAGATGCAACAATAAAGGAGATTCAGAAAGAGAAAAAAATACTCAACCGACATGAACAACATTGTCATATAAGCTTTAGACAAAAGTAGATTTTTCCCAAGTGAGACTACAAATAAACTGGGATATCTCTATAATGTACACTTTCCCCTACATCTACCCAAGTAACCCATCAACTAGGGTAAAAATGAGACGAGTAAGTTAAGAATAGACTCAAATTTCTCCTTTGTGATTTTAAGGAAGTGGAATCGAAATGGAAAACCATAACATAGACTCCCCGCACTTGCTACAAGACCCCCAGAGGCTATCCTGCACCATCAAGCCGACCTGACCCTAGGTCCCACTAGATTTTACTAAGAAATCACTAGATGCTCCTTCGCAGGGCAGGCATCCGGGATGCTCTGTGACGGGCCCAAAAACATGGGAATGCATGCGTCCCGTGACCCACCATCGAGGCCCCACCGTGTCCATGGGATTTAAGGCACTTTTGGCTCATAATCTCGTGTATCTTTCGAAATCATCATGCATGATGACAATGAAAAATAACCAAAAACCGACTCCAAGAGAGGCTTGACCATCCCCAACGGGGATCGAAATTAAGTCAAACACTTGGCATTAATGAAATATACATGTGTCTAGGATACAAGACAAACAATGAAGGCTAAAAAATCTTATGTAACATTACAAGAAGGATCACCACCCTCTTCCTGCAGGAAAAAAATTTATGACATCAATTAGGTCTTGCACCATTATTTTAACAACTACAAGTAACATATGAAATAACCATTACATGAACCAATCTATTGAACAAAGGTTATAACCAACATAAAAGCATGGAAATAATAATGAGATAACAACCATTAAATCCACACATTAATAATTACAAAAACAAGAGAACTTAGATTTCATTAAACATAGGAAACAATCGAATTGTGTTTGACTTTACATTCCACCCAACCATAGACATGGTCAAGTTTAAACATCTTTAGCTACGGTACCCCGTGCCATATTCCAAGCATGAATGATATCATGGATAAACCAATATAAAAATAACCCGAAGGAATCCATAGGTTAAACCACCTCCACCCTCACCATACCGTGATAACACCAAAACCGGTGCTTCGATAAAAAACCGAACCGACCGAATGCCATCCAATCCATCATCAATATCAGGAATTTTTCGTCTCCCCCGTTTATTAGATTTACCGGTAATCCAATCCATATCAATTAGGCCCTAAACCAAGACACCACCAATAGATTGCATCCCGCCAAAATCGGTCAAGGGATTCCTAGGTCTTTGGGAATTTTCCCGAGACCACCCCCACCCAGATTCCAAAATCCATCCAACAATACCAAAGCTCGAAACCAAGATAAAAATCCCAATACACCATGGCACGTAAAAAATGGCAAATAGCAATAAACACACCGTCAAACCCGACAAAACTATACAACCAGTTACAAAGAGAACTGAATACCAACATGCATAATCCATAGCTGTCAAAACCAAATGAGAAATCGTCGCATGAAAGATGTTACTCTGCTGTGCATTCCCGCCGAAGTCATGAGATCCTACTTTTCCTGTTTGATATTTTATTTCCCCTTTCCTTTCCTTGTCCTTTCCTTTTCTTTTCCTCTTTCTTGGCTCATCAAGTCATTTTTTCCAAGAAAATTATAAGTATCCAAGAGGAGAGAGAGAGAATAATGAGAGAGCTCCAAATCTCGAACTGATAAAGAAACAATTGATTCTCAAAATCATTTATAATTTAACTTAGTTTCTATTTTTCTTCATTTTTATCTCTACATGAAATTCTGTGACCTTTTACCTTCCTTTTTCTCCTAATTTCATTTATTTTCATAGTCAAATGTGCCAAAAACAAAATTTTCTCTTTAATGCCCTAACCATTTCCTTTTTCCATTTTTAATCGTCATAAACCCATATCCAAGAACCACATTAGGATATATTTTCCCAACATTCAAATTGGAATAAATGTCCCTTAACCGTGGTTTTATTTTTTTCCTTTATTAAATTTTTATTACATGAACTTTTTAGCCTGTGTGTTACACAAGAAATGTTTTGCTAAGAGGAGATAATCATTTTGATTATGAAGAGGATTTCCATGAAATATCCATGTCAATCAAATCCATGGTGGAAGAATTGTATCATGAAGAAAGAAGTATGAGTAGGAGGATCATCAAGAATAACCGAAGGAGTTGGTGATCCTTACAAGACTCTTCCATCTCCATCATCATCATCATCATATTCTTCTTCTAGTCTAACCGAAATATTTTTTAAAGAAAAAATTTGTAAGAAAAAATACATCTAACTTTCAATTTTTTAAACCCGATCTTAGGTTTGATTTTACCGTGTATGATGGTGAACTTACGGTAGAAGTCGACAATTGGATCAGTAGCCTCAAGTTTATCGTAGGATTCATAATATTGTGGATGAAAACTAAAAATCCAACTTGCCTTCAACTAGGTGGCACAAACTGATTTTCAGGAGAGCATAACACAAGAAGATATCCTCCATAATGGTAAAAATAGTGCTCTTCTTCGTATGATTTTAGCCACCATTAAGAAAAATTCTATCCATTAGGCTACATACAATTATCCATAATGGAATAAAATTTAGTGTTGCAACGAACATAGTGTTCATAGTTACACTTGAGAGTTTACGAAGAAATCTTGGACTTTGGGTATTCATATACAAGAAAAATATTCTCAAGTGTGGTTTACATAGTCTCTTCAAATACTATCCTTATTTTCATATGTAAATAACTTAGATGAAGTTTTGTGTTCGTCACACATCTTGAATATAGAGGGTAGGAACGTTTAAACATGATTTTTTTGAAGACGCCATCTAATTTACCGAAGGAAAATCAAAAAGTAAAAAGGAAAAAGGAAAGCAAAAACGTGCCATAAAGAAATAGGGTTAAAATCATACATGTGCTCATCAGAAGAAGGAAGGCCATGATGAGGCTAGATGTTGAAGTTTCATTTGCAACTGGGCGACCAAAGAAGTTCGAAAGAAGGGGAAACAAAAGGTTGATGCTATAGTCAAACAAGATCTCGGATCCGAACTCGGTGATGAAACTAAGATCATGTTGCTGAGAGTGAAAATCCTATCTTCTCTAGCGTTAGTTCTAGCTCTCTTATTCCGCCCTAATTCTGAAATTAAACATGATGAAAGAAAAATAAGTGAGATTTTTCATATTAGGGTCATAACAAAGCATAATAAAATTGATACACTATAGTGGTTCCAAAGTAAACCTCATATATGAAGAAATTTTCAAGGAGTCGATTGGAAACCAAAACCTAATTTAAAACCCAGCTCCTTTGGGATAGTGTGATAATGCAAAATTGAAAATAAATAGACAATGTAAAATCATATTTGCAAGCATTTCCTAACTTCATATATGAGGGTTGTTCATATATTCACACTTGAAATTTGTGGAATTGTGTTGGGAAGCCCATATCTTTATGACCTAGAAATATATCTTCTATAGAGAGAGAAAAAAGTACCATCCTTACAAAGACATAATTTAATAGATTGTCATGAGCTCATCGCATTAAGACAAACCTATCTATTGTTGTTGGTCACTTCCATAAAATGAATATACTTTAAATGCTAGAAATAAATTTGTACTCATGATTGTAAAAAGCTAAGAATACCGATAAATCTAATTCTTTTAAAAAGGACGTGATCCCATGTTTAAAAATTAATTATTTAAAGTTGATTTTACTTCACAGATGAAATGTTTCAAGAACTTGAAGGATTACCTCCAGAAGAGATACACAACATGAGATACAAGCTGAGGTAATATGCACCGGCTCTCACATTGGTATACCATGTTGTTAGTGTTGGGAGAATGCAGATCAAGAAGCAATCAAGAATAACAAATGGTGATTAGACCAAGTACCTCTCCAAGATGGTCACCTATTGTAATACAGGTACCAAAGATGGTACATGGAGGATGTGGCATATATTTTCTACATTGAAAATAATCATGGTGTGAAACTCCACCTCACATTGATGAATTTTATCATAAATTAAATAACAAAACTTATTTCACTAAGCCAAACTGAGAAGTGGTTATCATCAAATAAGAATTGTTGAAGGTGATGTGAACCACTTTAAAAGAAAACATGGATATTATTTTAATGTTGGCATCCCTTTTTTCCTTTGTATTTTGTCATCACTTTGAAGTTATGATCAACAATGTATTTCAACCATTGATTGATAATTTTTGTTATATTTTACTTAGATGACATTCTTAATTTTAGTAGTACTTGGGAAAACTGTCAAGCATGTTAGTGTTATATGTGTTAAAAAAATGTTGAAATGTGAATTTGATAAAACATCTTTAGTATAGTTGGGATATATTGTAGGTAGAGAATTTAAGATATATCTCAAAAGTAAGTTAAACTAATTTTCCCAAGTCTAATTTCGTAATAATAGTTATAAGATCTTATGGAGAAGCCCAATATTGGAGAAAGATTATTGCTAACTTATCATCTATTTCATCTATTTTTTCATGATTTAAAAAGTGTTAAATAGATATTTAAAGGGGAGGAAAGTAGCAGGAAATCCTTTCGAGACTTTGAAGGAAATATTATCACCGTACTAGTGCCGGAATTTCCAAATTCCAGAACAACCATTTGAAATTGAAACCGATGCAAGTGGGTATGTCATGAGAGCAAAAGACGAATGAAAACAAAGGAGGTTGATATGTTACCACTTGAGAACTTTCAATAAAGTGATATCATCTATCCCACCTATGATAAGGAACCCGCATTATTTATTTCAAAGTTGGAAGAAATAGTAACATTACTTAATGGGTAAACAAACAATAATACACACTATCCAATAACCATTACAATATCTTCGATCTCAAACAAAGTTGCCAACAATCAAGGCACTTCGATAGCAGATTTTTATAGAAAATTCACTTAGAACAATATAAAAGGGCACACACATAAAGTTGTTGACATGTTGTGTATAATTTCCTACAAATGCATCTATTATTCTACAACATAATTTTGCATCTCATGATAGTTATGGTGAAAGAATATAGTAAAGATGAAGAATTTAAGGATGTATATGAAGCATAAAATCATGCTAATCAGATGAAATAATTAAATTATCACATTCACAACAAATTAATATATCATATTGGTAAAATGTGCATTCCCGTGATGGAATAATTCACGTAATTAGGGAAGCTCATAATTCTCTTATTTCTCAACATTTTTGGATAGGTAAAATAGTGGCCTAGCCGCAAAGGTATTATTATTGGCCTCAAATGTATGAAGATGTATCCAGTATGTAAAAGGATGTATTGAGTGTGATATTAGTAAATCATAACAAGAAAGTGGGTTTGTGTATACAACACTTTCAGACCTTCCCATCGACAAGAAAGTGTGTCTTATGGATTTTGTGAGGTTACCTATGTATAGAAGGAGTCATAATTATCAGAGTGTAGTTGTGGGATTGATTCAACAATATGTGAATTTTAATGCCTTGTAAGTAGGTAATAGCTAAACAAATTGTGCTCACATGTTCTTTCAACATGTATGTGTCCATTTTTGGTTACCCATATCTATTGTATCAAATCTAGATTCTCGTATTCTTAGGAATTGCAAATTTTGCTGGGATTAATGAACACTCAAGTTGAATAAGGGAATGGAATTTCATCCGTTGCATCGTTGAATTTATAAGGTGGTGAAAAAAACAATGGTGCATTTGTTTCTATATACTACAATAAGCATCCTTAAAGCTTTGGGATGAATATCTTAATCGTGTGAAGCATTCTTACAATCGTGCCCTACATTATTTACATAGAAATAACCATTTGAAACTTGATTTATATATCTTCCTAAGTCTCCTTTGATTTTTATTTTAGGAAATATATTGTGGTAGATGGACATTATAATGCAAAAAAATATATGAAGTTTATTCAAAAAATCCAAATTGGTGCATCAAGTAGTATAGGAATAGTTGGAGAAGAGCCAAGCCAAGTAAAAGGCGAGGCATGGGCTGAAGTACAGATTGGATCATCAATTTCAAGTTGGTGATTAAGTTTGGTTACACATAAAAAAGGGGGAATATTAAAGATGAAGGTAACAAACTTAAAACTGAAGGTATGGTCCAATTATAATTTTGACAAGATTGGTACCTAATAATTTCAACTTGGGCCCAGGATTGTATATGAAAATATATTCTATTGCAAATTTTGAAAACTTGAAGTTGTATGAAATCGCTATGATTGTGGATCAAGATGAGAGTTGTCAAGTTCCTTATGTTGATGAATCTACTCTTGAATGCTTAAATTAATTGTAGAAACATGTTGTCCTTAACAAGAACATAAGGACTTCAATGCTAGCCAGAAGTGAAGTGTACTTCTGAATGGGTATTAGGGGTACATCTACAAATAACGATGGATATAAATTAGAAAGTGAGGGCATTAAATCTCACTTATTTGATAATTCAATAAAACTTTTGGTGTTCCAAAAGATTCTAGTGGGAGGATTGATTCGTGGATCCTTACCATTAAAAATAAATGATGTCTTTAAATGTTGATGAAACCTGCCTCTCATGTTGAAAATCTCATCAAGATATTTCAGCAATGTTTGAATGAAGTCAAAGGGACATCATATGAGAAAGTTTTTTCCCAAGAGTAAAAAATGATGACATGGTGGACACGTGGCAACACCATGGATTGGACATGGGGAAGCAATAAATATGGGTGCCGAAATGGAAGTACAATTGGCAGTGAAGGATGTTGATGTGGTAGGCTAACTAGATAGACATGAAATTAATGGGTAGGTTGATTGGATAGGACATGCTAGTTGCTCCAAAACAAGTCGACTATGCAAAGGGCTTATGTGAACCAATCAAGGTATGCCATATGGCAATCCCAAATGACTCTAGTGGACCGCAAAAAATCCATCGGGGAGGTATGAACCCCCGCTTCGATAGGGCCTATTACTTCGTAGTTCAAGTTTCATGGGAACTTAATGTAATATGGTATTCTAAGTTTTAAACAACTTTGGGGCACTGCTCGAAAGATAAATTGTGCATTGATTTAGTGATTAAAAAGGAAAATCATTGAAAAATGAAATGTGATCAAATGGTTTAATTTCTAAACAAGTGGGTGTCATAAATTGAAAACTAATGGATTGCTCATGATTAAAATGGTGGTGCTCCCAAATCAAAACATTACTGTAATGGTTATTCCGTGTGCTATTTACCCAAAGTATGATGGAAAATTAGAATCATGACATAGAAATCACATGATGAAGACCCATCAAAATTTTCTCGAGAAAATTATAAAGTGTTCACTTGTCCAAGATGTCAATATCATATTTTGCAGTCATCGATGGTTTCAAATAGTTTCATAACGCTTGTACTTACAAGTTTTGGTAGTGCCATGTGC
The DNA here is from genome assembly GCA_034641835.2 of Pinus albicaulis. Taxonomy (NCBI): domain Eukaryota; kingdom Viridiplantae; phylum Streptophyta; class Pinopsida; order Pinales; family Pinaceae; genus Pinus; species Pinus albicaulis. The sequence continues at coordinate 128,876,804 of CM076577.1, read as the reverse complement.
TTAAAAGGTTTTGCTGATCCTCGCCATTGCCCAATTTACAGATAAAGTTATTCCTTTCTTGCATGCTTATGTGATATTTATCCACCATAAAACACAATTAATTTCACCATTCTATATGATCATTTTTATTAAATATATTATTTATTTGCATAAAAGAAACAAATTTTATATTTTAATAATTAATAGAATATATTTATTCACTCCTCCTTTACTCATTCTCATACTTATTTTTTATCTCCATTCAAAATTACTTTTCCATCTTACACTTCCACTCCACGTGGAATTCCATACTTATACTCCCACTACCCACTTCACTTACCATTTCGTCTACATCTCTTTTACCTTCCATTTATTCCCCCATTGAATTCTATTCAATTATATTCATCTCCACTAATAATTTTATTCACCCATATCACCTACAATTTAACTTGAATTCCACTTATACAATACCATTATGTTTATAATACTTTGTTTATGAAACACATCAAAACTTATTTAAACATCACCATTAACAATGGGGAAGATTTCTATTGACGCTCGTAATGGAATCAATGTAGATAAGGAAGGAAGGAAGGATGAGATTGTCTCAGCATGCGATCGAGGAAAGTGATGCTTTTAAACTAGATGATACCGAAAGAGAAATTTCCGATTTCATGAATAGGATCAATAACGAATGAGTCATTCCAAATTTTAAGGATTAGATCCAGCATTTTCAGGGGACCAATGACAGAGTATTTTTAGTAAGAAGTTACAAGATTTGATGACAAATAACTGAACAGTGAATTTATCTATATTTTCATTTACATATGATGTGTTGCAGGGCCAAAAAGGAAACTTTCCTGATGCTTTAACAATTCGAGATATTCTACAACCAGTTTAGATTTAATTCATGATTTTTTATTGATTTTATTTTGGAAAGTTAAGAAGAGATAGCATATTATTTAAGCAAGTATTTTGTAATTTACAGGGGGTTTATAACTTTTTTAGAAATAGAAAAACATTTGTTTATTGTTGTAAATTTTGGAGATCAATATAATTTTCATGAGCAAGTATGTATGGAGAAGTTTCTGAGATTTATGTGTAAATGGTTTTATGTCCGTACTTTTATTGTGTTTTTTTCTTTTTAGTCACTTATTTGATCATTAATATCTAGTATTTGACAAAAGAATAGATGATTAGAATTTGTGTTGAATGCTCGCATTCATGTTATTTGAATATTTATTTGTTTTTCATTCTAAAGTCATTTTAGAAATCACTTTGTTAGTGCTATGTGTTTGATGGTTCATTTTCGAATAGTCTTCAACTACACTTTTAATTGGATAATTTTTCAAAGAAATAATTATCTATATTGCGAAGCTATTAGATTGTTTATGTGACTTGTAATTAACAAATGCCTAATTTGTCGCAGACTCCATACCTAATGGAGCGTATTAGTGACTTGCTACTTTAGTGAGTCAAGCACAGCAACAACCCCTCGTTTTGAATTTTTGTTGTGCTTAATTATGTTTATTCTATAGAAAGATATTAAAACACAAAAAGATTAAAATAATGCATAAAACCCATAAAAATAAAAAATTGCCATAAAAACCTGAAATAAGCCTTCTACTCTAATTAGCTCTGGATGTCTTAGCTTTCTTTTTTTCGGCGAGTCAGTCTAAAATTGTTTTGGCAAACTACCCTTTTTCTTGTTTCACAATCATGCTGTTCACGAATGCATTATTTCCTTTTCATATGCGATCCTTTTCTACGATTCATTGTTTCTTTTTCCCCGTTTATCGTGATTTTTATTCATTAACTTGTGCTATTCCTAATAAAGAATTCGACGATACCATGTTGGCATGCTGTGGATTTGTTTGGTTTGGTTATTCATTAATGACCGACGTGTCGCGCATCCAAAGTGTACTCATTAATCCACTCTACCATTAATTGACATTCGGAAATACACATAATTTGATTGGTCGTTGGCATCAAGACTACATTCACATTCTTACATATTGTCAATTAAAGTCGTAAGTGTTCGAATTATGTGTAAATCCACCTTAGATCTAGCCCAGTGATTTGGAATGATCGGGAATTTATTTTTCGTACCCTGGGGTAGGATTTTTCTTTTCTCTATATATGTTTGTGTTAAAAGCTAGTCTTTGCACTACGCATCATTCTTCCCATTTCTTCACTATGCCAAGACTATGTTACAAATCGTAGCTTTTTGCTTACGCATTTGCATCTCGTATTTTTAATTTTATAAAATATGATGTCTCGTAAATAAAATTTGATGTTAGCATCCATGTCAAAAGAGAAGCATTCCCCCTAACTTCGAAAATTCCTAAGGCTCCTAGGGAGAGGTCTGAATTTATCAGAGACACACCGTTGACCGCTTGTTTTCATATACTACGCACAAGGTTGGTGGCAAATAAGTGCGCCAGACTAGAGTAAGATGTATCGGTATTTCAATACCAAGAATATCCATGTCACATGATGAATCGTTAAATATAGAAGAAGAAGTCGTGTTACAGTATACCGAGGCATGTATTAGAGTCCCCAGGTCAGATATCATTTTGGTTGACAATTTCACCCCCACCATGTTTCCTTACTACGATGTTATTCGTTGGATATTCCACCATTGATATTCCCCGCATGCAATTTCTCACAGGTTTCGGGTCTAGTAATCGTCCTTCGATCGCAGGATTCAGAAATTATACAAGCTTCCAACACCCAATGATTGGTACACCACATATCTATGTTCAAAATGAAGAATGAGGACGTATCAGAGAATATCAAGGAATGCAGGGCTCTCGGGATATGACCCTACCTAATGCTGAAAGTGGGATCTACTCGCTAATTCTCTAAAAATTATCGAGAAGTCATGTTCAAGGATCAACGTAATGTATGGGATGGAAGATCGCACCATTTTTTCGTATAGATTGGGTCCCTTTAATGTCTAAGGTATCAATGAGGGTTACATTTCCTTCAATTGGGCCGATATCCCGTCCCTCTGGGCCTAGCGAAGGCCATTTCTAAAGCTAAAGGATCATCATGCTCCGAGCTCACGTGTTCTTCGTCCGCATGTCCCTGATCGTGTGTGTGCTCGCAATGTGTTCTCGTGAATTGACTAGAAGTGGAACCTAGCTAGGCTCCGATACATATCTACCGTAGCCAGCTTGTGGTGATCGTGTATGAATTTTTCTTCTATCGATCTTCGAGCACTTGTCTCAAAATTGCACATTATCACATGCGCATCCTCCAAGATTCTCCGCCGAGGGAGAAAAGGCGTTGGGACCAATAGGGTATCGGGTATGTGAAAAAGGTCTACTCCTACATCGAGGTATGGTTTGATTGAAGCCCTACATTACCTTCCAAAGTATGTTCCGCATACCTCAGAGAGAGAAATATCGCATTTCAAAAGTGACTTACAAGAGGGTATTGGCAAAGGTTTGAGGGATAGTGGAAAGAGGAAGTGGCCCAATTACGCCATGGAGAAGAAATTACAGCAGGAACATCCCACCACGAGTGTAGGGACTTCTGGCTCCTTTGTTCATATCAATCTCAAAGTTGATCTTTTCAAGTGAAAATTTGAAATAGCCGAGTCGAGGCTAAGAAAAAGAAGCTGTGTGCGGGGAAGCTCGTGATAAAATAATTCAAGAGGAAGCTAATGCCATAGAAAGGTCAAGAAGAGTGAAAAAGAGTAGGCGGAGGAAGAATTTTTTGCTCAGAGAAAGAGAACGTTTGAAGGGCCGAGAAGGTTGAAGCAACAAGGAAAGCTCTGGAGCTGGAAGAGAGAAAGAAGCAAGGGACAGCAGTACCAAGCACCGCAGGTGCATCATACTACACCTCCTTAGCTTCATGCTAGAGTTTCTGACATGGGTATTGTAGAATTGGAGCATCTTTTACATTGTGCATGACGTAGTGGTTCCCATGTCGAATTAGTTTTCAAATAAAAGAGAAAGGGGTAGTCTCTCGCCCCAGAAAAGAGGAAGGACCAAGGAAGGAAGCGATCCCAACTCACGAGTTCGCAAGGATCTCGGTTGTGTCGAAGTTGGGGGATGGGCCACAGCCACGAAAAATTTGGACTCTATAGACTGTTGCAATCTCTCGCAACAACTAATGAGTTAACTCTCTTTCGGCTAATAACATCTTACTTCTAAGATTCAAATATAGATCTTTGGTTTTGAATCGTAGAAGGAAGAATTATATGAAGAATCCGTGAACTAGCTCAAAGTAATGGTTAGTGCGCAAGAGGATGGAGCTTAACCTAAAGAAGTCACAAATGGGCACCATAAATCCATATTGTAGGTCCAAGATAATTTCCATTTCTCATTGAAATAAAAGGTGAAAAGGGAGCAGTAAACAGTGTGGGCTCAAGTGTAAAAGGTTGAGTTGTTGCATCATATGGAAGTTCTAAGAATCAAATTTAGCGGTTTGGATGGGCTCTTGCGTAAATAAGGGATGTGAGCTAACCCATGAGGCCTTTTATCCATGCCTTCTTAAGGTTCAGTCTGTGTTATCAAGATGCCTTATGTTGTGGAAGTGAGATATCTCGTTAAATGGAGTCAAATCAAGGAAATTCAAACCAGTGCCGAAGGCTATAGAACTGGGTTCAAGCCTAATTCATCAATCGAGCATTTGGATATCCCGAGATCGTCGTGCCACGAAAGGATGATTCGCTATAGGGTTGTATCTCGATAACCTGTGTTGAAGAAAATTCTTGTAGCTTCTAGTGCTAGTAAAGGTGCCATTCAAATATCTATAGAGGTGCGGAATGCAAGCTCTCATTTGTGTGTGGTATGCCCCTTTGGTTACCATCTCTCCGAGGTTGTACCGAGCGCTTCATATCGGTATGCCCGCTCTGAAGCATACCAGATCCCTGGCCGGGGCTTAGCTCAAGACCAATCATGCAGGAGGTCGTGGTTGATCTAATCACCAAGCTAGCTAAGATATTGTCCATGATTATAATTTTCATCCAGCGCATGGAGAAGAGAAATTTGTCCATCTCAAATTACTTATCTTTGTGCCGATATCGTCTTGATCAGGTGGACCCAACTTGGTTAGAATCAATCGTTACTTGTCACGATTTATGGGCAAAGTCTGTTGGTCTTCCTTGCGAAGCATCCACCTCAAATTTCAGAGGAACGGCGGTAGTTTGGCTAGTTCTTTTTAGGAGTTATTTAGCTTTTTAAAAAGGTAGTCAACTAATCGTTTCGGGTTGGAAAAAATTGTAACTCTTTTTGCTTTTGTATAAATAAGTCATAATATGACAACACGAGGGGTAGGAAACACTTGGAAATAAAATCATAAGAGATGTATAAAATATTAGAGGAATGAACTTTTTTTTGAGTCCTTGAGCTATAATAACGGTATCTTCTATTTTGGAAATAATTGCTAGAATGGCTTGTTGGTCTACGAATTTTCATAATCATGCGTTATTGGCGTTAAAATAGGTTTTAATGTTTCCATGCTCTTGCCATGTTTACTTCATTATATTAAAATACAAAACCAAGCTTTGGAATCGATTCTATAAACCTTGTTTATTGCTTTAATGAGAGAATTTAAAGCATTAGAACTTTTTCTCGAAAGCATATTTTATTGTTGTTGATATGCACTACACTACACGGAAACTTCCTCAATTCGTATTAATGGTGTTTATATCACAGTTGCATTAAACATAAATACAATTTTTTTCTCTCTCTTCAACTTAATATCAAAACGCTCCTTTATATGGATAGGTAATATTTTTTTTAGTTTAAATAGTTTCATTTTCGCTACTTGCAAATCTAAAAAATAAACAAAAAAGAAGTAGTTTATCCATCATCAAAGTCCTCTTTAGGGAGAGGCATTTACCGCATAGTAACTAACTATACATCCATCAAGAGAAGTTATTACAAACAAGAGAGGGGCTAATTGGGAACCTCTATTGGATTTTCCTCATTGGTTTCACAACAATTCTCATCCTGTCAAAAAATTGGTGCTAAGGAGGGTCGGTCGAAAACCAAGTTAGCATTGAGAGCATTCATGACTAAACCGACCCACGACAACCTAACATACCTTAGGAGTTTGGTAACCAGCTTTCTAATCTCAAAACTTTTATACCATGGTTCTTCGAACCGGCTTCGCTCCCATCGTGAGTTGGAACAAGCTTGGGATGGCTCGGTGAGAGACGACGCTACCACCGATAACTATCGTAGAAAATAACCGACTCGCATGGGAGATTTTAACGAGAGTTTCCTAAATATCCGAAAGATGGTAAAGAGCACACTTCTGCATTCCACTCCATAAAGTTAATATTTTCGCAAAATAACCCGTTAATTAAAGGACAGCTGTTTGGACCATTGCCTACCGCTATATACCAGAGAAGGCTACAAACTTTGCCTAATATCAAGCGGAAGATCGCATCATAGTTCTAAGACCTAGTTGACCCTTGCCCTACATGAAATACCAGGATCATCTCTTATCACCCCATCTCACCCTAACTCTATAATAAGGGGATAACGATCAAGACTTAGAAATGTCGCCACCTCATCACCCCAATCTACAGAAGACGGTTCGTATTCCGAACGTTCTAAAATATATTCCCGTAAGAAGGTGATAAGGAACAATTTGACAACAACCGAAATGGAGATGATAATTCAAAAATTGGGATGTGCCTTGGCTTCTTAGGTGTAGTTGCGTTATTTCAGAAGACAAAATTTCGCTTCCTAAACATCTCAAGAAACTACTTCCAATTCTGTTCCGAATTCGAAGGACCTACTTAAGACCATATTCAAAAAGTCATGATAGTTAATAGATTAACACGGTTCACACTTAAAGATGTAGTGACGTCTCTTCCTCTATACTTTTAAAGGTAAGGCCTTGACTTGGCATTTCTCCCGCAGGGATCGATAAATATTGAATTGAATTTCAAATAACCTCTCAAAATTTTGGGGAAGATAAAACACCCGTATTAGTCTTGAGCCAGTCACTTATATGGACACTTAATAAAAGGTGAAATATCAGAACCAAAGATTCTTTCACTAAGAAATAATATCCTCAAGACCTGCATCTACTCAAAGGAGTTGTAAGTAGAGTTCTACACTTCTCGCCTTGCCCTGCACCATGGCTATACCGTAAAACAAAAAGAAAAAAATACCTTACAATAAAACTTCACCGAAGCAATTAAAGTAGAAAAAAGAAATGGCCAACTTGAAGGGAAACCTAGGGCAACAAGGGACAAAAAAGGAAGTTAGAAGAGAAACCTTCAAAGCCTTTGTGAGACAAGAGGGATTCCGATTCGATGTGGAAGGTTTGCAAGAGGCAGTAAAGCAGCTTATCCAACGAAATCATAGAATTTAATGGGAGAGGGAACATCCGGGGAGAGGTTATTTTAAATTCCCAAATATAGACAGAATTTCCCTCCGAGGCATCCGTCTCCCCCTTAAGAAATTAATGTCCAGAATTCACAATGGAAAATTTTTACGTAGATCATAAAGTTAACCAATTTGAGAAATATTGTTCGGCATTTATCAATATGTTTGAATTATTTATAACCATGCAAGAATCCTCCTTCTAAAAAACGATGTTTAGGCCACGGAAGCCCAAGAGTCGAAGAGTCCATCAATCATTTCGGGACTTGTCCAAACATTTTTTGAGGAAGAAGATGAAGAGGAATTAGGAGATGTGAATGCCACGTAATTCTTACCAAACGTGAAATAAAGGACCATCAGCCCCACCATGATATTTCCTCATCAATCCCGCTGTTGGTAAAACCAGATCCTCCCAAGAAAAGTGTCCCAACTAGGCCAATAATTGGAGAACCGCTGAAAATAAAACAACTAAACCTCGTAGATAAGACTAACCCCGGAATTTAGATTTCAACATAGTTGATGAGCAAAGATAAGGGCTAGTATTTATCTCTTTGAACTTACCAAAATTGCATCGCATATGAACAAAATGCACTTCCCGGAAAAATCCCTAATATTCCCCAAGATTGTCAATTCAGATATCCTGAGCTTCAAAATCGAAGGTTCCATGATAAGGCAAAAGTAAAAATCGTAGACTTTCTCCTTTTTCTGTTAACCTTGAGATTTATAATCATAATGTCCACAATTGTATGGTATCCAAAATACATTCAGTGTTGTTACAATTGCTTGAAAGAAATTATACCTTGAACCTTGTAAGAGTGGAACACAAATAAAAAAGGATCGATCAAAAGTTAAGTCTTGGGAGAAATTGAAAAATTTTATAATATTTTTCCTCGTACCTAGGGTTCACCAAATCATTGACATTGTAGTAGCAAAAATTCAAGTATGAATCATATGGTCTCTCGATAAGTGCGTATATTGGTCCACTAGTTGAATGGTTACTTCACCACCGATTTGTCTCACCTTTGGTTTCCCCTATAAAGGAAAACAAAATCAAATAAGGGTAAATACGAGCGTTACATGAAACATGTTGTCATCGATTTAGAAGCCCCAATGAGCCCGTGAGGTGCTTATTAATTCCTTATTAGGCAACTACCGTATAGACACATTGTTTCGTTATTTACAAGTTGATTCGTCAATAGTCCCGTAGTTCGGCCCTGAGTCAGTTTTCCTTTTGTAATTATTAGCTAACTCAAGATTAAGATAAGAGGGAAGATAAAACCATGAAGACAAGATATGGACCTTGTAATTGTTAGTTTGTGTCAAAGATGGTGTGTATAGGTGTACTCCAAGATCCGAAAAAGATAAGAATTTGATTGCTTTCCGATTAGAATTTGAATGTAGGAACAATGTCGTGGAATATGAAGCACTCTTGAAGGGTCTTAAGAAGGCGATCAATAGGGCGTTAAAATTCAAGGTTTTTTGCGATTTTGATATCAAAGCAAGCAATAAATTCCATCCACCGCATATCAAACCGATTGGTTTTCTATCAACAAGAGGTATGGGATCTTTTTGTCTTGTTTTGAAGAATTTAACATTCTCATTTGGTCATATATCAAAATAGATGCATTTACAATAATGTTGATTCTTGTCTTATTCCATTTGAAAATTTCAAACTCGATGCTTTTTTGGTTGAACTCATTTTCAAACCTTCATTCCCATAATATCAAAAATTGAGGGTATTCAAGATGAAGTAGATTATCTATTTCCTAAATTCCCAAGATACCTTCAAACATGCGGCACCAGAAGAACAACATGATCACATCTAAAGAAAGAGCTTGACCAAGAAACTCCTATTCGTGAGAATGACATCCCACGACTAGTCATAAAATTAGAAAATATCTACGATCTTCAAGATAAATTTAGAAGGGTGACGAATCGTAAGACTCATAGTTCATCTATGCAATACGGGTTATTAATATTGGTATCGTAGGCGACTCGAAACATCAACTGGGATTCAATGTCCACCGAGTGAAAGAGCCGCCTTTATCAAGCTATTCGATAGTTTAAGGATGTAGTTGCATGGACACACGATGACTTGAAGACGTTCGATTCAAAAAGATAATGCAACATGTGATTCCTATAAAGAGAATGCTAAGTCAGTACAGTGTTACTAAAATGTGCATCCTAGTCTTGAACCTACTAACAGCGTAGTTAAACAAATCAGGCCGCAAAGATCATCTTCCGCGAGACACATGCAATGGGAAGCCAACTTAGTACCGCCTTGAAAGAATAATGGCGACATATGACCAGGTCGATTTTCGCAACTGGAATTGGGCATCGCACAGATGGTTATCCGGGCCCCGCCACATGGAACAAATTCTACAAATGTAGTCTCTCGGTTCGAAGATGTTTTCGTTGGATAGATTCTCGGGGTTATAACCAAGTCTCGTAGCCTTTAGATGACATTTGAAGACTACCTTCCGAACCAAATAACCTATGCTACTAGAAAATTCCTTTGGATTAATCAACGCGGAGCAACGCGCGTGCTATGGATGTCGCTTGAGGACCTACGTCAAGGGCACATATAGTATACTTAATAATGTGGACATTGTACTAAAAATTTAGGCTTAACCATATTGATGATTTGAGGAAAAATTTAGAGCGTCATTAAAAAATATGGTATTTCCCTTAATCCTAAAAAATCCATTTTCTGTAGAATCGAGGGAACTGCTGGGATTTGTGGTGTCCAAGGAAGAATGATGATCGATCTTGAGAGGTCAAGAATAATTTCTAAAAAATTAATCCTCCGTATAACAAGAAGTCTATGTAATATTTCAAGGGAAAAATCAACTTTGTAAGGATATTTTCCCAAGATTTCCGCCCAAATGAAGCAAATCTCTCCAAGATATGTTGGTAGGAAGATTATAAATGGGATATTAAATAGATAGAAGAATTCACTAACATAAAAGGAGCCATTATGATGCACCATCTCTAATGAGTCCCGATTTCTCAAAAAGAATTTTTTCCGTATACACGTTTTCACATCCAAAGGATTCTTATGTTGTTGTTTTGACCCAAAAGATGTTGAAGGAAAATGATCCAATTTATTTCATGAGCTAGGATGGAAGATGTGCCCATCTCAAGTATCCCCAGGTAGATAAGCAGGTGTTTGCAGATTCAAGGTAGTTAAGCATTTCCACTCATATATTTTAAAAGTCATCATACCAAAGACTGTGTTACCCCGTGTGAGGAATTGTTTGTTCAAAAAGATCTTGGGAAACCTGAGCACATTGGATGAAACTCTCTAGGAGTATGATTTGGAGATTAAGCTTACAAATTGTTTAGGGTCAAGGATTATGCAGCCGGTGGTGGAATCAACGGTGAAATGAAGTTGTTGAAGAAGAAGGATGGGAAATGAAGCTCGCATGTGTGAAGGAAATTTCCGTGGTGCAATCATCCCTTCTCCGTACTCTTGGTACGCTAACATGAAGTTTTATCTAACTAAAATAGCACCTTGAAGGTCTAGAGGAGATTAAAAGAAGAGACTTAAGATTGAAGTCAATCAGTTTCCACCGGTAGTAGGTGTTTTATTTAGAAAGAACTTTTATGGAGTTTTATTTATAAGAAGTAGAGAAGGAGGAGTCTCAAAAGGTAATGTATGAGTTGCATGAGGGTCCACGGTGTATTGTTGGAACAAAAACTACTACTATAAATATCGATGAGTATTATTGGCCTACAATGTTTAAGGATGCATATGAGTTTGTGTGAAAATGTGATGAATGCCAGACGAGATCGTAGAGTAGCCCCGCCCCTTAGCCGTTGATTATCAAAGTCTCTTCAATAATGGGGCTAGACATGAGTCATGAAATTAACCCGCATTCGTTCGTGCAACACAGGTATATCATCACTGCTACTTATTATTTCACACGATGGTCAGAACCCATCCCTCTGCATGTCATCAATGACGATAAGGTAATTTTTTTCCTTACAACTCATGTCATTATCAAGTTCGGTGTCCCTAACTCCATAGTTTGTGATAATGCGAAATATTTTTCATCAACAAAAATAATGGAGTTTGCATTAAATTTTGGAATAAAATTCAAATACTCGGCTAATTATTATCCTGAGGGAAAAGGATTGGCCGAGTCAACAAATAAAAATTTGATCAATATCATTAAGAAAATTGTAGCCTAGCACCAATGCAGTTGGCATCTCAAGTTGTTGCTAGCTCCCTGGGTAGATAGGGTGAATCCCAAAGCTACTATAAAAAATTATCCCTTCTTCTTGGTCTATGGATAGGACTCAATTCTTCCCACATATATCTTTCTACCGTCTCTTCAGCTTTCCCAGTCAGTCCAGGACACTTAATGTCTAGCTATGCAACAATGTACAAATGTTTTGTTGAAATTGGAAGAGTGTCATGCCACCCAGAATATGTTCTCGAACCACCAAAAAATTTTCAAATCCTGGTTCTATTGAAAGTTTGTTAGTAGGAAGGAGTTTCAAGTAGGGGACCTGGTTCTAAAGTGGGATAAGCCAAATGAAGTCAAAGGGAAACACACTAAGTTCCATAAGTTGTGGTTAGGACCATACCATGTCAAAGAAAAGTTAGGACCGAGCACTTTCATATTGCAATCTTTGGAAGGAAGAATTGATCCTTTGCTCGTCAATGGGAATTTTTTCAAGGACTTCTTTTCCTAGGGGCAATCCTGGTTAGGACGCTGTACATAGTTTTGTTTTTTTTCGAACCTATACAATTTTTTTTCATCTTTATTTTATTTTTTTTTCCTCAGGGTGGAAATTTCTACATATCTGGCGCACTTCAGGGTTGAAGACCAGTGCTCTCAGCAGATTTTACATGAAAATATTTTAGAGAGGGCATATAATACGATGTTGGAATCTATAAGAATGCGTTTTTTGCATGCAGGAACATCTTGCCCCAGGCCTTGTGATTAAAACTTAAAAAATTCTTGCCTATGAGTGAGATTTTAAGCTATTATCTGTAAGATCCATTCATCAAGACACTTTAAAAGATCTTCTACTTGTTTGGGATGCGAAGTCAGAGGATCCTTGGGTACCAAGATGACTTCGCTGGGTGCCGTGGGAAAATCTAACACTATCTCTTAAAGTCCTTGGGACAATCTGGAAGGACTGTTTTACTTCTGGGAAGCTTGAAAGTAAGGACTGTTGCCGGGTGTTATAGGTCAATTTGGGAACCATTCCCAATGACCTGGTTAATTGGACATCATCTCCAGGACCAATGAATAGGGTCTATCATCCCCTATCATTTCAATTGTTATATGCCCTAAGACAAAGAACAAGACAAATAATTCAAGACTTTCATCTACAAAGGTTTCCAAGATTTGAATTTTATAATATATCATATGAGAGCTCATCAATGCTGCCTCTAAAGGGACTAAGTACATTGCATATGTAGGTAGCCACATGCAAGGTTGCTATGCAAAGAACTTCTCGACATCCAAGGGTGCGTTGGTCACATTGGGAGAGAAATTCTCATTGTTCCAGGATCTCCACTTGGCTAGTGCCTTCTAGAAGAGTTCACATGTGTCAAACCTCAAATCCATGTGTCCATTTGACATCTACAAGATTGGGAACATGTCTTTCCTATTATTGGAAATTCATTGATTGTAAAACTACCTTCAGCTCCTTTATAAATTGAGCACGGATCTTAGTGTTTGAGAAGGAAGAATTTGGGTAGAGAAATGCTGGTGGAATTTCAATTGAGGGATTGATTTGAGTGATATACTGCTCAAGATATCTGCATTTTGATGAGGCTAGGATGCTGCTGGAGATGATGACACTAAATTAATCACTGGGTTGTAACCTCCCCTTCTATCATTAATAAAGATTACTGCTTATTTCTCCTTATATGCATTTGTATAAGCTTTGATTTTCCATATGATGATTTCTTATTTGATGTATATGGTTTATGCTTTATTAGTTGAGCTAAATAACTTGAATAGACATCTATATGATTGCTATCTCTTGTTGTTTAGTGTTTATTCTTGCAAGAAATATTTTGCACAGTCAGCTGGAATTTGAAGCTACAACAAAAGCGACAGAAGGAGACTTTGGAGGCACTTAGACTCCAAGTAAGCTTCTTATTTCATTCTGTGTGCCTGTTTACAGTTAGGAAAGATAGTCATAAAGTCTTTGACTTGTTGCTCTAGATTAGCACCAGTCTAGGGAAGAATGATTTATCCGTAATTCATAATTCTACATAACAAATTGGCGACTCTTTATCCTAGGTGTTTTAGCCTCTGATTTTCTCTGTTTATTCACCCAGTAGTTGTTACTCACAAAGATTAGGTTTTTTGAAATCCAAATTTGCATTAGAAGTGTGTTAGACAGCTGTGTTTTTCATTGTACACTACACACAATGCACTCTTGGACAAGACACAGTGCTTTGCATAGCATTGTCTCCCTTTCAGGCCTGTGTTGCAAAGCACTGTCTCTCTTTAGAGACAGCATTGCCTCTTGAAACCAGCCAAATTCCTTTGAATTTGTCATTGCAATTTGTTTTAGTTTTTTTTTGCTGTGTTTTGAAAATCCTGAGCCTCATATTGACCAGTGAACTTATCTACCTCTTCCTCCATTGAAAGAAAAATTTGCTCAATGTTTGTTTAAAGCATTTTTCTTTATCATTGACAAATTGCTTTCAAAGTATTTTCATTATCGCATTAGATCCATTTTCTTTTGAAACAGGAAATTGTCGTAAAATCTTCGTTTCCTGATAGGAGAGATTTTTGTTTAATTCCTCATTTTTCCTTCAAAAGAGAAATTTTTGTTTATATTCCTCATTTCTCAAAAAGTAAAAGGCATTTGTTTTTGTTGATTTAGTGCACTTAGTTTCTTTTCTGCATTCATAACATTAAAGGAACTGAAAAGAAAAATCTACATTTGCATGTAGTGGTTTGTGTGTTTTGCAAAAGGAACAATTAGGAAATATGCATTTAGTTTGTGCTCATTGATTTGTTTGCTTTCAAATTGATTGCTCTTTCCGTAGTAGCTAGGATTTTCATTGAAAAACTAAAAGTGAAAGATTGCTTATCATTCTTACTTTGCATTTTAGGAATTTACAATACATCATCGCGGTGAACCTTTGAAAGGAAAAATTTTAAACAAGATCAACGTAAAATTTATCTCAATTTACCTAACAAGGCATTGGAATCATAACGATAACATTTAGAATGTCTAGGCTAGAGACGTGTTCCAGCGTCGTAAAACATAGCAGCTGTCATTAACTTGTCTATGATACATTGCGAGTGTGATACCTCACTCCACGTACGTAAGTATATCGTAGCTCATCCACGTATTTTTAGGTATATTAGGTAGTGTTACAGTACGAAAAGTATAAAGGGGTGCTCTCATCGTGCGGTTTCGCATCAGACAGTGCTAATACGGACTTGGGCCTCCACATACCTGCGGGTATATTTGGGAGGACAAATTTTAGGTGTTATCCATCCATAGTGAACTGAGTCATTTGCCTTGTAAATTGTGATACACTGAACACAACATTCAGGGAGATTGCCTGCCCGTACTTCTTGGTTCGCCAGGAGGTATTCCATAGTTCATAGTTTCTTGGTAAAACCTTTTTTCCTAGCATTATCCTTTATTTTGCTTATTTGTTTTTGGTTAAAATAAATAAGTAATCATGGAAGAACAAAATCCTTTCCTCCGTAATTTGCATATACTAGCATTGAAACCACCTTTACCATCATAAGTTAATTTTGGTAGGCGAAGGTGGTCACGCTTTGTCGAATCAAGTACAATTCGTACCTCTGGTGAAGCATCATATTCCTATAAACCAGAGTTAGCTCAAGTTGTTTTTGCACATTTCGGTTCATCTACTATTGTCGAAATGGAGTCTTCACAGCTACCCGTGGTCACGACCCATCCAATCAGTGATACCATATGTCCTGGACCCGACGTTGTTCAACTAGAAATTGATCCAAATCATGTCTCTTGTTTTACAGAACATCTGAATCCTAAAATAATTCAATTGGAAGTTGTTCCTGCCTTGGGAATTCCACAATTATATGTAGCCATTGAGTCTCCCATATCACACAATCAACCATCTGAAATATACTTTGGGCCTAACGGTGAAATACTTCCACCTGGTTTAATTGCGATTGAAAATCCCACAAGACAAGACACGTTTAACTCCAACCCATTTCGGGGAGGACCTTTACCTGTACGAGTCTTTTCCTCAATCAGCATCATCTGCTTTTGTTGACCCTATTCCTATTCAAACTCCCATCAATTCAAAAGGGTATACATTTGGTCAAGTAACCATGCCTGAACCAACATCTTCGGTTGGGCCATCTGTTCCAATTATGTCAGCTCCTACCCTAGCTACCCCGTCGATGTTCACAACTTCACCAGAATCATATTTTCATGGTGGCCCTACGGTCCCATCAGGTTACAAATCATTATCTGTAATTTTCTCTGGTGCATCTTCAAACCCATGGACTTTAACATTTTCATCATTTGGTATTCTAACTGGTAATCCTATAGTAAGTATTGAACGATTTTATTCTTTATATACATCATCAGTACAATATCAAGACGGTCCTTTTGGGTATATTCCTTCAAGTACCATATCAACTGGACTCCCAACATTTGGAGAGCAATATTTTCTGTCTTATTATCCTCCTCATGCTGGGGGGAAACCTTTGGTTACCCAATATGACAGTACTTCGTCACTTTTTGGTCAACCTAATGTTGAAATGAACGTGTATCAATGGCAACCCACTCTGCCTATCCAACCACAAATGGTTATACACTCGTATCAACCAGTTCAACTTGTTACACCGACGTCATTACCACTTGTTAATACATCTTTACCCTTGTTACAAAATCAAAATGTTGTACAACAACCTTATCAAGCGGGTCCTTCAACTCAAGATCCTCAAATTTTGGGTCTACGGACTCCAAATAATTCGGTTAATTTACAACACCTTGTATCCGGAATAATGTATTCACAAGCTAGTTTACCATTTTATGGGATGTCACAACCGCAACCTGGTTATACTTATCAACTAAATCTAAGTTATCTTAATTTGGGTTATAACATTGTTGGAAAGACCCCTTGGCAGCCTCAGGCGCAAATGCCTCAAACTTCATTTCAAAAAGTATCATATCCAGGTTTTGGTCAACAAAATCCTCAAGAGTTTGCTTTTCAAAACAACCCCTATCTGGGTTACCAGCAACAGATTCCTTATGATCGTGCTCAAAGGCCTATTTCTCAAGCAATTGCATCTTACCCTAGCTATGCTCAACCTGACATTAATAGACAGTTTCCCTTTGTTGCAACTTTAGAGTTACCATATTTAAATCGTCTAACTAATGATCCAATTAACTATGCTCCTTGGTGGCCAGTGATACCTCAAAAATTACCCTCGGATATTCCTAATTTCAATGGAAACCCTGGAGAAGATCCATCGAATCATGTAATGACTTATCATTTATGGTGTTCATCAAAATCCCTAAATGATGATTCTATTCGACTACGTCTTTTCTAGCATATGCTCAGGTTCGGCTGCAAAATGGTATATTGAGTTACCTAGAGCTTCTTTTGAAAATTTCATTGCCCTAGCTACTATATTTTTGACTCATTTCCAGTTACCCATCATATATGAAACTGGAATGGAACTCTTGACCAATTTCAAACAAACTAATGCTACTCACATTTCTAATCATATTCATGAGTGGCGTCGTCATCGTAGAATGGTTAAGACATTTGTTCTAGATCACCTCCTTGCTGAATGGTTCATTAAGTCCCTATTACCATATATAATTGAGTATGTGGCTAAGGGTGGCGTCCTCACAAAAGAGAAAGTTATTGCTTGTGCCCAATATTTAGACTTGATCTACACTCATTCTGGCACGCTCTATGAAAAATTCCTAATGCGCCATGATATAATTTCATTGTTCCTCCTCAATTAAAGGAATCTCATGCCAGAGACGGCTTGATAGGCACTGCAAGAACACATCACACTACTACATCTGATCCTGCACCTTCTTCCGAAATTAACGCCGTGTTGTTTGACAAAGGCAAAAGTGACAAGCAACCCGAAAGTAAGAAAAAGAGGAAATCTAAGAAAAAACAAACTTCTAACCTACAGGAAAGATCATCTGATCAATCGTCTGGACCTAGGAAACCTCATTATCCATGCATAACCTCTAATGAGGAACACTTTGTTAGGGATTTTCCTCACCGAGTTGAAGTCTCAAAAATCATCAAGACTTCCCATGCGTCAGCTGTGTTGGTAGACCCATTTCCAAATCCAGACACAAACATGGTTTCTACAAATCCAGATCTTAGTTCCCAAGTGTTAATGTTATCTTTCAAAAAACCTTCAACAGATATTTTGGTGTCCATGCATAATAAATATTAAGGTAGTCAGGCCATTGATCAACCTACTACATCGACAATGAATCCGTCTACAGAATCAGTACCGCCTACTGCTATTCTTGAATTGAAAATCAAGCCACCAAAAGGATTAATTCAAAAATCAACATATAATCCTAGAGCAAGAGCTGCTCAAAATTATAATATAGTTGAATATTTGGCTCAATCCCCTTCAGTTATGTCTGCTCTTGAGGTATTACAAAATTGTCGCTCCAAAAAACAGGCTTTATTGTCAGCTATTGGTGGAATTGATCTGACTGATTCTAATCTTGTCGTCTTTAATCATATGAGCTATGTGCCGCAACTACCAGCAGAATTGGTATTCTCCATACAAGTAAGTGTTCTCAATCACCTTGTCATCGCACTATTATTGATGAGGGAGCATCTACATGCATTATGTCTCTAAATTTTTGGAAGTCACTTGGCTCGCCACACTTATCACAATCATCAACAACGTTGAAGGCTTTTGATGGACATACATATAAACCTTGTGGTCTCATTAATAACCCGCACGTTTAACTAGGGGGAAAAATAGTGAATGTTGATGTCAAGGTTGTTGATGGACCCCTTGACTATAATATTATACTTGGAAGGCCATGGGTGTATGCAATGATAGAAATTGTTTCTACATATTTTAGAATGATCGCCTTTCCATATAAAGGTGCTATCACAATCATCAATCAACTATCCTTCTTTGCCTCTGCTTCGTAGGTAACTGGAAGAGTTCCATTCGTTCACATACCCAAACTAGAACTTCAGAACATTGGAGTAGGACTCTTAAAGGGTTCCATTCTCATGGGAACCTTTTCATTACCTCCGCCTGCGATGTTGGAAGAAATTGAAAGTATAGATACCTGCTACATTATCTCTTCCACTCTATCTGGCTTAAGGGAGAGTACAGGTGATTCTGATATTACTACATTGGATGAGTTTCTGCCGCCCAGCCCTATTGAGCTGGCATAGCAATCAATCTATCTAGCTTGGGTGGCAAATCCGGAATCAACATCCCCGAGTGTTTGGGTTGATCGTTCCTTAGATTTTGGTACTCTCTCTGATCCTTTTTCCTCAATGTTCTTGACAGATGAGAATATTTTGGAAGCCATGATATCAAAAGGAAAACCATGGGAAGATTATCGTCGTCATTCCCATCTTCTTGATTATGAAGAAAAATATCTTAGTGTACTATATCACCCATCAATCAAAAATTTCTTTTCGAATTCTTTACCTATTAATGCAATTGATTCCGAGCAAAATCTGTCAAGTATTGAAGAAACCATTTCAATCGATATTTCAGACAAACCTGGTGTTGTAGAAAATATTCATGTCGGTGTATCTTGTTCTCCATCAGAACTTGAATCATATCGCTCTCTATTTCGTGAATTTCATGATGTATTTTCTTGGTCTTACAAGGAAATTCCAGGCATAGATACTAGTATTGTTGAACACACTATTAATATGTATCCTGATGTCAAACCGTTGCATCAACGGCTTCATCTTGTTCATCCGAAGAAAGACGCTGCCATCAAAGCAGAAGTCGAAATTTTTTTGCGTGCTGGTTTCATATACCCCATTCCGCTAACTGAGTGGGTTTCCAATATCGTTCCTGTCATGAAAAATCAAGGAACTATTCGAGTGTGCGTCGATTATAGGGATGTCAATCTTACTCGTCCAAAAGACAATTATCCTTCTCCCTTTATCAAACAGATTATTGACGATTGTGCTGGATGCGAAATATTTTTGTTCATGGATGGATTTTCTGGCTACAATCAAATTAATATCCACCATAGGATCAACATAAGACAACATTCATCTGTTCCTGGGGCACATTCACTTAAAGGAAACTATTGTTTAGTTTAAAGAACGTTGGGGCAACTTTTTAGAGAGAAATGGATTATGCTTTCAATAACATCAAGAAAAATTTTCAACCTTATCTAGATGATTTACCAGCACATTCATGAAATCAGACTGATCATCCGATGCATTTGAGAGCCATTTTATTATGCTTTCGACACTACAAAATACTCCTCAATCCACATAAATGTGTGTTTTGTGTTGGTTCTGGTCGTTTGCTTGGATTCTTAGTCTCAAAAGAAGGAATTCGAATCGACCCATTGAAGGTTCAGGCCATTCTTGATTTTCCTACGCCATCAAATTTACTTAAGATACAGAAACTTCAAGGAAAGGCTAACTTCCGAAGAAGGATCATTCCAAATTACACTGAAATGGCTAAAGGATTTACTCGACTCTTGAAAAATGGGGTTCCCTTCCATTAGGACCAAGTTGCGCAAGCTTCTTTTGATGTTGTCAAGGATACCCTTATCCGAGCATCATTAATATACCCCCCTAATTATCAAAATGATTATTTCCTATATATCGTTGCGGCTGAAATGATCATTGCTATGATTTTGGTCCAAGTAGAAGATGGAATTGAACATCCGATCTATTATTTGAGTCATAATCTCAATGATATGGAATTTAAGTATTCATACGTAGAAAATCTTGCCTTGGCAGCTGTTCAAGCTGTCCAAAGATTTCGCCATTATATCCTGCTTCGAAAAACCACTATCGTTTCAGATTGCAACCCCATGACTTATATCTTATCATGTCAATTGCTGGGGGGCAAATATTCAAAATGGATTGTCATTTTGCAGGAATTTTATTTGGAATTCATCAAATCCAAGTCAAAGAAGTCTTTAGTTTTGGTCGAGCTTCTCTGTGACCTTCCCTCTTATAGTACTACAACTACGTCAGAACCATCAATTCCTGACGAATCTCTGTTTCTGATCAGATCATCTGATCGTTGGTATGGGGATTTCATAATTTATCTCCAAACTAAAAAATTTTGACCTGATACCTCTCGCTCTGAACAATGATGTATTCAATACCAAGCCAAAGATTATTTGATCATCGACGATACAATTTATCGTCGTGGTGTCGATACCATTTTAAGGAGGTGCCTCACTCATGAGGAGGCCGAAAAAGTATTAAATGATTGCCATGCTAGGGCTTGTGGAGGAAATTTATCTGGATATGCTATCACGCAGAAGACATCCACGCCGGTTACATTTGGCCTATGATTTTTCAAGATTCAATCCTTGCAGTCAGAAGTTGTCATGCGTGCCAGATTTTTTATCATAAAATCCACAAACCGCCAGTGCCAATGCATCCTGTTGTCTCTGTGGGACCATTTTAAAAATGGGGTATTGACTTCATGACCTGTAACCCTCGTTTTTCTAGGGGGCATGGTTATATTATTGTTGCAGTCGACTATTTTACCAAATGGGCCAAAGAAATGCCTACATTCAACAACACAAGACATACAATTGCATTGTTTTTCTTTAATCATGTTATTGCATGGTTTGGAGTCCCACAGGCTATAGTTACAGATCATGGGAAGCATTTTCGCAATCACATGATGGCTCAATTTACTGTCAAGTTAGGATTGTCACATGATAATTATACTCCTTATTATCCACAATCAAATGGAAAAGTTGAAGCTGTCAACAAGATTCTTAAACATATGCTTCAAATAATGATAGGAGTTCATAAAAGAAACTGGAATTTTATCCTATACTCCACCTTGTGGGCGTATTGAACCTCGGTGAGAAATGCAACTGGATTTACTCCTTTTCAACTAGAGTATGATCTGGAAGCTATCTTACCAATCCAATGTGAAATACCGTCGTTGAAACTCGCAATCAACTTGTTACCGAACACCTCAAAAGAAGAAGCGTGTCTCCTTAACCTCATCCATCTTGATGAAATGCGTCGTGAAGCCCAATTGGCCAATGAAGTGCATAAGAGACGTATAAAGGCGCAATACGACAAAAATTTGCAGCCTCGCATTTTCTCAGAGGGCGACTTGGTCCTTCTTTACGATCAAGACGCTGATGTAATAGGTACAGGAAAATTTGAGCCATTATGGCATGGCCCTATATTGTCAAAAGAGTTCTTGCTAAGGGTGCCTATGAGTTGGTTGATTACGATCGAATTCCGTTGGCGCAACCTAGAAATGGGTTGTATTTGAAACGTTAATATGCTTAATCATGAGCGTAGTAATTTTTTGTATTATATTGTATATATATGCTGTTGATTTGCATTCACTATCTTAATTTGTTTTTAGAGTTTTCTTGACATTAGTAATCCGCTTTACATTTCATCGAAAATTTCTGAATCTTCAAAACCCTTTGTTGGATATGCTAATGGTGCTAGTCGTAGTATGCAGAATCTATCCTCTGCAGTGTGGGCCATTTTCACTCCAAACGGTGAGTTAGTGAGTTTTTAAGAGATTTGTATTGGTAGATCGACGAACAATATCACTCAGTATAGCACTTTGATCGATCTTCTCTCTGATTCCATTTCATTTGGTATTAATCGTATCATCATAAGGTTAGACTCACAACTTGTGGTATTAAAACTTACTAGTGTTTATACTGTTAGAAATCCAACAATGCATAGATTGTTCCTAAGAGTTCGACTTTTGGAAAGACACTTTGATTTTATTCAATATCAACACATTTACAGAAATTTGAACACATTGACTGATTCTTTAGCTAATCAAGTTTTAGACAGACATTTGCAACATATATAAAGAAAATATTCAAATCATTGAAGAGGATTTCACAATAAACATAGGAAAACACTAAAATCATATAGATAGATAGTTATAGGTTTTTACAAAATTTGTGCCCAAGACACATTGGTCATGTGACCTCAAAATGTATGCAAAATTTCAAAAGTAACTAGTGGTGCTCGTGGTAACATTCTATAGATCTAGCTATCCTACGTAGTAACTGCATCTAGCAGTTAGGAACCCCAATAATGTTTCGCTGCAGTCGCATGGGTAACTCTTCGATTCAACAATCCGGAATCCCAAAGGTCAAGCCCTCTATGTGCTGCTGAAGCTCAGCCAAAGTCTCAACCATATCAAGATCCTGAAGGACTGCTCTCCCAACAGCCCTCTCTATTGGCACATCTGCTTCACGCTCCAGTTCCACTACTAGTTGAACACGACCAACATGTGCATTACATAAAACATTTATTTTAGTCTTGGAAAAACATCAAAAATACAAAAACATTGTATAAACCCTAGGAAAATAAAAAACATGGTCAAAACATTCTTACCCATTGCACCCCACTAAGCGCCTTCTGGTAATGCTAAATCAGGATCTCCTTGGAAATCTATGCCTACGTATGCATACTCATCGATGGTGACAATCTGTCACCAAAACTAGGCAAAGAACGTAGTTGAGAACACAATGGTAGATTTTCCTGCATGCCTACCCATGATTTCTACCCATCTCTGCATGCGTGGATCTCTAGGATTAGATATATCCAGTGTCACGTGTTGTGGCTGCATCAGTGGAATCCGTTCCAAAGGAAAGGATATAAGGATAGAATCAAAACTGAAATTCTTCTTCCTTCCTCCCTTTTCCTTGTTTTTTTGTTCCTTTATATGAGAAATAATAGCTTTAGACTAGTTGAAGACTGTTGGCTCCATGCACTCTAGTGCATACTGCATATATGATCTATTCGCTATATGTAGTGTAATGGTGCCAACAAGTTTTGCGATCGTGAAAAGGATAGTTCTCAAAGGAAAATATCTAACATCCTGGATGTTTATCTTTCCATATTTTCTTGGCTCTGCCCTTGGATAACAATGTTACAAAACATAATCTCTCACTATCTCTCCTCCAACAATAGACCCTGAGAGAGAAATAGGCAAGCCTCTCCTCGACAAACCTATAAGAAAATATACATCCTCGACTGTTATGGGAACCACTTGGTTCTTAATATGAAATGCCTCGATAACTAGATCCCATACTTGAACTAAGAACTCCAAGAGTTTTATTTGTTGCATTATCCTTGAAAACCTGAAGTACTTAAGCAGTCCACAATCTCTTAGGGCTCTTACTGTACCCAGATCATTTAAGGCAATAATATCATGTTCTTCATTTTCTCTTTCCCTCCATGTAATCGTCATTGTAATCCGATGGAAACCTGAAATACAACCATAAGAATCATTAGATTCCATTCATTGCAAAAAATAGAGAAAATTTTGGGCATAATGAAAAAACCAAAAATTTATATTGCACCCAACACACTCCCTAACAAGAGACAGTGCGTTGTGTATGCAAGTAGCCTTCAATATGCTTTCTATGCAATGGAGGTTTCGACATCCAAGGGTGCGTTGCCCTCTTTTTGGGCAGAATTTACCCTAGGGACCCCAAAACCCTAAAATTTTGTAGAAATTGGAAATGAAATGATTACCGAAAGAAAGAGGAGGTTCATATCACTAACCTGGATCAAACAGAAATGAAATCCGTCCACAGAAACGATCTTAATCAGCAGCTAAAGTTTGGGGGAAAAATCAGGTTCAGAGCTCCAAAATGTAAATGGTAACTATGGAATGGTAAAAATGAATAGTAAAACTACTTTTAATAGTCATTTAATTATTTTAAAATTAAATTTATTGATATAAATATGGTTTTATTATGTTTTTTATCATGAAATAGGTATTTTTAATCCATTTGATGTTGTTTTGAACAGGTCTTACAACTGATGAACAGATTAGTCGTGCAGATTTATTTTAAGAATGATTTGACCATAAAGCATACTTTTTCTCCTTATTTTTCGAGCTTTGTTAAAAATGAAAAAGGATTTGAAGCACACTTTTATCTCTTTTCCGAGCTTCGATAACAGCGAAAAAGGAACCCCTGGAGTCTTCTTTCAGCTCTTTTCAGACTTTGATAATGTGAAAAGGTCATCGAGAACTTGTCTTTTAGAGCTGGTAAAAGTAAATGAATTGATATCTACTCAATGTAAGTTTAACCCCTTTCCAGACTGAGATAGATTATTTACAAAAAAGGAATACCTTGGTCGAACATGACTAAAGAGGTTCTCTCAGATATTATTTTACACTTTTTCAGATCTGAGCGACAACTTTACGAAAAATTACTTATGGAGTTTTCTTTTGTCCTCTTTTTAAAACTCTCTAAATATGAAAAAGGACTAGGCTATCACTGTCGTTAAGCTCATTAAAGCATAAAATAGCGACGGGCTTGTCAATCATGGCAAGAATCGAGTTTCATTCATCGCTAGACTTGTTAAATTATTAAATAGCGATACTTTATTCACCTGAAGGGTTGAATTATAGATCAAGAAAATTTTATCCTCCTCAAGCTTGTTAAAGAATAAAGAGATACTAGTCGACAAATGATAGGGGAAATTTTGGGAAAAGTGAGCAGAATCCTTTATGATAGCAAGTTGCTCTTGAACATGACAATTCACTCCATGTCCGTGACTGTTTGGGTTGGGTAATATTCTTGAAGTTTCATTCATACCTATGGTTTATCATACCTTCAATTCGGTTTTGGGTCAATGCTGCCAACTCATCTTAGTGTCGCTGATATGTTCAACAGAAGTCATCCATTGAATACTCATCCTTTTGCAATACTCATAAAACTTCATTCTCATGACCGTTATCCCTGAAAATTTCTATATTAAGTCATACCTTTGTCTCCAAAATTAGTAACTCTCGTTTCATAATAAGGTGGCTTCCTGTCGATGAAAAATCATTATCTAGGAAGTTCAATTAGAAACATTAGATTCCAATACCATGAGGCTTGTTACAACATTGACAAGATCCTCGCATTCGAACTTTTGACCGAAAGATTTTTTTTGGCGTTCGACATCAAATCATCTATTCACGCCTTACAAAATGTACTACAGTACCTTGAGGGCCATTGACATCAGTGGTGGTTCTCTCACGTTTGTTAACAGCTCACATCATTGGTTGGTAATCAAATGATGTCTTTCCATGTTCGACTATAAATCATATATTCGCATGGCTAGACTTGTACCCGAATGATCAAGTGAATGGGATAAGAATACACCGGATCTAGTTTCAGTCATTCAAGCTATGACTTCAAGATTTTTGTACAAATCATCTGTATGGTGACCTTACATACAGATCCTCATCTAAACATGGGCCTATATCTGTAGGCATATCTGTATTGGGCAACATTAAAATATAGACGACTTTCTAAATTATGTACATGTTATTAGATTGTTTATCTTATAAACATGCGAATGGCTACCCTCAACAATTATGATCAAGAGGATATATCATGATGTAATGTATTGTAATATTGATGCAGGTTGCCACTCCACTTCATCTCTAGCCCATCATAATGTAAGCATCTCAATCAAAATATTTTAATTATTATTCTGACTTCATGCTTTATGGGGAAATTGTTATAGGTCAATTTGGGCACCATTCCCAATGACCTGGTTAATTGGACATAATCTCCAGGACCAATGAATAGGGTCTATAATCCCCTATCATTTCAGTTGTTATATGCCCTAAGACAAAGAATAAGACAAATCATTCAAGACTTTCATCTACAAAGGTTTCCAAGATTTGAAGTTTATAATATATCATATGAGAGCTCATCAATGTTGCCTCTAAATAGACTAAGTGTGTTTCATAGGTAGGTAGCCCCATGCAAGGTTTCTCTGCAAAGCATTTCCTTACATCCAAGGGTGCATTGGTCACATTGGGAGCGAAATTCTCATTGTTCCAGAATCTCCACTTGGCCAGTGCCTTCTAGAAGAGTTCACATGTGTCAAACTTCGAATCCATGTGTCCATTTGGCATCTACAATATTGGGAACATGTCTTGCCTATTATTGGAAAGTCATTGATTGTAAAACTACATTCAGCTCCTTTATAAATTGAGCACAGATCTTAGTGTTTGAGAAGGAAGAATTTGGGTAGAGAAATGCTGGTGGAATTTCAATTGAGGGATTAATTTGAGTGACATATTGCTGGAGATATCTTCATTGTGATGAGGCTGGGATGCTGCTAGAGATGGTGACACTAAATCAATCACAGGTTTGTAACCTCCCCTTCTATCACTAATAAATATTACTGCTTATTTTTCTTTATATGCATCTGTATAAGCTTTGATTTTCCATATCATGATTTCTTATTTGATGTATATGGTTTATGCTTTATTGGTTTAGCTAAATAACTTGAATAGACATCTTGTTGTCCAGGTAAATCCCCTCTGTGGACAGAGGCGATCCCTCTAGCCCTAGGGTGGGTCTAGCAACTACGGGAACATGCTAACATCTACCTTCCTAGATTGTATATGAAATTCAGAGCAAGGAATATGAACTACCTTGTCCTGATGCTATGTTTTCATCTTCCATCGAAGCTTCTTGATCTGTCGCTCTTCTCAAGCTCGATACATGCTGCTACCAACGTTCGATTACCTATACAGACAATCAAGACACCACAACAAGCGCAAAACCAAGACAAACATAAAACAATTATAACCTATCTAACTGATCAAGGAATGCTCGAAATCTCATTATAAATGTAGACAAGAGTGGAAGATAAACATCAGATGTATTTTATTATGATAAAGACAAGGGGAGTTTACAACCAAGCCTTGATGTTGAGGCTCTACTTCGGCAGGTCTGTATCCAAGCAATTTTTCCACACCCTCATGAAAAAAGGTCCAAGATCTTAGTATGTTCTCAACACACACAAACAATCACACTTTGCACTATTCTCCCAAAGCTATGATTACTTATTCTCTATGCTAACTTTTTCAGCTATCTGTTCAACTAGCACATCAATGGAAGATGGATATATTTATAGAGGAGAGGAGGAGGTTGGGATCCCTACAATAGTGGAAGGGAGGCCTTATCCCTTGGGAGGTTTCCCCATAAGGTGGCAACAAGAGGCCAAAGGAGGAAGGACGTGGTTATTTAGTCAAACCACTTCCTATGACTCATCCACGAAGTTGTTGTGATCAAAACTTCGCCTCTATTATTAAAAATATTTCCATAAACAGATTGGCGCGGGTAGCTAATTGAGACAGAGTGCCATTTGGCATGGGGGCCAGTTTTAATATGCCTCATTGGTGCGAGGGCATAACGGGCTACCAGCGCCAAGGCAAAAACAAATGTTTTTAGTGGTCTGCTCAGGAAATGGTCAATAGAAGGAATGTTGTCTTCATGGCAAGGGATGCAATAATGGTATTTTCAAGGCATGACACTACTTATTGATCACATAAATGACCCTCCAATGGGCGAGATGGGGATTGTAGGGATAGTGAAAAAATTCTATGTAACAGATGCCCCCTAAAGTATGAAGTCCGAACATGAGTGAGGGGTGAAATAATTTACAAGTACATGCAAGGAACCAGACATTACTATCAGGAGACCTGCAAAGAAAGCACAAATACATATACATAACTGAAATATTCGTTGAAAATACATGAATCCATGGTATAGGCGTAGCCATCCTCAAGAAGAGGATCATGTGCATGGATCCTCGGCATGGTCATAGCCATCCGAATGAAGGGATCATATGAAATAGATCCATGGTATGGGTGCTAGCCATCTGTATAGAGAGGATCAAAACAAGAGAACCCATCTAAATAATCATGTATATAATCATGAATGACTCATCACTCCTTGCAACCTGGACTTTTGTAA
The DNA here is from genome assembly GCA_034641835.2 of Pinus albicaulis. Classification (NCBI taxonomy): domain Eukaryota; kingdom Viridiplantae; phylum Streptophyta; class Pinopsida; order Pinales; family Pinaceae; genus Pinus; species Pinus albicaulis. The sequence goes on along the minus strand of CM076577.1, from coordinate 128,848,524 downwards.
TTGAAGCCCAGGGTCTTGCGCTCCAACACCACCCGATCAAAGTACAAATTCCAACATGTGAATAGACGTGTTGAATTCAAACATGCTAGAAAATCACTTGATTACCGGTCAATGATGTGAACCGTTAACTAGTGCGAGAGAAACCATCCATAATGTCAATGGCTCTCAAGGTACTACTAGTACAATCCATGGAATGTGAATAGTGAGCTGAAGTCAAACACCCATGAAATCACCAATCGAAGGCCAATGATGTGAACCTGTCATCGAATGTAAATAACTTGCCATTAGGGCATGCAAGCTCTAAGGTACCAGAAAGGATTCTTTAGATCAACTTCTTGGATAATGAGTTGAAGTTGACAGGAATCGATCCATCAAAGGAGGGTCATAATGAATCCCACATTATTGACATGAAACAGAGAAGGTAATATGAGTGTGAATTAAGACTGGGTCAGAGGATCAAGGAATGTACAAACTACAGAAGGATGTTTTCTTGAACATATCAGCGACATGACTATGGAATTTGGCAGCATTTGACTCAAATGGGATCAGAGGTCATGTTGAAAAAATTGGTAATCGAATGAGAGGCAAATGGATTTCCCAAACCCATGGAGGCAAAGTGACAGAATGAAGGTATCCCAACCCGGCATGAACTACAGATACATGTCATGTTCAAAAGTGACATACTGACGACACAACTGACGAATAAATTCCATTTTCCCCCACCATTTCTAGCGAGTACCTCTTTATTTTTACACAAGCTTGAAGAGGATACCATATTCTTGTCATATAAGTTTTTCCTTCGGAAAAATCCATCCTAGTACATTTAATGAGCCCTAGGAAGGAGGAACTCGAGTAACTTCATGGTGACGATTTCCGATGTCATCAAGGTTTAACGAGTCTGAAAAAGGAAGAACTTGACATCTTTTCATGTTTAGAGAGTTTGAAAAGAAGCGGAAAAGAAAACTACAGCTTGTCCCTTTTCACAAATAGTCCCTCAGATCCGAAAAGGTAGAAAACAATATCTGAAAGAGCCTCTTAGTCATGATAGGCTAAGGTATTCATTTTTCGTAAATAATCCATCCCAGCTCGAAAAAGGGGTAAACGTATATTGAGTAGATATCATTTCGTAGCCATTTAACGAGTTCAAAATGACAAGAATCTCGGCAATCTTTTCATGTCTTGAGAGTCAGAAAAGAGCTGAAAGTTGACTCCTCCTGAGGAACGAGTGGTATTAAGGGTAGCTACTGGTTCTGGTAATGGTGGAACTGCTCAGAACAAGTAAAGGTTAAGAGGCTGGCTAACAAGACCACTCATTGTAGAGGTTCCTCAGGAATGGTTAAAACAACCAAGTGAGGGCATATGATTGGCCAAGCAGATAGTGACGATGGAATGAGAACACCAAGGCTTATCTGGAAAAACTGGTTGATAAAATGGCAATCACGAGAGGTAAAATGAGAATCATTTAATTTTTAAACAAGCTTGAAAACATGGGAAACTTTGCTTGGAATTGGATTCATTTTTACACAAGCTTGAAACTTTATCAAACTATGCTCGAAACCGATTTCAATTTTACACGAGCTTGAAACAGAAACAAACTATGCTTGAAATGTTTGCATGCCCCCAGCATGGTGACTCAATTCGAGGTACATGCCCCTAAGCTTCAGTGCATTCGTCAGAGTAGACTACTAGTTACTGACAGGTGGATGGAATAAAGGTTCAATTATGAGACCAAGAGAAAGACTTGACTGGGATTTTACGAGATCTAATCAAAGACTCAAATTGAACAGGAACATGTTTCATTGTTTTAATGAGGTTGACACATTAAAAGAACTATCCCCGTGAGCTAATTTATTGTTTAACGAGGTTGACATAGAAGATGAACTATCCTTGGACGAGCTTGTTTCATTTTTTAAGGAGCTTGACACAAGAAAACAAACTATTCTCTGACAACCTTGTTTCATTTTTTAAGGAGCTTGACACAAGAAAATGAACTATGCTTCGACAACCTTGTTTCTTTTTTTAAGGAGCTTGACACAAGAAAATGAACTATTCTCCGACGACTTTTTACCATGATGAATAAGAGGTCATGGATTCCAAGAGTTTTGCATCTGATGGGAGAACAACATCATGAAAATTAGGACCCAATACCCCCAGCACATGATGCAAAATGGCACTATCAATGAATGCGGGCATGTGACAGGTAGCCACATAATTAACCTGCAACGAGGAAGATAAAAATGGCAGATAAAGACCCGAAAAGGATGATGGTGGACTAGATGTCATGTCAGGACCAAAGACTAAAAGCTGATTAATGGTCACAATCCGAACTTCATGTGGAAAACAAATCACACGAAAGAGGGAAGAGACAAGCACTCCCATGACATAAGTATAGTTGCACCCCAGGAGTAAATTAAAATCCAAGGGGCTTGGAAAAACCATCACATCTATATAGACGGTTTTTCCTCCCAAAGTAACAGGCAACTTCAGAAGGATCCCTAACAGTTGACTAGTTCCTTTGTTAAAAGCCAACAGATTCTGTGTAACAGGCACAAGCGGTGGAGAACCAAAAGCTTGCCAAGTAGTTGAATATAGAATACTAACAGATGTGACTTCATCTATAATCATGCTAGGTATGATCATATCGAAGACCTGTACCGTGATCTCAAAAGGCACATAAGAAGGAAGGAAGTATCCTACAAATCGACTCTAATCGAAGGAAGCGACCAAACTACTTAGAGGGGGTACCATCGAACTAAGATGGTATTCCCCTAGTGTTACCGGAGCAAGAGGAGCACCCTCCTCAACCTCCATCACGGGAGTAGGAGGAGCAACTTCGTGAAATATAGGGACAGGAGAATCTTTCTCCAATTCTGAGGAATTTGAAGAAACAATAAGAACTTGAGGGGGATGAGACCGCTCTCGATGGAAAAGACCTGATGAACCATGGGTAGGACCAGATCAACCGATTCAATGACCAATGGTTGGTTGGGAATGGATTCATGAATTTGAATTTCTGAGGGAACGAGATCAACCAAGGATGACTCTTGACCGCTCGTTGAATTAACTAGCAGAGGACTCGAAGAAAGCTTCTGGTAACCAACCAGAAGGCAGGGTGCAGAAACATTAGAGTTTTCCAACACTCTCGTGGCTTCATCCATGTACAGAAAAAGGTGAATGGGATGATTCCCTTCACATAACTTACAGGGATTGGTAATATTACCCTGTTTCTTATGAGTCTTATCATGGCTAGTTGAAGGTGTGCCACCAATATGACTTCCAGAAGCCAAAGGCAACAAAGGATGGTCGTTGGACCACGCTTCAAGTAACTTGGGAATGCCAGGGCAGTCTTGAAGAAGGTGGTCACCTTTGCACAACATGCAAGGGAATTTGAATTTCTGTGGAAGCTTGGATGGTTTATCGATGGAAGGTGTCTTAGGAGTAATAGCTATAGCATTAGCCTCTCGCTTATCTGAATTATTATTAGCCACCTGGTTACTGGAATCCAGACTTTCACCAAGCGAAGTAGAAGATGAGGATGAAGAAATAGGCGAAGAAGGGGAGAGGTCCACCTTAGAAGCAACATGATGTTGTTCTGGTGGAGGAGATGGTTGTACAGAGGGTGGAATACTCAAGACCATAGAGGTCGAGAACAACCAGACAAGCAAACCAACAGTTAACCCAGGAAGGGATAATGTTGCCATATAAGGAGCACCAACATTCCCAAAAGTAGGAAAAGGACCAGGAGTCCCTTCGGAGGGGATTCCTTGGTTGGTAAACTCCAGAAACATTTCCATTGGAAACTACCCTAAAAAACACTAAGAAAGATAACTTTAACTAGGAATATTTCATGGGAAAGTAATATTTTATGACATTGAAACAAAAAATTGTCGTTTCATATTTTAAGAGTCAAGAAATAGGTAAAAGGTGACTCTATCACTTTCAAGTTGAAATGAGCATGAAAGGAAAAATTCTCGATGATCTCTTCTCTTTTTAAAGAGTCACGAAAAGACAAAAATGACTACCCAAGTAATCTAAGCAAGAGGGTGTACCAAGTTTCTGTGAACTTCCATATACACCTTGGTGATCAAATGAAAGAGAAATGACCAAGGACTTGACATATGTGTAGGTAGTCTCCTCGAATGCTGTGTCCGGTGTATCACGGTTACAGGGTGGCAGACTCGGCTTCCTATGAATAAAGGATTGCAACCTATAGGGGTATCCCTTTATATACTCGACGGTACAGGGAGCACAAGTCTGTACTAGTGTTGTCTAAATCCAGAAGGTGAATGACAACTACTAGGTTTTAAGGGGTCAAAACACGTCTCTAGACTAGACCACTAAAATTTCTGCATTAGGTTCCAATGTTTCCTTAGGTTAATTCAATAAATTTTAAAGCTGATATTGAATTATGTCTCAGTTTCAAGGCCCTACTGCATGTCATCTAAAAATCTCCTATATGCAGCGATATTAGAAAATAAATCTTTCAATTCGATGAATGCTATCTAGTTAAGAGAAGAGTCTCAAACAATGGTGCAACAAACAGTAATACTGCAACTGAAAATTTTCCAAACTAGATGACTTTCACTATCCAAAAGTAATATAAAACATTCAACAATGTGAATTATGCAATGTAATCTATGCAAAATCCTTTTTTGAAAACTATGCAATTGTAATCTATGCACAATTTCCTTTTTCTTTTGAAAGAATAAGAATGCACTCAATGTATTTTTCGATGAAATGAGAATCTATTTAATGCATGATTTTAATGAAAGAGAATGCACTCAATGCAATTTTTATCTTTCAATCATTAAACAATGTAATCCAAGTTCAATGATGGTTCTCAAAAAATACTCTTCAATGCAATGTGATCTAATGCATTTTAACAAAAAGAAAACTCTAAGACGAAAACTAAATGAACACAAAATTCTCTAATGGAAGGATGAATGGAAAAGAGATGCAAACCAACACTAATAATACAATCGTTTTTTAAACACTTTGTAACGAAATTCCTCAAAAGGCTACAAGACATATGAGGTCAAGCAAAAAAAGGACTTCCAAAGCATAAGCTCAAAAGAAGGCATTCATTCCCTTTTACATCAAGCAAGCATAGAAAGAAGACTTTTCAGTTGAACAATGAGCAATGTAATCTATGCTCACAAGCGAACAAGCGGAATGAATGAACTTGAAAGACACTTGAGACTTGAATACTCAATCAATTGAAAAGAAAAAGGCAATCAACTAGAGATGGTTCACCAAGAAAGGAGACTGACTCAATCAGCAGGGTGATGTCCCGAGAAGCATGCAACTAGGCAATTGATGCACAGTCCTAGAAAGAACTAGGATGTAAGGATGCACGTCCAAATAGGAAAAACAACCAAAAAACAAAACCAACAAGCCAATCAAACCCACTTGAGTGAAGGGGAGAACATATAAATCATACAGAAAAAAATACCAGAAGGAAAGACACACTGGTGGAGGAATTAGGGAAAAACCTCAATTTTCCACACACTTTGAAATTGGTACAACTTTTGTGGGTGAAACTAGCGCCAACTGGCGTGAATTGCTCACTGAAAAATAGCACCAACGGCCAATTGGCATAGGTTTCTAACTGACAACTAGTGCCAATCGACACGAATGTCAGAAAAATAAAAGTGCCAATGCTTGAACAATAAAAAACAAAGAATTTCTCCCAACCAAGACCAAACTCACCACTTCAAGCAAAAACTAAAAGATTGTAATTGATGAAAAACATAGGAAAAAATATGGAAATGGTCGTTTGACTAAATCTATCGAATGACTAAGACCTCGAAGAGTGAAAAACTCAAAGGAAACCCCCAGTGGAGTTGCCAATTCATTATCCAGGTAAATCCCCTCTGCAGATAATGGTGATCCCTCTAGCCCTAGGGTGGTTCTAGTAACTACGGGAACATACTAACATCTACCTTCCTAGATTGTATATGAAATTTAGAGCAAGGAAGATGACCTACATTGTCCTGATGTTATGTTGTGATCTTTCGTTGAAGCTTCTTAATCTATCACTCTTCTCAAGCTCGATACACACTGCTACCAATGTTTGATTACCTATACAGACAATGAAGACACCACAACAAGCGTAAAACCAAGACAAACATAAAACAATTACAACCTATCTAACTGAACAAGGAATGCTAGAAATATCATTATAAATGTAAACAAGAGTAGAAGATAAACATCAAACACATTTTATTATGATAAAGACAAGGGGAGTTTACAACCAAGCCTTGATGTTGAGGCTCTCCTTCGGCAGGTCTGTATCCAAGCATGTTTTCCACACCCTCATGAAAAAAGGTCCAAGATCTCACTATGCTATCAACACACACAAATAATCACACTCTGCACTATTCTCTTGAAGCTATGATTACTTCTTCTCTATGCTAACTTTTTCAGCTATATTTTCAACTAGCAAATCATTGGAAGATGGTTATATTTATAGAGGAAAGGAGGAGGTTGGGATCCCTACAATAGTGGAAGGGAGGCCTTATCCCTTGGGAGGTTTCCCCATAAGGTGGCAATAAGAGGCCAAAGGAGGAAGGCCATGGTTATTCAGTCGAACCACTCCCTATGACTCATCCATGAAGTTGTTGTGATAGAAAATTCGCCTCTATTTTTAAAAAAAATTCCATAAACAGATTGGCATGGGTAGCTAACTGAGACAGAGCACCAGCTAGCACGGGGGCCAGTGTTAATTTTCCTCATTGGCGCAAGGGCATAACGGGCTACCAGCACCAAGGCAAAAACATGTGTTTTTAGTGATCTGCTCAGGAAATGGTCAACAGAAGGAATGTTGTCTTCATGGCAAGAGATGCAATGATGGTATTTGCAAGGCATGACATTGCTTATTGATCACATAAATGACCCTCCAATGGGAGAGATGGGGATTGCAGGGACAATGAAAAAATGTTGTGTAACACATCTGTATTATTGTTATCTCTCGCTGTTTAGTGTTCATTCTTGTAGGAAATATTTTGCACAGCCGACTGGAATTTGAAGCTACAACAAAAGTGAAAGAAGGAGACTTTGGAGGCACTTGGACTCCCAGTAAGCTTCTTATTTCATTATGCATGTCTGTTTACAATTAGGAAAGATAGTCGTAAGGTATTTGACCTATTATTCTAGATTAGCACCTGTCTAGGGAAGAATGATTTATCCGTAATTCATAATTCCACATAACACCATGCTCAGGAGTCAGGTTGAGACAACAAACTTGTTGGGGTAAGGAATATTTTCAAGCTCAGGAGGTGGGTTGAAACAACAAGCTCTAACCCTGCTAAAGTAGTTTAAAAGTATGGTAAAACCATGACTGTGCCCCGGAAATTAATCACTAGGTGATGAAGTAGGTAAAATAAATTTCTCACTAAAAAGAAAAAAAAGAGAAGAGAAAAAGAAAGAGACGCGGTACACACCTAAAATCAACTCGCAGTGGAGAAGCCACAATCTTAGGGAAAATATGAAAAAAATACTAACAAGCAGAAGAATTTAAAATTAACCTCATATTTTTGGCTTACTGATAATAGCTGTTGAAATTTCCTCAAGGTTTAAGGAAGATCTTTCCCTACCAAGAATATTCATTTCCAAGGTGGGACACGTGTTGATTTCACATACTCCTAGGTTCTAATTTTCTCGAAAGTCGTCTTTGTAATGAAAATATCTTCATAAGATATATATTCAAAGATAACTACTTCACCTAGTAAGTCGCCACTTATTGTAGCAACAACCCGTGTTTTGGATTTTTGTTGTGCTTAATTAGGTTTATTATGTAGAAAATATATTAAAACACAAAAAAGATTAAATAATGCATAAAACTCATAGAAAAGAAAGAATTTTCCATAAAAATTCTAAATAAGCCTTTGGCGAATCAACCGGATGCCTTAGCTTTATTTTCAGCGAGCTATCCAAAAAAATTTCTGCGAACTGCCCTTTTGTTGTTTCAGAGAATTGTTTTTTTGGTTCGGCGAATGCATTATTTGCATATGCGATCATTTCACTAATTCGTTGTTTCTTTTTCCACACTTATTGTGATTTTCTCTTCGTCGAATCGTGTTGTTCGAAATAAGGAATTCGACAATTACCATGTTGGCACGTCGACGATTTGTTCGGTCCAATTATTCATTAATGAATGTTGTGTTACGCATCCTAAGAGTATTCATTAATCCACGCTACCATTAATTGGCTATTCGTGGCAATAAGCATCTTTTGATTGGCTGGCAGCATCAAGACTACGCATTCACATTCTTACATCATGTCAATTAAAGTTGGAAGTGTTCGAATTTATGTGTATAATCCACCTGTGTATCTAGCCCATGTGATTTGGAATGACTGGAATTTATTTTTCAGAACTCGGGGTAGGATTTTATTTTCTCTATATATGCTTGCATTAGGCTAGTCTTTGCATTATGCATCATTCTTCCTATTTCTTCACTAAGTGCCAAGACTCTGTGTGTTGCTAAACTGTAGCTTTTTGCTGATGCATTTTCATCTCAGGTATTTTTAATTTTATAAAATAATATGCTGTCTGTAAACAAAAGATGATGTTAGCATCATTGTTTGGCAGGTTTCTGGTTGTCCTTATGCTGCGTCAAAAGAGAAGCATTCCCTGGAATCTGCAAATTCCTAAGGCTCCTGGGGAGGAGGTCTTGAATGTCATTTCAAAGGACTTGTCTATTAACTACTCATTTTTAGATACTACGCACAAGGTTGGTGGAAAAGATGCACTAGACTAGAGTAAGTTGTATCGATATTTTAATATCAACAATATATGGCGCTGCATGATGAAACAACAAAAAATATAGAAGAAGAAGCTGAAGACATAGACGTCAAGTCATGTATTAGAGTCCATAGGTTAGAGATCATTCTTGTTGGAACCCGCCCTGCCATGTTTCCTTACTATGATGTTGTTCGGTGGATATTATAGTTCCTTGATATTCCCCACAGGAAGTTTCTCAGTGCTCTGGGTCTAGTAATTGGGTCCTTCCGATCAGAGGATCTTAGGAAATTCTACAAGCTTCCACCACCCATTGCTTGGTACAATCAAGAATATATTAATATATTAAAAATGAAGAATGAGGAATATCTATAGAATATCAAGGAATGGTGGGCTTTGGATAAGGGCACTACCCATAAAGAAAGTGGGATCTACTCAATTAATTTTCTAATGTCGCCTTGAAGAGAAGTCATGTCCATGATCAACAGGCTGTATGGGATATCATATTGCACTATTTTTCAGATAGATTGGGTCCCTTTAATGTCTAGGGTGGTCGATGAGGGTTACATTTTCAATTGGGATGATATCCTGTCCTCTAGTCTGGCGAAGGCCATTTCTGAAGCTAAAGGGTCATCATTCTTCGATCTTGTAGTGTTCTTCATGTTTGCGTATGTCCTCGACTGTGTGTGTGCTTGCAATGTATACTCAAGAATGGACTGGAAGTGGAACCCTGCCAGGGCTCCGATACATATCTACTTCAGCCAGCTATGGTCATCAAAGTATGAATTTTTCTTCTATCATATCTTCAAGCACTTTATTCCAGAATTACACATTATCATATATGCGCATCCTCCTCCAAGATTCTCCGCGGAGGGAAAAAAGGCGTTGGGACCAATAGGGGATTGGTATGTGGAAAAGGTCTACTCCTACATCAAAGTGTATGGGTTAATTGAAGCCCCACATTACCTTACAAATTATGTTCCGAACAAATTTTTATTGAGAGAAATATCGTATCAAGTGACTTATGGAGGTATTGGCAAAGGTTTGAAGGATAGTGGAAAGAGGAAGTGGCCCAATTACCCAATTGTTCTGGGTCAATATAAGCTTGGGGGTTATGGCCACGTCATGGAGGAAGCCAATCGTATAAGAAACATCACGTTTTCTCATGCCCCTTACAGGATGCATGACCCGCTCTCAATAGTTAAGAAGCATTTCTTGAGTTTGAAGATGGGCATTCGCTATGATCGCCAGGGGATGCCCAATTATAGTATGCACTACCAAGTAGATAGATTTGCAGATGTTTTGGAAAGAATCCAAGACCTAAATGATCAAGAAGTAAAGAAGAGGTGGGAAGCCTATCAAATCAAAAGGTTGGAGAACACTTCTTCCGCAAGAGAAAAATTTGACACCGAGCAGCGGGAGTTAGCAAAGACTCAGGAATTGGAAAACCTTGAGTTAAACTTCGCCACCATGGGTGTAGGGACTTCTAGCTCCTCTATTCATATTGATCTTGAAGTTTATCTTGTCATGGAAAATTTGAAACATTCTCAGTCAGAGGCTAAGACAAATCAGGCCAAAGCAGAAGCCCATGATAAAATAATTCAAGAGGAAGCTAAAGCCGCGAAAAGGCTGAAGCAAAGAGAAAAAGAGAAGGCGAAAGAAGAAGTCGCTATTAAATAAAGAGAACGTTTGAAGGCTGAGAAGGCTGAAGCAATAAGGAAATCTTAGGAGCGGGAAGAGGAGAAAAAGAAGTGAGCAGAAGCAATAAAGTTGACAATTCATAATCAAGAGGTGTGTCATAATATGCCTCTAACATCTATTCTAGGAGTTTTTGACGTGCGTATTGCAGAATTGGAGCATCTTGAAATTGTGCATGATTAAGTGGTTCCCGTGTTGAATTATTTATTTAGTCGAAAAGAGAGAGGATTAGTCTCTTCCCCAGGAAAAGAGGAAGTACCAAGGAAGGAAGCGATCCTAGCTCGGAAATTCCTAGCGATCATCCTGTGGTCGTGTGGAAGTTGGGGGATGGGCCAACAGTGCATCAAAATTTGGACTCTACAGCCTTGTTGTGATCTCTCGCAACAACTAATGAGTTAACTCTTTTCGAAGCGCTCCAACTTATTTCTAAGCTTCAAATACAGATCTCTGGTTTTGAATCAGAGAAGGAAGAATTGCAAGGAAGAATCTAGGAAATAGCTCAACGGTTGGTTAGTGTGTAAGCAGAGCATGAGAGTCAACTAAAATAAGTCACAGATGGGCACCATAAATCCATATCGCAGGTCCAAGAAAATTTCCAGTCTCTCATTGAGTCTGAAAAGGCAGAAACGAAGCAGGCGATTGCGTGGGCCCAAGCAGAAAAGGTTGAGTTGTTGCATCAGATGGAAGCCTTAAGAAATCAACTGAGCGGTTTGGATGGGCTATTTGCAGAAATAAGGGATGTAAGCAGGGATGTGAGCGAAACTCATGAGGCATTTTATTAGTGCCTACTTAAGGTTAATTTGGACTATCAATATGCCTTGCATTGTGGAAGTGAGCTAGTTGTTAATGGGAGCCAAATCAAGGAAATTCAAACCATGCTGAAGGTTATCGAATCATTTGAAGCTTGATTCATCATTGAGTATTTGGATATCCTGAGACTGTCACGCCATGAAAGGATGATTCATACTGTTGTGTCTGATGACTGACTTACAACAGTCTCTGCAACTTCTAGTGCTAGTAAAGATACCATTCAAAGATGCACAGAGGTGTGGAGTGTGGGTGCAAAGCTCTCATTTGCGTGTGGTATGACCCCCTTGGTTACCATCGCTGAGGTTGTACCCAAGCACTTCATACCAATATGCTTAGTTCTAGAAGACATAGAGATCTCCAGTTAGTTTCCGAGCTTAGCACCAATCGTGCAGGAGGTCGTCACTGATCTAATCACCAAGACAGCTAAGATATTGTCTATGATCAGAATGTTCATCCAACCCATGGAGAAGAGCCATTTGTCCATCTTAGATTACTTATCTTTGTGTCGATATTGTCTCGATTAGGTGGACCCAGCTCGATTAGAATCAATCGTGACTTGTCACAACTTATGGGCAAAGACCATTTGACTTCTTGCCGAAGCATCCACCTCAGCCCCAGGCGAATCGTTTGCAGTCAGTATTTATTTTTAGGAGTTATATTTTAGTTTTTAAAAGGTAGTCATCCAACAATTTCTTGGTTGGAAAAATTGTAACTATTTTTTATTTTGTATAAATAATTCATAGTATGATGGCCCATAGGAGGGGGAGGAAACATTTGGAAATAATCATTGTAAGAGATGTATGAAATCTTGAGGAACAAACTTTTTTGAGTCCTTGGAGCTATAATAGAATGGTCGTCTCTTCATTTTGGAAATACAAGTGTATGAATGGTTCGTTGGTCTGCGACTTTTCATGTATCATGCATTATTGCGTTAACACAGGTTTTAATGTTTCCATGCTCTTAGTTTTGTTTACTTCTTTTGGCATGTTAAAATACGAAACCAATTTTGTAATTGATTCTATCTATCTTTGTTTATTTCTTTAATGAGAGTAATTTGTGTGATTGGAACTGTTTTTGAAAGCCTATTTTAATGTTGCTGATATGCACTACAATTAATGTGAAACTTCTTCAGTTTGATTAATGGTGTCTGTATAACAGCGTGTTGAACATAAATAAAGTTTGTTTCTCTTCAGCTTAATATAAAAATGCTCCTTTATAAGGATAGGTAGTATGTTTGCTAGTTTAAATAGTTTCATTTATGCTTCTTGCAAGTCTAAAAAATAAACAAAAAATTAGTTTTGATCCATCACCATCAAAGTCCTCTTTAAGAAGAGGCATTTACCCGCATAGTAATGGAACTATAAATCCATCGAGAGAAGTTATTACAAACAACAAAGGGGATAATTGGAAACCTTTGTTAGGCTTTTCTCTCATTATTGCCGTAACGACTCTCATCCAATCAATATGACCTTGAGTAGAAAATTCATAGATAGACCCCTCTCTAGATTTAAGGGTCAAATTTCAATCCTAAAGTGGTTTGAAGGCTTCCTCTATTTTTTATTCCCACATCCAGGGCGATTTCTAAGTGATAACAGGGGAAATGCACTAATTTACCATTATTCCATTGGATTAATATGTAAATATGGATGGGAAATGGATATATAAATATTATAATAGCTAAATATGGAAGTACACAGGCTTGAACCCATGAACTCCATAACATTATTCAAGCAATGTTACCATTTCTCCACTAGTAGATCGTTGGTATGCAACTAACATTAGTTATATTTAAGTTTTATATGTTGTCAATTTCCAAAACCAAAGTTCCATAGGGTTGGATCCACGACCTTCGTGTCACCAGTCTAACCACTTAACCACTATGCCAATGATGTGTATTATGTGGCAAGCTAAAGGATATCATATTTGAATTTAGTTTCAATTGCTAGGTCAAAATTAGGAGTCGACAAGATTTGACCCTGTGAACTCTCTGCAGAAAACTCAATGAACCAACTAATGCGACACAATTGGTTTTAATTGGCGCAACAACTATATCATATTTGAATGTGTTTCAAAGAGCTCCAGAAAATCACAAAAAACCACAAGTTTTAACTCAAGACATATATTATATAACCTCAACACTTTCACCACCACGTTAGGTGTGTATGTTATGTAAATATTGCTAACCAAATTAGATTTAAGCTAGTATTACTCTTTGTATTTTTAAAGAAAGATTGGATTTGGAGCCCTATTTTGTTTGTGAGAGGGAAAGCAAGGGGTTTTCTAGAAGCCACCATCTTTATTATTATAGGTTGGATACCTGGTGAATGTAACTTATGATCCAGGTGGATATTGGTGGTAACCCACATATTCCACCTAGACCTTTAGTTGGTTTCATCAGTTTCCTTGTTTATATCAACATTTACTATTTTTAACAGTTTTTTGGGTCCTAAACTTTCGGAGTAGTTTTGACCCCCTAAATGAAAATTTTTTGAGGTCTGCAGCAGACCCAAAACCATAGTTATGGGACTGCAAAAAAACCTTTAATATGACCAAGTTACGACCCCAAGAAGTTGGATGCCTAAGTAACCCCAACAGGGCCCACAAACTGTTGGTGTTCCATCTACTAGGGTTAGGGTTCTGGTTGTTTAGGGTTTTCCCATGTTGTTCAATAATAAAAAGTCCCTTGAGCCTCATTGTAAAAAAATTTAGAGGCATGTAGCTGCCACATCTCTTCTCAGAGATAAGATACCATTGCCCGAGCTAGTATTTCCATTCTATATGTAAGCTTATTTTATTTATTTGATATTAATGAAATGAAGTATATTTTCCACTGCATCTATGTGTTTATGCTTATTTCTGCATTTTATTGCATTCCTACATAAATCTGAATCAACTTCACTTTTGCATCACTTAATAGAGTGGTCACTCATTGGAAGCTATCCCATAAATGTAACCCACATTGGGTGAACTCTATAAACAACCTAAGTTTTTATCGTCTCTCTCTTTTCTGCTCTTTATTTCTTCAACTCAATCTTTTCATTCAATCATTAAGCTAATAAAACTTATAATAATTTCAAATCAAGTCATATATTTTGGATCAATTATTAAGAGTAATACATTCTATATTCAATTGGTAAATATTTGACAAAAACTTCCAGTTATAGAGAACATTTAATAATTTCAAAAGTTGAGTCTCAAGGTAAGGAATATTTTATATCATAACTTGTTAGTCCTATTTATGGGAACTTTAAAGGAAAGAATCCAACATGAAGTGCACCTCTTTGAACCTACACCTATAGAGCATGCTTTTAGTCTCATAAAGAAAGTTGAACGTAAAAATATGGCTAGTAGAAAATTGGCCACTAATAACTATATAGAAAATCATGCTCCCTCTCATAAATCGACAAGGCTGACTCCTCAAAAAATGGATGAAAGAAGAGTACAGTGACTTTGTTTCGACAATGAAAACAAGTACAATAAGGGGCATAAATGCAGTGTTAAGAAATAATTCTACATAGATTATGAAGATTAAGAAGATCAATAAGTGCAACTATCACAAGATCTAGAACTAGAAGAGACTACTCCAAAAATATATTTTAATGCATCAACCAATATTAGAAATCAAAAATTCCTCGAGATAGAAGCATATATCAAAATAAAAATGTAACAATATTTATTGATTCACGTAGCAACCATAAATTCATCAATGGAATTGGTAAAACTTCTTGATTGCTTTGTATCTCTAGCACCAAAATGAACCTGTTTGTTTTTTTTAAAGCTGAATAAGCTACAAAAGCACAAAATAGTTTCTGATATTTGAAGAAATCTTAGATCACTTCCATGGCCACCTCTGTTGACAAACTATGTAAATATCTGGTCTGTGGACCACTTGCATAACTCAAACGTGATGGTATTGTTCTAAGGGGAGAGCCATGGGTGCCAGTCGTTTGGATTTTTCACGATTCTCTTTCATTATCAACAACAAAATTGGTGACCCTGTTATAGGTCAATTTGGGCACCATTCCTAATGACCTGGTTAATTGGGAATCATCTCCAGGACCAATGATCAAGGGTCTATCATTCCCTATCATCTCAGTTGCTATATGCCCTAAGACAAGAAACAACATAAATCAAACAAGACTTTCATCAAGCAAGGGTTTCCATGGTTTGAAGCTTATTAATAAACATATGAGAGCTCACCAACGCAGGCTCTAAGGGGCCTAAGTGTGTTGCATATGCAGGTAGCCCCATTCAAGGCTGCTCTGCAGAGCACTTCCCGACATTCAAATGTGCATTGGTCACATTGGGAGCGAAATTCTCATTGTTCCGAAATCTCCACTTGGCCAGTGTCTTCTAGAAGGGTTCACATGTGTCAAGCTTCGGATCCAAGTGTCCATTTGACATCTACATGACTGGAAACATGTCTTGCCTATTTTTGGAATGTTATTGATTACAAAACAACCTACAATTCATCAATAAATTGAACACAGATCTAAGTGTTTGAGGAGGAAGAATTTGAGTAGAGAAATGCTGGAGAATTTTCAATAGAGAGTTTGATTTGTGGAATTGCTACTAGAGAGATTTATGCTATGATGAGACTTGGGAACTCTACTGGAAGGTCACTTCAAATCAGTCACTAGGTTGTAACCTCTCCTTCTATCATCAACAAAGAGTACTTCTTGTTTTTCCCTACATGCATCTATGTTTACTTTGATTTTCCATATTACAAGATCTTGATTGATGAATGTAGTTTATGATTAACTGATTTAGCTAACTAGCTTGAATAGATATCTATATTATTGCATCTTTTGCTGTTTCAGTGTTCTTTCTTGCAGGAAGCCTTCAGCCAAAAAAACCGCTTGAATTTGAAGCTGTAGTGGAAGCGACAGAAAGGAACCATTTAGAAGCAACTAAAACAAGTAAGCATCCAATCCCCTCTGTGTATCTGTTCTAAGTTAGGAGAAATGCTAGTATAGTCTTTCACATGTTGTTCTAGGCTAACGCTTCCCTAGGGAAGCGTATTTATCCGTAGATTACAATTCTGGCCCAACAAACTGGCGACTCCACTGGGGAGAAATTCTCTTGTTTATACGTGTTTTAGTCTCTGATTTTCTTTCTAAATCCACCCAGTAGTTGTTTCACATAAAGATTATACTTTTTCAGAGCTTAATTTGCAAAGTTAGAGAGCCAAATAGTAGCTTTTTCTTTGTTTACTGTGCCCAACACACCCTTAGTCAGGGCACAGTGCTTTCCAGAGCACTGTCTCCCTTCCAAGCCTGCATTGTAGAGCACTGTCTCCCCTTGGAGAATACGTTGGCTCTTGAAAGGGACCAAATTCCCTTGAATCTGACTTTGTACTTTGCTTCAGTTTTGTTTGCTGCTGTGTTCTGAAAAGTTTAATGCTCAATTGACGAGTAACTCTATATATTTCTTCTCCTTTGACTGAAAATTTGTTCAACATTGTTTTAAAAAGTTTTTCATTGTCACTGACAAGTTGATTTCAAAGTACTTTTTATGGTCGCATTAAGAATCGTTTGCTTTCTAAATAGGAAATTGTCGTAAAATCTTCATTTCCTTGATAGGAGAAATTGTTGTTGAAGTCCTCATTTTTCCTTCAAAAGAGAAATTGTTGTTTGTATTCTTCGTTTCTCGAAAGTAAAAAGCATTTTGATTATTAATATAGTGCACCTAGTTTCTTTTTTGCATTCATAACATTGAGGAAACTGAAAATAAAAACTTGCATTTGCATGACGGATTGACTGTTTTTTGCAAAAGGAACATTAGGAAGTCTGCATTTAGTTTGTGATTCATTAATTTTTCTTTCTTCATTGATTTTTTTGCTCACAAATTGTTTACTCTCTTTCCAAAAAACTAGCGTTCTCTTTCCTTTAGTAGCTAGGTTCTTCATTGAAAAAGCTTAAAGTGAAAGTTTGTTTATCATTCTTAGGTTGCATTTTAGGAATTTCATATACATCATCGCGATGAACCTGAAAGGAAAATTGTTAAGCAATATCAACATAAAATAAATCTCAATTTACTTAACAACGCTTTGGAACATTAACGATAACATTTAGAAGGTCTAGGCTAGAGACGTGTTCCGACGTCGTAAAACATAGCAGTTGTCGTTAAATTGTCTGCGATACATTCTGAGTGTGATACCTCAATCCACGTATGTAAGTATATCATAGCTTGTCCACATACTCTCGGGTATATCGGGCGGTGTTACAGTACGATAAGTATAAAGGGGTGCTCTCATTGTGCGGTTTCGCATCAGACAACGCTAATACGGACTTGGGCCTCCACGTACCTTTGGGTATATTTGGGAGAACAACTTTTAGGTGCTATACATCCATAGTGAACCGAGTCGGCCGCCTTGAAATTGTGATACACCGAACACAGCATTCGGGGAGATTACTTGCCCGTACTTCTTGGTTCGCTAGGAGATATTCTGCAGTTCACATTTTCTTGGTAAACCCTTTTGCCTAGCATTACCCTCTTTTTGTTTATTTGTTTTTGGATAAAATAAATTAGTCATCGTGGAAGAACAAAATCATTTCCCCCATCGTTTGCATAGACATCGCTCTCTCGAAACCTGTACCATCAGTACCTCTGGTGAAGCATCATCTTCCTATATACTAGAGTTGGCACAAGTTGTTTCTACAAACCCTGGTTTGTCTACTGTTGTCGAGACAGAGTCCTCATAGCTACCCGTGGTCACAATCCATCTAATCTGTGAGACCATATCTCCCGACCCGACGTTGTTCAACTGGAAGTTGATCTGAATCCCATTGTGCTCTAGGGGGCAGCTGTTAATGGTCAAAATGGACATCATCCCCAGGACCAATGAAATAGGGTCTATCATCCCCTTATATTTATGTTGCTATATTACCTAAGTGGAGAAAATATTGATCCCGAATTCGAACAATCGGAAGTTGTTTATGTATTGGTCACTCCACAATCTATTGTAGCCATTGAGTCTCCCATATCACACAGTCAACCACCTTAAATATACTTCGTGCCTGACGACGAAGTTCTTCCACCTGGTTTAATTTAGATTGAATAAATATCACATGATAAGAAACCTTTAACTCCAACTCATTTTTAGTAGGAGCTTTACCTGTACGAGTCTTTTCCTCAATCACCTTCCTCTGCTTTTGTTGATATTTTTTCACTTCAAGTTCCCGTAGATTCTATAGGGTATACATTGGGTCATTTAACTATGGTTGAGATAACATCCCAAACTGAACAATCTATTTCAGCTACGACAACATCTGTTGTTGCTTCAGTTTCAATTTTTTGTCCATTGACTTCACCCATGTCATCATCTGGAATCCTATCTGGTTCCTCTCCTTGGTGGCTGGTGATACCACATATGTTACCCTCAGAAATTCCAAAATTCAATGAAAACCTTGGAGAAGACCCGTCAATGCATGTTATAACTTATCATTTATGGTGCTCATCAAACCCCTTATATGATGATTCTGTTAGACTATGTCTTTTCCAGCACACACTCACTACTCCAACTGCACAATGAGGATGGTTCTTTTTACCGTGTAAACCTCGTTAAAAAATGAAACAGGTTATGAGGATGGTTCTTTTATTGTGTCAACCTCGTTAAAAAATGAAACAGGTCATGAGCATAGTTCCTTTCCTGTGTCGATCTCGTTAAAAAATGAAACAAATCCTCCCCTATAATGAACCTTCATTCCATCTAGCTATTATTAACTAATAATATACTTAGTTGAATGAAATGAAGCTTAGGGGGCATTCAAAACATTCTTACCAATTGCACGCAATCAACAACTGAAGTTCAGGGCAAAATCAGGTTCAAAGCTCCAAAATACAAATGGTAACTATGGAATGGTAAAAATGAATAGTGAAACTACTTTATATAGTCATTTAATTGTTTGCAAGATTAAATTTATTGCTATGACTATAGTTTTATTATGTTTTTTATCATGAAATAGGTATTTTTAATCCATTTGATGTCGTTATGAATAGGAAATACAACTGATGAATAGATTAGTCATGGATATTTATTCAAAGAATGACTTGACCACAAAGCATACTTTTTCTCCTTATTTTTAGAACTTTGTTAAAAATGAAAAAGGATTTGAAGCGCACTTTTATCTCTTTTTTGAGCTTCGATAACAGCGAAAAGGGAACCCCTGGAGTCTTCTTTCAGCTCTTTTCAGACTCTGATAATGTGAAAATATTTCTGAGCACTTGTCATTTCGAGCTCGTTAAAGAAAATAAATTGATATCTACTCAGTATAAGTTTAACCCTTTTCAGAACTGAGATGGATTATATATGAAAAAGGAATACCTTGGTTAAACATGACCAAAGAGGTTCTTTCAGATATTATTTTACACTTTTTCGAATTTGAGAGAAAAATTTATGAAAAAGTACTTTTGGAGTTCTCTTTCGTCCTCTTTTTTAGACTCTCTAAATATGAAAAAGGACCGAGCTATCACTGTCATTAGGCTCGTTAAAACATAAAATAGCGATGGGCTTGTCAATCAAGACAAGAAGAGTTTCATTCATCACTAGACTCGTTAAATTATTAAATAGCAATACTTTATTCGCCCGAAGGGTTGAATTATAGATCAAGAAAATATTATCCTCCTCAATCTTGTTAAAAAATAAAGAGGTATTGGTCGACAAATGACTGGGGAAAATTTGGGAAAAGCAATTAAAGTTTATTTTTGGTAGCAAGTCGCTCTTGAACATGACACTTCTTTCATTCCATGTCCGTGAATATTTGGGTTGGGTAATCATCTTGATGGTTCATTCACACCTATGGTTCATCATATCTTCATTTCGATTTTGGGTTAATGCTGCCAACTCATCACAGTGTCGCCGATATGTTCAAGAGAATTCATCTAGTGATTAAAAACTCATCCATTTGCAATACTCGTAAACCTTCATTTTCATGACCGTCATCCCTGAAAATTGCTATATCAAGTCATACCCTTGTCTCCAAAATCAGTAACTCCAGTTTTGAAATAAGGTAACTTCCTGTCGACAACAAATCAATTTCCAAGAAGTTCACTTAGAAATATCAGATTCCAGTACCATGAGGCTTGTTACAGCATCGACAATATCCTCGCTTCTGGATTTTTGACCAAAATATTTTGCTTGGCATTCAACATCAAATCATTTATTCATGCCTTACAAAATGTACTGCAGTACCTTGAGGGCCATTGACATTAATGGTGGTTCTCTCGTGTTTTTTAATAGCTCAAATTATTGGCTGGTAATCAAATGATGTCTTTCCATGTTTGAAGACAAATCATATATTTGCATGGATAGACTTGTACTTGAATGATCGAGTGAATGAGATAAGAAGACCCCGGATCTAGTTTCAGCCATTCGGGCTGTGATTTCAGGATTTTTGTACAAATCATCTGTACGTTGACCTTACATACATATTTTCATCCAAACATGGGCCTATATCTGTAGGCGTGTCTGCATCTAGGCAACATTCCAATGTAGACAACTTTCTAAATTATGTACATGTTATTAGATTGTTTTATGTGTTGACTATGGGAATGCCTACCCTCAGAAATTATGATCAATAGAGGATATATCATGATGTAATGTATTGTAATATTGATGCAGGTGACCGTTCCGCTTTGTTTCCAGGCTCATCACAGTGTAAAGCATCTCAATCAAATGTTCTTAGTATTTGGATCTCATGCTTTAGGGGGAAATTGTTATAGGTCAATTTGGGCACCATTCCCAATGACTTGGTTAACTAGGCATCATCTCTAAGACCGATGATCAAGGGTCTATCATTCCCTATAATCTTAGTTGCTATATGCCCTAAGACAAGAAACAACATAAATCAAACAAGGCTTTCATCAAGCAAGGGTTTCCATGGTTTGAAGCTTATTACTAAACATATGAGAGCTCACCAACGCAGGCTCTAAGGGGCCTAAGTGCATTGCATATGTAGGTAGCCCCATTCAAGGTTGCTCTACAAAGCACTTCCCGACATTCAAAGGTGCGTTGGTCACATTGGGAGCGAAATTCTCATTGTTCTAGAATCTCCACTTGGCCAGTGTCTTCTAGAAGGGTTCCCATGTGTCAAGCTTCGGATCCAAGTGTCCATTTAACATCTACATGAATGGAAACATGTCTTGCCTATTTTTGGAATGTTATTGATTACAAAAAAACCTATAGTTCATCTATAAATTGAACATAGATCTAAGTGTTTGAGGAGGAAGAATTTGAGTAGAGAAATGCTAGAGATTTTTCAATAGAGAGTTTGATTTGTGGAGTTTCTGCTAGAGAGATTTATGTTGTGATGAGACTTGGGAACTCTACTGGAAGGTCACTTCAAATCAGCCACTAGGTTGTAACCTCTCCTTCTATCATCAATAAAGAGTACTTCTTGTTTTTCCCTACATGCATCTATGTTTACTTTGATTTTCCATATTGAAAGATCTTGATTGATGAATGTAGTTTATGCTTAACTGATTTAGCTAACTAGCTTGAATAGATATCTATATTATTGCATCTTCTACTGTTTTAGTGTTCTTTCTTGCAGGAAGCATTCAACCAACAAAACCGCTTGAATTTGAAGCTGTAGTGGAAGTGATAGAAAGGAGCCATTTGGAAGCGACTGAAACAAGTAAGGATCCAATCCTCTCTATGTATCGATTCTGAGTTAGGAGAAATGGTAGTATAGTCATTCACTTGTTGTTCTAGGCTAACACCTACCTAGGGAAGTGTAATTTATCCGTAGATTAAAATTCTGGCCCAACAAACCCAAACCGACATCTTTGTGTATATGGTATTTATCCATAGCTTGCAGAGGGTTTTTACCTTTGCGTATGCAGTTCAAGTGTTTCCCATTGATGTAAAAGAGGTGAAGGATGACACTTTCTTCAGGCAACATTCACAGGTTGAGGGTGCTATTAATATCTTGTGGAAAGACGTATATCTACCTGAAAAAACCATAGATACATGCTTATAAACTCTCACCAACTCTAAAAATGGTTTAAATCCACTGGAAAAACCCTATATTATTATTTATTTGGTTTGGATGAAGGGAGAGAAGAATATGAACATGGCGATTATTTTCAGATCTTCATAAAGACCCTTAATGAGAAGTCCTTCCTTTTTTGGGTCTCAAGTATGGATCAGATGGTAAAACTCAAGCAGAAAATAAAGAATTCGTTGGGAATTCCTGCACTCAATACCACTTATTCTTCACGAATGGAAATAACTACATGATTTATTATAGTCTGGGCAAGGATAATTTTAAGGATACAAATATATTTTAAAGTTTAGAAACCTTGGCAAATCTTACTAGTTGCTAACATGCAAAGTATAAAACGTTTGAAGATACTTTTATAAATATATTCAAATTTATAATTATTTTATATTTTGTTTGTAAAATTTTGTCAAATTTTTAGGTAAAATAATTTTACACTATAAAATTTGGGCAATCATTTTTAGTAAAAAATGGAAATTGACGAATCGTTTTTTGGAAAACACATGGAAAATTAGTCCACCTGCAAATAATAGCCCCTAGTTTTCCCTGGTTCTATGAGAGAAAATTTGTGGAAAGAAAAACACAGTGGTTCTATGGTCACTTTGGGCATGATAAAACACATGCTCAACTAAGCCACTACAAGGAAAATACCCTCTAGCGGAGGTTATAAAGGAGGTTTTTAGTGTTATAAAATTGGCCAAAATTGTCAAAAAAGGATTTTCTACAACATCCAGTTTCGGTAACAAAGGTTCTGACGAAGCTTCTAACGGAATTTCAACACAACTGAAAAAAACTAGGTGGACGGAGGTTGTTACGAATGTTTTTCTCATCTGTGCGCGAATCAGGTGTCAACGCACCGATGCGTTGTACCGTGAATGCACTGGTACTATAAACCTACCAAGAAACGGGATGGAAAACAAATTTTGGACACCGCGGGGTTTTTAGTTACGACCCAGTGCGTGTCAGCCCGACAGTCACACCGGGCAGGTAGAAGGTGCATGCACCGAGCTGTTAAGGTGTAAAACCACACTGGGCCCAGTAGGTGATATAATGCAACTGGTGGTCATGTTATAAAAATGAATTGGCGCATTAAAGGAAAACCGCACTGGTGTATGCAACGCCTATCAGACCGCTCGGGTGGTAGTCGTCGATAAAGCACACTAAGCGTTCTAATTGGTATTGGTGTTTGTTCAGTGCCCATAGGTGATAGAAATGCATCGGTGTGCAATATTACAAAAATGCACTGGTGTGCAATGACTAAAGTGCACCGAGCATTCTAATTGGTGTTGGTATTTGTGCAGTTCCCATAGGTCATAAAAATGCATCGGTTCACAGTAAATAACATGCACCGATGTTCATGTTGTATTTTTTAGAAACATCGACCTGTGACAGTGCAATTATTATGATTTTTTAAAATTCATTATTCATCAAAATTCGACACATATCTTATAACAATATTCATATCAATTAAATTTTTATTAGTGCATTTGAATGTGATGTTTGGATTAATTTGTTATATCATATCATCAGATTTTGCATCTCTTCATTATAATATTTAATCATCCATATATTTAATCACTAGTGTAACATTTCACAACGATAATGGAGAACACAATAGAATAAATTAGAACTTATTTTATTATATATATATATATATATATATATATATATATGAATAAGACACTCTTTTTTATACAAAATGGGACAGTTATTGGTATCCCCCTGACTTTCAACTGGGACACTATGTCCAATACATTAAACAAAATGTCTGATTTCATAGACAGATATTTTAAAAAATACAATGCTTTGCTCCCTCTCGTGCAAATCTCTCCCTGCATTTTTTTGCAAAAATAATGAAATAATTAATAGTTTTTACTATTTAATGAATTTTTTTATGAAATAATATTTCGGAAAATAATTTGCTGCCCATTTTTAAATTTACCATTTTCTTTTCACTTAAAAAAAATAAAGTTGTGCTTTTTTATTTGCGGATATTCGGTGTGTTTCTTATCTAACCACACCAGTGTGTCAACTAATAACACAACACCGGTGCACAATAACTAAAATGCACTAGTGTGGTTAACTTTACATTAGCACTGATAACAACAAGTCCATTTTTAAGGCACCGAAATCACTTTTAGGTATGTACACCAAAATTTATTGTTGATTTTGATCAAATGCAGGGAGAAAATCTCATAATTATATTGAATGGAAAATTCTTCAAAATCTAGCTCATTCCATAATATTTCTTAAAGTCCATCGCGTAGTTCTCCCTATCCATCTCCAGACATAATATTTACTTCAGATTTTATTTATATTTTCAATATCTAATTGAATTTTTTTTTATCCATATCAATCAGCTAGATAAAATTAATGTATACAAATTTGCAAGTTCATGCAAATTCATAATTGAGTTCAGATGAAAAAACTATTCAAACATCTCCAAAACGTCGGAAGCTCTTATCAGGAGCAGCATATCTCAAGGCACATTTGGTAGATGAAAATGGACAGTTGCTTTACCTTGCCAATTGTAACATTGCATCTTCTAGCCACAATCCTAGGACAATGATGGTAATAATAATTGTTTGGTATATTAATATAATTATTTCATTGTTAAACCAATTAATCATGCATTTTCGACGTGCTTACTAATTGATATAATAGATTTCACACTAATCATGTTCAAATATATTTTTTGAAATTATTAGGATTATAGTGATGATGAGAGAGCTACGTACCATCTTCCGTTGCACCCCACGACAATGTCAAATCGAGAGAAGGTTGAACTAAGAGAAAAACATGAAGAGGAATGCTACCAAGAATGGTTGAATCAACCACCTATTCAATTCCCACTATGCCCAGATTCACCAACTAAGAATGACTACAACAATAGTAGTTCTTCACAAGCTGGCAATGGAAGCAATCAAATAGAGGTTGGTATGGATGATTACTTAAGGGATACGACTGTCATGGAGACAATGTTGTTAGATGCATTCCAGAACGATTATCAGCTAGGGGATTATGCTCATATCACTGATACCTTTTTCGAAAGCCTTAAATTTTCTTCCACCACCCCTCTCTTTGGACTTGGCGGTCAGTCAAAGTCTACCTAGTTGGGGACAACGATGTTACTGTACAAATTGAAAGCAAATTTTGGCTTTTCAAATGCATGTTTCTTGGAAATTTTGAGGTAATTGATGATAAATTCCTCCCTTATATTTTGAGAAATATAATCACACAGTGAACATTACAAATGGTCAATTTTATGAATGTTAATAATTATATCGACATTAATGTACATTTAATATTTTCCATGACCAACTACAGGTTATTCAAAGATAAGGTTCTTCTGAGTGATAATGCCTTTCCTGGTAGCTGCAAAGAGGCAAAGAAATTGTTGAAAATGTTGGGTGTTGAGGACATATCATATCATGCATGTCCAAATTATG
This sequence comes from Pinus albicaulis, assembly GCA_034641835.2. Classification (NCBI taxonomy): domain Eukaryota; kingdom Viridiplantae; phylum Streptophyta; class Pinopsida; order Pinales; family Pinaceae; genus Pinus; species Pinus albicaulis. Next base: position 128,822,824 of record CM076577.1, on the reverse strand, counting down.
GTATTCTATATAGAGGAGAATATGCAGACAAAGAGATATGTCTGAAATGTGGGCATGACTTGTATGATAAATAAAAAAAGAAGGGTAAATCACGTGGTCCTCCTTTTAAGATATTGAGGCACATGCCTATAATCCCAAGGATTCAAAGGCTCTTTCGTTGCAAAGAATTAGCTATGTTTTAGGGATGACATGCCTCATGTAGAAGTGAGTTGGGATTTATGCGAATCCCAACAAATTCAATAGCCATGAAGCATATAGAGGATACATGGCCCAAAAAATTCAAGGATGAAGTATGAAGTCTACGACTCAGCATAGCCATGGATGATGTGAACCCATATTCCCTCTAGAACACCAACTATTATGTTTGGCCTGTAGTAGTGATAAACAAGAATATTAATCCCCCCATGGTTTTTCGTGAAGAATGAACATCTTATGTTGGATCTCATAGTCCCCAATATAAGAAAAGTGAAGAAAATGGATGTCTACTTACAACCACTGGTAGATGAATTGAAGGAATTATGGGATGGGATAAATGTATATGATGTATCAAGACCCATCACAACAGAGATGAGTTTTAAGTTGTATCGCATATGTGCTTACATGACACATGGTTATCCAGGTTTAGGAGTTTTCTCTTTTAAATTACATCTTTATTGATTTGTCTATATACGTAACAATATTCTTTCACATATTAGTTATTTTTTTTTTTTAATTGTTATAATATTCATGATATTATTTAATGTGCCATGCATATATATTGTATACAATAATTTCACAGGTCTTGTAACAAAAGGGTATTTTGGATGTAAATGTTGTGGACCTTCTCTGAAAGCTATATGGTCCAACAAACTACGAAAGCCAGTGTATGACTGTTCTAGGGTATTCCTCCTAGAATAACACCCCTACAGAAGAGCAACATCCACTTTCAATGGTAAACGAGAGAGAACCCAAAGGCCTCCAATAACGACACTAGCTGAATGGATTAGAGAATATGAGAGAGAGAAGGAGGAGTTCATAGAAATGTTCGATTCAAATGGGGAGCCTATGTTCAATGATCCAGAATTCTTTGACACTTATGTTGAGAAATATCCCATTGGGATGAAAATGAAATCTATCTTTTATAACCTCCCATATTGGGAGCATCTTAAGATTACCCACTTATTAGATCTCATGCATATATTTAAAAATGTTTCATCTTCTTTATCGAGGAACATATCATCGAAACAAAGTGACACATTGGCAGTTAGGAAAGATCTTATTACTTCAAAAACTAAAAAGAAATATTTTCCAAGACGTTTAGAAAGTACAGGATTAGAGGCAGGCGCTGGTCCCTCTAATTGGTATTTCAAATAAGGTGATGTCCCATGGATTTAAAAAAAAATATGATCTTTCTTTGGCAAAGGAAGTTATAATGGGTGTGAGGGTGCCATCTTCCTACGAGTCTTCATTACGACGCTGCTTCACCATGGTGACCATTTTTCGGGGTTGAAATCGCATGACCATTTGAATCTTATAAGAGTTCGTATAATGTCAAAAGCATGATTTTATTATTTGTTATATTAATAAATTTTATCCCATGCAAGGATCATAAAACATAACTAATTTTCTAAATTATCTGCATTTGTATGTTGGATCACATCAAAGGAGATTCATGTGGCTAGCATTCCACGGTGGCGTCAAGAGATAGTTGAGATTGTTTGTATGTTTGAGAAGGAACTGCCGGTGAGTTTCATGGACTTGCAGGTTCATACTCTAATCCACCAAGTAGATGAGGTTGAATTAGTTGGGGTGGTTTCTTGTCGTTGGATGTTATTCTTAGAGAGGTACCTAAAGAAATTGAAAGGTTTTGTTCGAAAAAGGGAAAAATCTAAGGGTTCTATGGGAGAGGGGTACATATCATATGAGTACATCAAGTAGATCAACAATAGACCAGGTGTGGTGATTTGGGTCAATGAAATGGATGAAGACAAAAGAGAAGGGGAGCTACTCCAAACGAATGGAAATAGGCACTTGATAAAGAGTAAGCGGCTTATAATTTTTCAAATTTACACAAAGTAAATATTCATGTTGAACTTCGATATAATGTATAATTTGATCTCATATGTACTAAATGTCGGTTTGATTTCATCAGTGAATGTATAAATTGAAGCAATCAATAAATTCGTTCCTTAAAATTCCGAAGTGACACAACCATGGGTCGCATTGTATGAACAAAAGAGGATGAAATGGGATAGTGACAAGAAATAATTTAGACGGTTGAATGGTAGAAGTGTGCCTTATCCTGATCATTTAAAAGAAAATATGCCAAAAATATGCCCCAAAAGTTGGGTTTCTGACAAAGTCAGAGAGAAATACAGTGCAACTGGTTGTTACCCGCCTACTGAAGAGGATGCGCTAAACGTAGGGATTGGGTGCACCCACTCAGTAATAATATATTTATGTACATTTTAAAATTAATAATGCACCTTTGAAATGTAATTACATCTATATTTCATATTTTAATAGTTGGGTTATTATAATACACATGACAATATGATTTTTTAAACTTTTTTATGTTGAGATTCAACAAGATGATGAGCTTATTGAAAATTAAGAACCTTCACTAAGTGGGGCTTGTAGGCTATTTTTAGGTGTATGTATACTTTTAGAATGGTGAGCATATTCTAAAGTTAGCAGGATGCTAATTCTAGATGGTTGAGAAAATTCTATCTTTGGATGAATTTCTATTTTTAGAAGATGGGGAGAAGTCTATTTATAGATCACTAATCTAAAAATAGATGCATGTCGATTATTATTAGCCCTTAATAATAATCAGACAGTAAATATCAACTTATTCTCTTGGAGCACTTTATTTCAGTGAACAGATTTGAAAAATCAATGGGCTAAAGGAATTACACAATTCCTATGATTGTTGGTGACTCATGCACGGAGGACTCAGTTATAACTGATAGTGGCAAGTTGTGACAGAGTTGGAAGAGTAGTTATGGGAGTTGTTATTCAATATAACTCAGTTAAGTGAGTTAAACTCAGTTGTGCTAGTTGTATCTAGTTCTAAATGAAGATACACTAGTGAGAGTTTAGTGAATTAATTATTTGATTAATTCACAACTAGAGACTCACTTGCAACTGAACAAATATAGTAGTTAACTACTTGCATGCCAGTTCCAGTGGAGACCCAGTGGAAAGATAGGTGAAAGGGTGAGATGGACTATATGTTGTGACTATAATGATGCATTCAATGCATCTACACACAAATTTTAGTTTCCAATGAGGATTGCACATTCAAGGCAAGGCAAGATCAAATTCATTCAGGGATCTTCTTCTGCAGGGATTGTGCAGTGGAGGCAAGCGGTTAGGAGGCAAGAAATTGATGCATAGATATGCAAATTTCTGCATGACCTTGTGTGAAGATTGTTGATTAAACTGAGAGCTTGATGTATTAAGATTTGTATGATATTGTTATATGTTCCATTGATATACATAATATATGATAGTTTGGGTTTTTATCTTTAAGCTTTCTTGGTAAAACATTCTTGTTATGTGCGATCGATTTGCTTCATATGTGTTTTGCAATTGGGGATTTAATTTCTGCAAATAATTAAGTGGAAGGATTATGTATTTAACATAAGATTAATTTGTTATATCAGGGGAGTTTAGTAATATACATGAATATTTTATAGTTTCTACGTGGTATTGGATTAGCGTTGATCACTGGAGATTGCAATATTGAAGTAGTGTCGATTTTTGTGCTAGTGGACAATTTGAATTTGTTGCAAGAATTCTTGGTGCGACAGTTGAGTATACATTGAAATGGCTTTCAATGGGTTGTGGTTGAAGTATGCACTTGAGGGTAGCTATAACTAAATAGCCTGGAAGGATAGGATAGAGGCAGTGCTTGAAGATAATGGTCTGAAGGAGTTCATCGATAACGATGTTCCTAAGCCGACTTCAACGGATGCTGCATTACTTGACGCCTAGAAAAAGAAAGTAGAAAAGACAATAAGAATTCTGTTGGAAGGTGTGAAGGACCATATTTTGTCAAGCCTTCATGGGAAATCCACTCCATTTGCAATGTGGAAGGCTTTGACATATCTTTTCCAAAGCAGCAACAACCATAGGAAGTTGGCGCTGAAAGATAATCTCAGAAAAATCAAAATAGAGAAGGGCGACAATATTCCAAAATATATAACGAAGTTTGTCCAATGTAGGGATGAGATGGGGAGTGTGGGAGTCACAGTTGTGGATGATGACTTGGTGATCTTCGCTCTCCTTGGGCTTCCGAAGAGTTGGTACATTTATCAGGACTCTGTCAATGGACGAGAGAGACTGCTAGATTGGGAGAAACTTTGGTAAGATCTAGTGCAGGAGGAGATAAGGCGAAGTACCATGGATGGCTCTTCATCAAAGAATGATGATGAAGAGAATTTTTCTTTGGATGCCAAAGTAAGGAAAGGGAAGGGGAAGAAATACCATCCAAAATCTGAGGCTAAAGGCAAGAATTTGGATTTTCCAAAGGTGAAGTGTTTTCACTGTCACGAACATGGGCATATTGCCACTAACTACCCACAGAAAAAGAAGAACAAGAAGGTTGCTCGAGCTGCAGTTGGTGAGGCCCTTGCCTCATAATTTGAACTTTATTTCTCCTTGATCACATGCTTGGTTTCAAGCGCAATGGGATCAATGTGGTATCTTGATAGTGGTGCTTCCTTCCACATGACGGGAGACAAGGAGTTGTTTAGTGACTTGGAGGAGAAAGATCTCTAAATGCATATAGAGATAGGCGATGATGGTAGATACAGTGTGACCAGAATTGGAACCATTACCTTTGAAAGGGATTCAGGTAAACCATTTTCTGTTGAAATATGTTATGCATGTTCCAGGTTTGAAGAAGAACCTGGTCTTGGTCGCGATGTTGGAGGACAAAGGTTATGATGTTGTTTTCAGTGAGGGAAAATATTTCATGAAACATAAAACAATGGGTCAAACCAAGAGGATAGGGATTCAAGTTAAGAATATCTACAATATGGAGGTAGATGGTTGCACTGCAATGATGGGAAAAGAAGAAGAAGTGGTGAGCCGGGATGAGGGTGAATTATGGTACAAAATATTGGGTTATCTTCACCATGGCGCCTTGAATATTTTGTAGCAGATTTATACTAGACTTCCCAAGGGTATTCTTGCGCAGTCAGATCAGTGCAAGGGATGTTCTATGGGTAAGTTTGTGAAGACCACCTTTCATGAGAAGGAGAACCATGCTTCGGTGATCCTGGAGAGAATTCGCACAGACGTGTGTGGACCTTTCTCAGTTGTTTCAATAGAAAAACACAGGTATTATGTTATATTTGCTGATGAATATTCTCATAGATGTTGGATATTATTCATGCAGAAGAAGGATCAAACATTCTCAAAGTTCTATGAGTTTAAAGCATTGGTGGAGAAGGAGTCAGGGAAGCAAGTGAAGGCTCTACGGAGCGATAATGGTGGTGAATATATCTTGAACGAATTCAAAGACTATTGTAGGAAAGAAGGAATTCGAAGAGAACTCATAACGCCTCATAACCCATAACAGAATGGGGTTGCAGAGAGGAATAACATAATGATCGTGGGTGCTACACGAGCTATGCTGCATGACCACGACCTACCAATTCACTTGTGGGTGGAAGCATGTAACATTGCAGTTTATGTGCAAAACTGTTGTCCTCATTGAGTACTTGGCATGAATACACCTGAAGAAGCTTTTACTGGTAAGAAGCCAGATATTTCCCATTTAAATATTTTGGATCATTTTTTTACATTCATGTGACTAAGGACGCCAGGAATAAGCTAGAGCCGACTGCAAAATTTGGGATATTTGTGGGGTACATAGAAACACCCCATAATTATCGTGTGTATTTTCCAAACATTCGGATGACAGTGGTGCGATGGGATATAAAATTAAATGAGGTGAAAGCCATGAAGTTGTCGCTTGAGATGGAGCTACACGTGCATGTAGAGGAGGAACTTCTGGTTCCCAAATATCAGCCTCAAGATGTGGATCAACCACAAGAGGAGGATCATGGAGTGGAGGAGTCCACTCACGCAGAGCCAAACATCAGAATTGGCAGATGGCGTACCACAGAAGCTGAGAGGCTGAAGCTTGGTTTGGCACAGAATGTAGGATTCCCTACTTCACAACGTAGACAGAGACAATCACCTGACCGATTCACTGGATACATGGATTTCATGAGCAAGTGTATTGTGACAGAGCCATCTTCCTTTGAGGAAGCAGCATAGGAGCCCACATGGGTAGATGCCATGGTAGAGGAGTATGACTCTATTGTCACAAACAATGCTTGGGAGATTTTTCCAAGGCCGGTTGGTAAATCAGTGGTAGGTTCAAGATGGATCTACAAGGTAAAGCAAGCTGCTGATGGGAGCATCGAGAAGTATAAGGCAAGATTTTTTTCCTGGGGCTTCTCAAAGATCAAGGGGATTTATTATGAAGAAACCTTTGCACCTGTCACACAGTATTCTTCCATAAGGACCATCCTTGATCTCTCAATGCACATGGGTTGGCACATTCATTAGAAGGATGTGAAGACTGTGTTCCTTAATGGGATCATTGAGGAAGAAGTGTATATTGAGTAGCCTGGAGGATATGAGATCTTCAGCAACGAGTCACATGTGTGTAGACTCAAAAGAGCGATGTATGGGCTGAATCAAGCACCCTATGCTTGGTACACATGGATCGATAGATATTTCACTGGACGTGGCTTCACCAAGAGTGAGGCAGATGCAAACCTATACCAAATTGTGGTGGAGGGTAAGATTTTAATCATTGTTCTTTATTTTGATGATTTAATACTAATGGGTGATGAGCAATTGATACACTCATGCGAGGAGGATCTTGCAAAGGATTTTGAGATGAAGGAATTGGGCCTCCTTCATTATTTCCTTGGATTGGAAATATGGCAGCGAGAAGGTAAACTGTTTGTGTCTCAAGGCAAGTATTCTCGGGAGATACTTAGTAAGTTTCACGTGTAGGACTACAAGCCCATCGATACTCCTCTTCCAGGAAATTGGAGGAAAGAGTATGCTACATCGGCAGAGGTAGTGGATGCTACTGTCTATTGACAGTTGGTGGGTTTGCTCATGTATTTAGTTAATATAAGACCAGACATATGTTATGCAGTGAACCAGCTTAGTCAAGCGATGGTTAAGCCTACCAATCTATTTTGGAAGGCAGGAAAGCATGTTCTGAGATATCTCAAGGGCACATCTGAGTATGGCTTATGGTACAGACAGACGGATGAGGTGAATTTGCATGGCTTCACGGATGTAGATTGGGCAGGCAGTCCAACGGACAGAAAGAGCACATCAGGAGGGGTTTTCAGTAGTGGATCTATAGTTGTTTCTTGGTACAACAGGAAACAAATATCCATGGCACTCAATTTAGCGGAAGCAGAATACATGGCAGCAAGTCAAGTTGCATGTGAGGCTATCTGGATGAGGAAGATCTTGGTTGGTTTGTTCGGTTCTCATTTAGATCTTGCGATGATAATTGTGATAATCAGAGTTGCATTAAGATCTCGATTAATCCTGTGTTTCATGATAGATCTAAGCATATTGATATCTGGTATCATCATATCAGAAATTGCGTGCAACGGAAGATCATGTTACTTCAGTACATTCCTATGGAAGATTAGGATGTAGATATTTTGACGAAGGCGCTCACCAGGAGAAAATTCGAATACCATAGAGGCGGGATCGAGGTGAAGGATAATCCCTATCTTGTTGAGAGGGAGTGTTGAGATTCAACAAGATGATGTGCTTAGTGAAAATTAAGCACCTTCACTAAGTGGGGCCCACAGGCTATTTTTAGGTGTATGTCTATTTTTAGAATGGTGAGCATATTCTAAAGTTAGCAGGATGCTGATTCTATATGGTCGAGAAAATTCTATCTTTGGATGAATTTATATTTTTAGAAGATCAGGCGAAGTCTATCTATGGATCGCTAATCTAAAAATAGATGCATGTTGATTATTATTAGCCCTTAATAATAATCCGACAATAAATATCAACTTGTTCTCTTGGAGCACTTTATTTCAGTGAACAGATTTGGCAAATCAGTGGGCTGAAGGAATTACACAATTCCTAGGGTGGTTGGTGACTCATGCATGGAGGACTCAGTTATAACTGATAGTGGTAAGTTGTGATAGAGTTGGAAGAGTAGTTATGGGAGTTGTTATTTAGTTTAACTCAGTTGTGCTAGTTGTATCTAGTTCTAACTGAAGATACACTAGTGAGAGTTTAGTGAATTAATTATTTAATTAATTCACAACTTGAGACTCACTTGCAACTGAACAAATACAGTAGTTAACTACTTGCATGTCAGTTCCAGTGGAGACCCAGTGGAGAGATAGGTGAAAGGGAGAGATGGACTATCTATTGTGACTATAGTGATGCATTCAATGAATCTACATAGACATTGGAGTTTCCAATGAGGATTGTGCAGTCAATGCAAGGCAAGATCGAATTGATTCAGGGATCTTCTTCAGTAGGGATTGCGCAGTTGAGGCAGGCAGTCAAGAGGCAAGAAATTGGTGCATAGATAAGCAAATTTCTGCATGACAGTGTGTGACGATTGTGGATTGTACTGAGGTCTTAATGTACTAAGCTTTGTATGAGATTGTTAAATGTTCCATTGATATACATAATATATGATAGTTGGGGTTTTTAGCTTTAAGCTTTCCCAATAAAACATTCTTGTTATGTGCGATTGATTTGCTTCATATGTGTTTTGCAATTGGCGATTTAATTTCCGCAAAGAATTAAGTGGAAGGATTTTGTATTTAACATAAAATTAATTTTTTAGATCAAGGGAGTCTGGTAATATGCATGCATCTTGTATAATTTATACATTTTATAGGTCAATTTGTTCCCATATATGTGGGCATATGGACACCATTTTCGCATAGAAAATGTCGATGATGGACACATGGCACAAGGTTGTGGAGTGGAAGTTGAGTTCGATCAATATAGTCAAGCTAGCCACCATGATCAAAACCTAGTACGAGGGATGTTAGGTTACATCAGAAAGATACAATAAATCATTGAAGTGGATTTATCTTCTTTTCAATGTGTTATTTTTAGGTGCAAGTGGTGGGACACCTTTGATCAGAATAATGTAAAAGAAGATCACGATACTAGGCTGATATGTATCAACTTTAGAAAGACGTGGGATGAAGCTAAGGAGCCCTATGTCTTCCCCAAACACTGTAACCAGGTGTTTTTTTACCCAGATGTGTTGGATAGGAATTGGTGGTTCGTATTGAGACATGACCCTAGATCAAAACATATTTTTGAGAACAATAGTGTTATCATGCCAAGAAAGCTAGAAGATAATGAGGGTGATCATGAGAACCAAGAGTGATATGGTACATGTGTTATTTCATCATTTATATTTTTTAAGATGGTTTTTTATAAATAAGAGGACTTAATTACCTTATAACTAAGAATCTTTTTTCGAAACATTATAATATGTATTTTGAATTAATTGGTTTGCATTTTGTTAATGTTAAAATCATTTCACTTGATAATTTGTAATTATGTTGATCTCGAAAACAATGGCATACTGTATAAAGTTTTTTTTTTTTATAATGTCAATTCCTAAAATAATACAACTACTTGAGTTCTTTAAATGTGTGTGAATGATATTTTCAAAATGTATACTGTTATTTTTTATATGTAAGATCATAATAAAATAATGATAATTCTAAACATAAATTTATTTGCATTATTTTTTAAACTTTATTATATTACAAAAATTCATATTATTAATCTAGATTTATTATTTTACAATTATTTATATTCATACAAATTTACAATTATGGTAATTTAACAATATTTACGGTATACATTTTACTTACGGTAGTAATTATGGTTCAAAATTGACAATTAATTTACAATTTTACAAATTTAAAAATTTTAATAAAATTGAATGATGACAATACATACAATTACAATTTTACAATTTCACAATACTATTACAATTACAATTACGATTTTACAATTTTACATACGATTACAATTACAATCAAAATTTTACAACTTTACATACAATTAGAATTAGAATTAGAATTAAAAATTTTCAATTTCACATACAATTACAATTAAAATTACAAATTAAAATTAAAATTAAATTTACAATTACAATTAAAATTAAAATTAAAATCAAAATTACAATTACAAATTACAATTAAAATTAAAATTACAAATACAATTTTACAAATTTACATAAAATTAAAATTAAAATTTCAATTACAATCACGACATAATATTTAATAAATATCATGATTTAATATTAAATATAAACATCATGATCATGATAACCATCGTACAAACATCATATTCGACTAAAATACACATTCAAATTCACTATCATCATCTAATCATCGTGATCATGATCATCTAACAAAACACAAGCATTGTATAACATCATCGCAACACAAACATCAAATATACATATCATGTCAAATAACTGCTATCACATACACATCTATCTGCAAGCACATTAAATGAACATATCTAACATGACCTAACAATATACACATCATGATGAACACCAACATGTAAATTAAATACATCAACATGAACATAAAATACATGGAAAATATATATATGTATATATATAATGTCAAAAATATACAATTGTAATATAGCTGCATATAAATGTCAAATATCTGGTGGTGCATCAATACTAGTACTAGTCGAGGCGTGCTCAGTCGATGGTGCAGCCTCATGCTCAGATAGACGGTGTGACTTCTCCGAAGGTGCCTGCTGATCAATCGATGGTGCAGTTTGCTTGGGAATTGCCTGCTGATAACTCATCGATGGAGAAGCTTGCTCAGACGTGGATGGTGTGGCTTGTGAAGATGGACTTGCCTCCTCAAATGGACCCACCTGCTCAGGATCAGGTGCCTGCTCAGGACTAGGTGTTTGCTGACATGGTGCAGACTGCTAAGACGTTGCCCGCTAATCAGGAATGGATGCTCGCTGCTCATCATCATCTCTACCGTGAGGTGAAGGAGGAGGAGGTGGAGTACTAGAATGATGAACACTACCCTTTGATCATGATCAATAGATGAGGTGTTACTTCGTCATGCATCTCCATGAAGCCTAACCCTCCTAGCCCACACCAGTTCTCTGGAAGCTCCAACGATATGATGCATGAGGGTCAACATATCATGATGCATGCCACTCAAAAGCCGTGTAAGCCTACGATAAACCTAAATCTCTCTGATCATAACTGTATGGACTCCTTCATCAACTAGCAGTCAACAGATTTGGTCACCCAACTCCATCCTAAATCTAGTGTCCAGACTACACCTCAGCCCCGCAGGTACCTGTACCCAATTAGGATTAGGTATGTCACCCTGATCCTCCGCCTCTACCATCTCCTCATCATCAACATCTACGCCTGAATCATTCGGAGGGGGTGGAATCTCATCCCCAACTAGTGTCCCAATATATACAAAATATATAGTACACAACAATATTAATTAGACATTTCCATTAAACAATTTAATAAAAGAAGTTAAAGAACGTGTTAGAATAAATTTGATAATTCTAATTAATTAATTAAGACAATAAAATGAAACTATACTAATTTAAATAAAACACTAATTTTAGCTCTCACATTTGCTGACTCATCCTATTTGAAGAGGATGTTTTTACACCCTCACCAATCCAAACCGGTATACGAGCATAGCACCAGAACGAAGGAATGATCATCAACACTGGATAACAACTCCAATGCATCATGAGATATCCTAGTGGGAAAGTCAAACTAGCCCCTCTTGGGCATTATCTAGCCTCACATCTGCATCCATTCATGCAACATCAACCTATGAGACTACCGAACAAAAGTAGGCCTCATCTTTGGAAACCTCTCAAAAAATAAATAAAATAAATTTGAATAAAAAGGGAAGGTTAACCTCCCACGTGCCTGAGAACGAAATCTATCTACTTTTGTACAAAACTGTCACAAAAAAATCACAAACCATCTCACAAGTCGTGGCACCTAAAATAAATAATCAACATAAAATAAAAGTGGGAAACTAATGCACTGCCCATCACTGGTATAGTGTGCAATGGTCGTCAACAGTAGTGAGAGGAACATCACCTCCTATGCACCAAACGAAGAAAAATGTAACTAACCACCGGATACCTGAAAATCTTCAGGAGAAACTATATCGCCCCTAATGTATCTCTGGGAGTATGCCAACTGACTCCCTAGTGCATAGCCGAGGGGGACATCTGGGAACTAGGGAAAATCCAACCCTCTCCTAGATAGGCCAGTAATAAAATATATTTCCTCCTTAGTGGGTGTGTAAAGCTGGTCAGGACTGACACGGAAAGCCTGTCGGTGGGCATTCCACCTGAATATGAGTTGTCCCAATAACCTACTATGGCCCTTTAGGGATGTAGCCTCCTCATATAACTTGAGGAGGCCTACCTTCCTTAGGAGAAATTAGGTGGTTGTCGTAATAGGGTGAGGGTACATAAGTCTCTTCCTCTCTCGTGCCTCCCACAAGTGAATCACGTTATACTGGTCCTCCATATGTTCTTGTTTTTCCCTTTGTTCTCCCCGTTGACATCGCTGAATGATTCACATATTAAATACATTTGTTTTATTAAATGAGACATGTATTTCAAAATATATATACAATTTTTTTCGAAAAACAAAAAAACGGTTGGTGTGCCCAAAATAACAGTCACGCATCGGTATCGGTGCATAATTTTTTAACATGCACTGCTCTCGATGCACATGAAAATTGTTCGTGCACCGAAAAAAGTAAATTTTGTTTTTTTCTGGGGTGCATTGAAGAAACTATCTGCCCCGGGGCAGATAAGTAAACGACCACATTGTTGACTATGTACCAGTTCGGGAGGGAGATGCATTAACCAAAATATGTGCTCTGGGGCAGATATTTAGGTCAGTGCACTGCCCTCCTGACATCAGTACATGGTCAACAGTGTGGTCCTATAAATGACCGCACTGTTGAATATGTACTGATGTCAGGAGGGAGATACAATGACCTAACTATCCACCCCAGGGAGCATAGTTTGGTCAACGCACCACCCTCCCAACACTGGTACATAGTCAACGGTGTGGTCGTTTAAACGACCGCACCGCCATGTAACTTTAAAAAAAAAGCACGCTCCGCGTTTTCGGGACCACACCGGACCCCGATGCAGTGTCCATTAGCACCATTTGTGGTACGGCCTGTAAATTTACAAGCAGCTCCATGAACGGTGCGAGCCAAAAAACTAGAGCAAACCACACAGAAACGCTTTTATTTTATTTTAAATTTGTAAATTTTAAGGTTTTTTACAATTCTAATCCGCTAAAACATTTAGTTATTGAGAAACAAGTAAAATAATTGTACATTTGCGTGTCGAGGAGGCATATTTGCTAAGGAATTGGAGAAACAAAATTCGCCCACCGTTTTCGAAAATTTGAATTCCACAAGGTGGGAAATGGACGAAAGTAGTGCATGCAATGGGAACATCAATGGCAGGGGGCCTCACACAAGAGAAATTCGCACCGGTGCTTGAGAGGTATGGAGCACTAAAGAAGTGAAAATGCGGTTTTTTTGATCGGTAATTCTTTTTTATTTAACCCTATTTCGTTGCTTGGGTTTTTGAGACGCACTGGGCCTGTTTATGCATAGTGAACCGATATGATATATTAATTATACGCACCAGGCAAGTTTGTACAGAGATCATGGTGTCTCGGTGTGCCAGTTTTTAGTACGCACTGGTGCATTATGAGTTAAACGCACCGGTGCGGTGTATGATGAGAAACGCACCAAACAAAAAACATCCACAAAAACCTCCACCTATCAACCTCCTCTAAAGACCTACACTACAAATGGATATCTAGGCTATTTTTATAAGGATTTCCTCAAAAACATCTACTAGAGAGTCTTTTCCTTGTAGTAGGCTCTTTTTATTTATGGCCGGGAATGAGATATGATGTTAAAATTTTGTGGATAAGTGCAATTTTTTTAATATTCCAAAGTGAAGTAGCAAAATACTGGTTTATATCAACCATTACCCATATCAAGTAGACCATGTGAGGCCATGAGTATGGATTTTGTTCTGAATTTACCTAAAACTTAGAGAAAGAATGGTTCAGTTTTTATAGTGGTGGATGATTTCTAAAAGATGGTGCACTTCATACCATGTTCAAAAACTAATGAGGTCACACACATTTCAAATTTATTTTTTAGAGAAATTGTAAGACTACATGGACTACCTAGAATTATAGTCTCAAACCAAGACACAAATTTTGTTGGGAACTTTTGGACGACTTTGTGGAAGAAGCTTGGGACAAACCTTACATATAACTGAGCCTATCATCCTAAAATAGATGGGCAGATTGAAGTGGTTAACAAGAGATTGGGAAATTTACTGAGATGCTTTATAAATGAAATAGTAAAAAGTGGAATGTTGTTCTTCCCAAGAACAAATTTTCCTACAATTTCTCTCCTAACAGGAGCACATGAATAATTCCATTTCAAATTGTTTATGGCATGCATCGAAAAGGAAACAAATTCTTAGAAATTTTGGAAAATAACAAATTCAAAGTGCTAATGCAGAGGTATTTGTGGTAACCATGCAAAGCAACAAAAAATGCAAACAGAGAGCAGGCCTAAAGAAAAATGAAATCAATTTGAAGTGGGAGACCTGGTTCTCACACACCTAAGAAGAGAAATATTTGCAAAACATGAGTACAATAAGTTAAAACTGAAGAAAATTGGGCCCTGTAAAATATTGAAAAAGTTCTCAGCTAATGCATATGAAATTGAGTAACCCCCTAATATAGGGATCTCTCCCATTTTTAATGTAGCATATATGTATCCCTACAATTTACTTGAAGATAAGAAGGAGGATGAGCAAGATAATATTCAGTAGAAGAGCCAATTACTTACAACTATGAAATTGAAAATGGAAACGTTATTTGACCATAATATTTCCAAAAGGAACATGAAAAAGGATTATTATGAATAATTAGTTAAATGGAAGGGACTCCTAGAAGAATATGTAACCTAGATGAATGCTACAAAGATCTAGAAACATGAAAAAAAAATTGTAGACCTCATGGATAGGAGTCCATGAAAAATTTTTGTTATGTGGGCGTATGATGTAGGAGAATCATTACAAACAAATCCGATTTCCACATTTCTAGTTTCTCTTTTCCATGTAACATTGTAGTTATGATATGTAAGAAAAAAATATATGTTGTTATTATGTTATGCTTAGTTTTCCTCATGGGATGGATACACCTATTTTGTTTAATGAGGTGGCATCCAACTTATAAAACAGGGACACCTCAGAGCTATTGGTTACAACTCCATTTCATTTCATGGAGATATTTTGTAAGGTTGAGAGATATAAATAAAAGTGAGATTTGGCATTAAAAAACTTTGAAGCCTAGAAATTGTTTCCCATTGTATGCAATTACTGGTAATACAAATTTTAGTTGAAGTATATGTCAAATTGATAATCATCGCTTGTGTTTTTATTGATGTCTATAATGGAAGGCAACAATTGAAGCCACATTATGCAAAGTTTGTATTGTCACACTACTTATGTGATTGTGTACAATGTGAAACATTAAAACCTTGTGTGTGCCTAGTTTTTGGTAGAATAGTTTTGTGTTACACTCATGCTTGTGGAGGGAAGTGCTGGTCGAAATCCACATTTCAGGAAAAATTCCTTCAGAAGATCGGTACCAATACTAACGTACGAGTCAGGAATGCCTCCTACTAGGGTTACAATGCTACTTGGTAACATGGAATAATCTGGGGTGCAAAAGGATAATTGATCCACTGTGACTATTTTCCCATCCAATGGAAAGAGGATGAGTCGGAAGACTGAAGAAACAATGGTAGTCATTGCATAATACCAACTACAACCTAGAAAAATATTATAGTCGAGATGACGATCTATGACTTCTATGTCCACTATTATTGTTTTTGCACTAAGAGAAATGGGAAAGGTAGCAAGGTATTCTTTTGGGAGGAAAGTGTGGCCATCGAAAGCTTTAAGGGAATTCGACAGTGGAGACAAATTAGGAGAACCCAAAGTGAGCTAGCCTGTAGTTGACATAATGCAGGTCAAAGCACCTTTGTCTATGATAGTGTGATGGATTGGTCTCCCTTTCAACACAACTTGCACCTGGAATGCAATTTGGTGTGAGAAGCGAGGTTTAGATTTCTCCATATCAAAGATGGCTAGCGTAGAATCCTAGGGGTTGATTCCACCAATGGCCGAAAGCAGAGCTTTCCTTTGCACTGGACAAGTTTGCAAAACTTTGAGTGCAGACATAGCTGATGGTGCTTGCGCCAAATATTCTACAATATTGTAGTTTTGGGCAACACGTGCAAAGGTGTTATGATTCATGTGTCGAAATTTCCCTTTGGGGGGACGAATCGCAGGGTCAACAGCAGGCCTTTCGATATGCAAATCGTTGGGTAGTAGTGGATTCGAACTAGTACCAGGTTCCTAAGCATCAATGAAAATATTTCCATAGAGTTTGTCTTGTGTTTGGAGTTCAACACTTTCAACATCATAAATGGAAGACGATCCTTCACTAGAAGGATGTGTACCACGATTTCCCCTTTGTGTGGGTTGTGGTGGGTTCGAAACCATGTGTTGTTGTTGCTATTGTGGATTAGGGAAGGGATTATGAAGAATGGAAAGTGTCCTCCCAGATTCCTTGTTTGTGATAAAATCTATGCATTCCTACATCCAAGGAAATTTGTATATCAAGTGGTCCTTCGCACAAATTCTGCAAGGAAATTTCATGGGTTTCTCCTTTCCTTTTTCCTTTTTAACAACGTTTTTATAATTGGGATTATTCTTATTATCCTACTGATATTCTAAAGAAGAGGTATTTTTGTTGTCCTTCTTGTTCTTGCCACTAGGTTTTTGTGAAAATTGCACAGAATTTACCTCGGCGGTAGGAAGAGTAGTCAACTAGTTAGGGGCAGTGGCAGCCGAAGGTGGTTGCCCACTAGGCTGATTTATGGCTACGTCGGAGATTGCACCAACAAGGCTGTTGGTGTGGGCTCTATTTTTTTGAGTAGCGGGAGGATTTGGATTACCAGGGGCATGGGGGAGTAAATGATATAGTGTGCTAGATTGCGAATAGATCATATCTAAATGTTGTGCATGACGAATGGATTGATCTTCCATGACCGCACCAGACAGATAATTTTCCTTAGCTAGGGTTGGTAAGAGTGACTTACAAAACCAGTTTGATAAGATATGATCTGGGATTGGCGCTTTGACCAGCTTCCTCCTACGTCTCCATTCATGAATGTGATCAGAGATGTGGGTGGTGGTGTTTTGGCACAGCGAGGTTAAGATTTTCATGTCGGTTTCATATCTAATAGGTAATTGGAGGTTCTTAAGAAATTTCGTAGCTAAGGCGCCAAAAGTGTTAACGGCCCCATATGGTACCTCAATGTACCATTTTGTGTTGCCTATGAGAGTGCGGGGGAAAAGTCAAAGTTGGATATTTTCATCCACCATGGAGTTAGAAACAGACCATAAATGAAAGGTGGTGACGTGCGTAGCCAGATAGTCCCCTTGTTTCCCGTCGAATTTAGGGATGTCAGACAGAATCTTGTGCAGTAATAGAGGCTAGAGTGGATTGTGGTTGATGGGACCATTGGTCAGTTTGTAGATGTCAGGGATGTCTAGAGCTTCCAAAAAAGGAAATTTCATGTTTGCCCCTGGATCTAGTCAAGGAAGTATTGCTGACCGTTCAGACCCTAGGGTTTGCCCATCAATGTGTTACCAATAGGATAAGTAGGACTTTTTTGATAAAATTTCTCTATGGGTGGGGGTGTAGGGGTGTATGGTTGTTGTCTATAGGGTATGTTGTACTGGGGGGCGAACTGTTGGTTGCCCCCAGTGTAAAAGTTACCCCCTTTTCCAAATGGATTTTGGGGTTGGTTTTCCCATATGGACGCGATAGAGCTAGCCAAATGCATACTGCTATTCACATAGTTAAGCAATGGCATAGATCCTACGCCGGAAGTTTGACCACTCAAAGGAACAACATTAACAATAGGTTGTCATTTTTTTCCTAATGACTGCATGGGTACCGAAGTGCCCCGCATCATATTTGTGTTGGTGACACTGCCCCCTGGCATGGCAACCAAGGGGTTTGAACTCAGAAAAGGGTTCTAACCGAAAGGATTGCTAAAAGGAACTGAAGTAGCCCCGCTAGCGGGAGCGGAAACCGTGGGTCTTGGTGCAGTCAAAGTAGGAGCAGATCCTGAAGTATTTGGAGGTCTGCTGACAGTTGTGGTGACCGTAGTGTTGGGACCGGGTGTAGGTTGGCTACTGGGGTTGTCGATCATTGGCATAGAACTGACTACCAGTGGGGAAGATGGTGGAAAACTCATTAGGGGAATTTTGAGGTATAAAATAGGTCTCCGAAGGAAATAATAAAATAATAGCTAAACCAATAAAATAATATTTATGAATTTGAAATTCTTTTTTTGCACCACAATCCATGTAAGCATAGTTAAAATCAATTCAAAAGTTGTACCAAAATAAAATTAATAAAAAATTGTATTGATGTGACTATAAATAAGAATGAAATTTTCAAGAAAAAGTCATTATCATTGAACAACTAATGCATTTGTCCTTTATACTTAAATAACTTAAAATAAAATATGAATATAAATTTATAAATTCTTAATTATATTCCATGTTATTAATTAAAATTTGTTTTATTTAAACCGTATAATAACATGTAATTAATATACTATATAAAAATAATATAATATAATATAATAAATGTATAGGGATTTGCATTGTTTCTTTCAAGAAATATGAAATGACAATAATATTATTTTATTCAAAAAGTGTGAAATGACATTTATTATGAGTATTTTACTTTATGACTTTAAAAGTACTTAGAGCACTACCATAGTTAACCATGATATGTTATCCACCATTGAGAATGTGACAAGTAACTACCTTTAACTCAAGCAATGCCACCTCAACCATTAGGGATGATATCATCCCCTAAAATGTGATTAGTTCTCATAAAGTGAATTTTGATTGTATATTTTCCTTAAGAGGCCCATTTTAGACCTCAAAATTCCCCTATTGAGAGTTGTTTACCATTGGCATCAACCCCAAGGGTGCCGATTGTGAAACAGATGTTGGTGCAGCCGAAGACATATCTTGGCTTGGTGTAACTTGAACTAACACTGGCGCCGATGGGTTAGTGAGAGGAGGATTGCAAAGAGGTATGAATCCTTCTGTAAAAGGATCCTCTCGAAAATACATGTGATATGGGGCTATGTGAAAATCAGGGGTTGTCACTAGAGACTGCTCTTTTGAAGAAGGCACGGGCTCACCGAGACTCGACTCCTCCTCTGGTGTTAATGGAGGGAGACCTCGCTGTCATCGAGATAGACGGCGAGGCTCGAAGGATGCCATGGTGACCTGTTTATTTTTAGCAAATTTTAATTATTTGTGATGTATTATAAAGTCTTAGTGATAGTAACCACACACCCAAAAAATAAAAAATAAAAAAGGACTTTCTAAAATCAATCAACAAGCAGCCAGAACAGGGTAGCCCCGTATGAGTACTACCATTTGCTGGAGATGAAACATAGTATCACAATAGAATACAGATAGGGTTAGTCGTAAACACAGTTACGGTTACTCTAGAGCTTCACCTAAACCTCAGACAATAGGTGTAATCATTCTCGTGAAGACGAGTACCCTCCCAAAGACCGAAGACATAGTAGGTATGTATGTTTTAGGTACCAGGACAGCCCATCCTAGTCACCTTGTGTAAGTCCCTAAAAATTTTGGCAACTAAAGATACCTCAAATCACAGACATCATCAGGGGGGTCATGGTAATAGACAACACGCTATATGGGCAGAACACCTAGATCCCCGATGCACCTAGATCCCCGATCTAGTTTCAACATCCCTGAAGGGAACCCCAATATATAGCATGCCCACTAAATGCACTCAAAGTTGGGCTACCTTCTCATGCACCCTGGTGTTGTCTCGCACTTAACTCTGATGGTAGTGGAGTGGTCCCGTTAATATGAGTGCAGTAGGATTTCACTTTTTAGTGACTCTAGTTTCAAGTTTTGAGATCTTGGGTGATTCTCTCACTTCTCCTACCCCAAGATCCTAGCTTGAACTACTGTTGGTGTGAGCTCAGAAAAATTTATATGATTAATTTTATTATCGCTTGATTCTTAGTGTACTTGATTATTAGTCTTGCAGAGGGGGAGTGGAAGTATGAAATGTGATGAGACAACTCAAAAAAACATGCAGAATCACGCTCTAAATATTCAATTCAATGAAGAGTTTATTCTACAAGGAGAGATTCTTTCAACATCTGTGCACCAAACATTCAAATAACACAGTTCAAATTTAAATATTTAGACATCTATCTATCTTCTCTTAACATCTTTTTAACCAAAAAATTTTAGAATTAATTCAGCTAAGTTCAGAAAAATTTTAAAAAAAAATTCTTCTTCAAAAAGTAGATGCGACTAACATTAACTTTTTAAACAAGAACCAAAGACAAAAATGCTAATTGGTAAAAAAGCACAGGGATCCAGAAAGAGAAACTAATCTGATGGCCAATAATAGCCAAAGGGAAACAAAACAGAGGTGTAAACAACGGATTTTGGCTCGGTAACGCTAGCAAGCAGAGGCTACAGAGTGTTAATATTGAGACTAACACACTGTATCTGAGCAGAAGCAGCGTTATAACACATTGAAACACTTACAGAGGAAGCGTTACTCAAGGTAAAGTTGCACAGATGGCTAAGTAGGGTCTAATCTGGAGTCTATGAGCTTTTGAGATGATTATTGAGCATATAAACTAGTCGGAAGGATATGTGAACAAAAGGAAAAAGTTAAAGTAATAGGAACAACTTGGAAACTTAGGGTTTACTCCTTAGCAAAGTTTCCAATTCTGCTATAGGGTAATATTCTTGGGTGGTGGTTATTAGATATCCCTCTCAAGACTTTCCAGTGCCTGAGGCATATTGTCATATTAACTGTAAAGTTTGAGAGATGCTGCATGTATGTTCATACAAATATATATAATTAACAAAGCAATATGGAAAGATTACCTCTTTTTGGACAGCAGATCCTATGGAAAACACCATGCAACGAAGTAGAGATCCTTCTTCACTGGCTCTAAGTCCAGATCCTACAATCAATCAAGGCACACACTTAATATCTACAACAATATAGCTTCTCATCAATTAAACTAGAATATAAGAAACATAATACAATGCAGATCTAATCCATTCATATCATGCTACATAGGCTATTGAACAATAATTGTGACACTGATGCATCGAATGGACAAAACAAATACAGTTCTATTAATTTATGAAAATGAGGATTACAACTGCCAATTGCACCAAGCCCTCCTCAATCTCCCAATTACTCTCTCTCTTTCTCTATCTATGAGTGTGATGATGCTCAAGGCAAAAATCTCTCAATGAACTTCCTCGATCTTTAAGCCTCACACTACAACAATGAAATTCTGCTCCACATATAATCGAACCTTTGACCTTAGAACAAGAGCCCACAATTCCAATTTATAGGAGATAGAGAGGACAAACCTTGCCAACTCTTTCAACCTATTCAAATCAAGAAAGATCTAGATGTGTCCTCACTTTTCCTTGATTTTTCCTTCCATAGGAGTTCAGTTATGTTTGGAAATGCCTACTAAAAGTTTTGTGCCATTTAGTTTCTATTTTGAATTGATTCTTTTTGACAAAAAGCTAGAAATGCCAGTCAATTTTCCACAAGATATTTCCCTTTTCACATTCAAACATGGATAACGATGCCCCTTGGGCAATACAAAGCATTACCCTAGGCATTAACACTCCCTTTACATGGCTCAGGTGCGTTATAACTCTGCCTAACCGTTTCTAGGGTGCGTTACCTTGGCAAAAATGGGTTTTATCTAGGTCATTTTCTTCCTTCCATGTTACCTTCTCCTCTAAGCTGATGAGGAGGTCATTTGTCCTGTAACACTATCCAAGTTGTTCCAGGGCTCCAGAGTGTTTGTCCCAACCAGGGCTTCCAAGACTAGTAACTCAACCCCAACTATTACAGGACTTCCATAATGTTTTTCCAACCAGGGCTTCCAGGACTAGTAACTCAACCCACCTAGGGCTTCCAGAGTGTTTATCCAAACAAGGATTATAATACTAGTAACTCAACCCAAAGTTGTTCATCGGGCTTCCAAAGCATTTTTCCAATCAAGGATTCCAGGAACTAATAACTCAACCCATAGATAAAGGGATCATGAGAACCAACCAAAAAACAATTAATGTAAATAAACCCACAACACCATGGCTATCCAGGAAGGTAAAGGCTAGGAAAATCCACATGCATACTCCATGCATGCGAAAACTAGTAAAGAAAACATACATGCAACTTTATACCTGCAATAAAAACCCATTGTAGTTGTTGATCTCGATGATTGTTTATGATTTCATGCTCTTCCTTTTCCTTCTTGATCCAAATCACCAAGTATCCACACTCTCCAAGTGTGCTCCAAGGAAACTCTAAGTATCCAAGAGTATGAGATAGAGAGAGAGAATAATGAGAGAGCTCCAAAATGCACTGAAAAAATGTTACCCATTGATCCTCAGAAGCCTTTATATAGATGAGGCCTCTATTTTCTCCATTTTCCATTATTTTCCTTCATTTCTTCCTCACATGAAACCTGTGACCTTTCACCTCCCTTTTCTCCTAATTTCCTTTATTTTCATAAATAAAATGCCAATTAATTCCATTTTTCCTTTCCAAATCCTTTGCCAATTTCCTTTAGCCATAATAACCGAAATGAACACCCGCTAGGATGTTTTTCCCACCATTCAGCTTGGAATACATGTCCCATCAACTGTGGTCTTATATTTTTACATGGATTTTTCACCAGGGCTGTTACAGAACCCTCCCCTTTTTGGGAACACCGTCCAACCAAAAAACCATTGAAAATAGAACATATTTCCTATGGAGCTTTATAACACAACTCATTGCATTATTTACAATGAATAACCTCCTCAAAAGAAAAAATCATCATGACAATCATACCGTGTACTGGAGATTTATAACATAGCTCATTACGATATTTATAATAACAACCATATATACAACCATACTGTCTGTGGAGCTTTATAAATCCATATTGATACAATATTTACAATATTAATATACACATATACACATTTTCTCAACAAGAAAATGGAAGGATATGATGCTCCTATCAACAACAAGGGAATCTAGAGGTTCACACCTCCACCCTCAAATTAATACTAGGAATCACCTCCTTCCTAGAAAGTCAAAAATCCACTGTCAAAGTAAAATTTTCATCCAATGTCCAACCCTACAATCTTGCACCACTTGTCCTATTCAATGAACAATTACCGACTCATTTTTCGAGGGAAAACTCCCAATGTGCATCTGATTCCATCTGGTAATGATAATGACCAAACCAAATCCATCCCCAGCCTTCCCTTATCTGTTACATAGTCCCTCGACCAATTCGTTCACTCCCTTCTGTGCAGTCACTCACCTTCCAAGTTCCACTGGCACCCCCATCTCGAAAAGTCCATCCCTAACTCAAAACCATCATACCGGTCATAGCATGCTCATGGTAATCAATGGACATTATTGGGTACCAAAGTCCCACAATGGCCCTACTCCTGAAACATTTTACTCGTATATTGTTGCATGTTTCAATTCCTTTTGCTGATGTTTTTGTTCTTGCAATCAGTTTCAACCACCCAACTAAGCATTACATGTTTTCTTGTACCAATCATATAATTTCCATTAGATTCAAAATAAATTGAAATAACTTCAAATCATACCTCGTTGGTAATTCGTCAATAAGGTACACTTACACTTCTGTTCACTCCCTGCCACACAAGTCAAACTAGTTGTTTGATCAAATCATCATGTATAAAAATATCCCATATGGTTAGCTAAAAATAAGACCATCATAGGTAAAAACCATGAATCATGCAATCATCATAAACCATAATTATAAATCACATGTAACCATCATAAGTCAGAATCGTAGATCACATGCATAATAAAACTAAAATAAAATATCGATACTTATCCTTGATTGGTCCTTACTTCTTCCTTTGTTCTTTTTGTACACACACCATATCGGTTGTCATACCCAACAACCACCCAATTCCATTTCTTCTCTTCAATCACGTACACATACACATATTTTACATCCCAATATGTACACCCACATATGACATACAATACCATACAATACACACACCCACACCGACATATGACACATACATCTACATACAGTGTACAATACAAAAAAACACACACACCTACATCCAGTGTACAACACAACACAATACATATACGTACATAGAGTAAAACACAAGGAATACACATGTCATGATACAACGACTATACAATGGACATACATAATACCGCATGCCCTCAACACAACATGTAAGACATGCACACAATACCACATGTATACCAGTACCATATGTACAACATGTACACAGTACCACCTATACACAACACTAAATGCACAATGTGTGCACAACATCACATGTACATGACACCACCTGCACAATGTGTATCCAACGCAAAACAATACAACACGCCACCTATACAATGTGTAGAAAATACCATGTACATAACACCAGATGCATGACATGTACATGATACCACATGTACACAATGCCACATGAAAAACATGTATACGACACCACCTGCACACAACACCAAAGGTAAAATAATGCACCCAAAACCATATGTACATAGCACCATATGTACAACAAGCACAAAACACCATATGTACATAGCACTGCATATATAACATGTACATATCACTGCATATATAACATGTACATCGCACCATACATACACATCACAACATATCCAACATGCACACAACACCACATATCCAATATGCACACAACACCACATATGCAACATGCACATAGTACGATATGTATACAACACTGCATATACAACATGTACATAGAACCATCTATACCTAGCACTGCATATGCAATATACACACAACACCATATATACAATAGGTATACAACATCATATGTACATAATACTACATATGTTGCGTGCACACATCACCATAGGTACAATCATTGAATATACAACATGCACAACATATACACAAAAATAGCATTGTACATCCATAGGCCACACACTGACCCCACAAGCAACATTGCTTCTAGTGTCTTTCCACTATCCCTCCTTATCCTATCATGCTGCAGATCACACTACTTTCACTTTGTTGATGTACCCCTCAGCATTACCTGTCCATAACATAAACATAGGTATAGTACAAGCATATAATATCAATTCATGTCCACATGTTACTAACCTCATAGTTATATCATATTTACACTTCCCACTTGATTCCTCATAAGACCAAGAACTTATTCATGCCATTCGCTTGCATAATCAATCATTCCTCCACAAGAATGATCCTTGAAAGCCCTGTCATGTAGTGACATATATACATAGATACATAGATACATACACATATACATAATCATCATAAAACAATCATGATCATGTAAGACAACGATATACATACATACATATATACGTATAAACATTAGCATTAAATAACCATGATTCATGATGACACTATCAGACATGACATACATACATACATACATACATATATAAACATCAACATAATCATGATCACAACACAATTTCTAGATATCATAAGGTCTAGGTTAAGATAACTTCCTTTATTCATGCACAACATACACAATGTTGAGAATAACAGTTCCCAACATAGCCAAGGAATCTGACACCTCAGATCCATTCACTTTACCCTTTCCTGTTACCTTTCTCGTGATTGTCATGTCGTTATCCATTTTCACTAATGGACTCAACCAATCCAACTGGCTATCATTCTCTTACCTTCAACTACCCTTATACATGCACCGAGGCTTCATCCAAGTCTTTTATTACTTGTTGGGTTTCATTGCACTCTTCTCAATCTCCATTAACTTTCCTCTTTCCCAACCAATTCCCAAGACTTTCAAAACATAAAAGGCAACAACAAGAAAAAACAATAATAAGACCATAAGAAACCAAAATCAATATGACACATCAACAAAGTGGTATGTCCATACACAAGATATAAACAAAGCCGAAAATGAAGCACAACAATCCACAAAATACCAAAAGAACAAGACTAGTAACAAACACCATGACTCAATCCCCATGGGTTCCCTACACTTCCGAAGGAAAACTCAACCTAATCCTTCTCCAAGATTTCATGGAAGTCTCTTTCTATGTCTCCCCTGCATCATACCTCCATAAACACATAATTGTTAGTGCATAAATAAGTATAACAATATACCAGTTATCTTACCTTATTATGCGAAGCACACTGCCTTGTAACTGAACACACATGTCAACCACATGTTGCAAAGATCAAGACAACATATTTATCAATTTGAAATCAATTTTTTACCAATACTAACAACGATGTCATAATCAAAAATCAACTCACATTCATCGGTCATAACACAAAATGCTACAATTATCATCTACTTACACTCAAGTACATATCAGCTATCTCAGCACATATGTGTTAGAAAAACCATCTTAGAACAAGATCATTACCTCATGAAATATTATAGACACATACTCATATCATGAAATTACTCAATCATTCAAACTACTCACAAACATGACACGTTAAATAAATCAACTAGATGACATAATAAACCACTCAAACACCAAATACACAACATAATCCAATTCATACCTAGATGTATCTTAGTGGAGGTTATCTTGTCTACCCAATCAATCCAGATTAGCACAACATAACTTCACAACATATCAACTCAAACATAAATAAGATCATGATATCCATAACATTAACTAACTAACATGTTCACATCATAAGCTCATAAATAATTGTCATTCATGTGTAACAATCATAGATGCACAGTCAACCTAGATTAGTATGACATAATAACACAAATAATTTGACCTATACTTGAATGTCACAACCCTAGCCAGTTGCATAGGCCAATCCAATTTAGCATGATACATATAACATGAAGATATTAATTCTATAACCCTTATTTTCAAGTTAATTAACATATAACATGCCCATCAACAACATATGACAAAATCATCGAGCTAACTACAAGTTAACATATAACATACTCATCAACAACATATAGCATAGTCATCGAGCTAACTACAACTTAACATATAACATATTCATCAAGTTAATTCCATGCTTGACTAACCAACACATGTACATATGATGACACTAATTAACTAACATCTATCATGTAGGTAACCATACAATCAATAGAATGAAAGGCATACACGTAACCATAATGCTTATGACTACATTGATCAACTAGCATTTATCACATATGTAACCATAATAATAATAGAATGGCAACCATATAATTAACCCTAATTCTTAGAACAACCATGAATCACATACCTGCATGCCAAGCATACAAACTTGTATGATAATTTGCTCTTATCCCCAAAGTCCATTGTTGCAATGCCACTTTAATGATTTTCACCTCCTGCTCTATCTCAGCCAACACATTAGCATCATAACATACCAATATCATCATGATGGCCTAATTTCATACAATGACCTTATGCACAACAACCTCAATCAAACCAATGCAAACTTGACCATATGCACCCACTTGACATGTATAACCAATCATGAACGACGAATGCATGTTCAACATATGACATCACACACGCAAGCATACATGGATAAAAATGAAGCATGATGATTATGTAGCCCTAGAAGAAGCAAGAAATGCATGTACAATATGTATCAATATGTAAGCAAGCATGCACGAATAATACACAAGCATGATAAAGTTAAAAATGCTAAGGAGCATTGACATGTATGCAAAATCAAATGGTTAGTCATGATCAAGAACGTGTGGTTGCTGTCAGATTGATGGGTGTGTATAGATCAACGGTCGAAGGGTAAGTGTGGGCCCGTATATAATATGTATCAACATATTTTATATACCCAAAGTCATAACCATTGATAAATATTTTTGCCAGAAGTATATATTTGGGTTTTATAACTATAGTCTATTCAGAAGAAAATAGTCTCGTTTAATGGGTTTTTCAAAATAAAGTGTTTATCTTAGGATAAATGTATGTAAATGAAAATTTTATATGCATAATGTGGGCAGATGCAGCTTAGGCTACGTCATTTTTGGTATCAGAGCAAACAAGGATATTCTACATATAGAAGTTCTTGGAGAGAAGTTTAGAACAGAGCTATATAGGTACGATGGTAATGGCATGAAGCAAGAGGAGACCATATTTTGAAGCTAATGAGCAGCAGATACATAGATTTGAAGTGTAACAAACATTTACAAAAATAAATGAGAAAAATCCATTCAAAGTACAAGCGAATGAGAGAAAAAGGTCATGCAAATATCATGAAGGTGAGATAGTGTGTTTTATTTTAATCTAGTTTGAAGATTGTGGTTGTAGAATTCAAGTTGCAGACAAAGAGAAAGTATCTTAGCAAAAGAAGATCAAAGAAACTGATAAGAATTTCTAAGTAAAGTGTGGCAGAACCTTGAAGAATTCCAACAAAGTTTGGATAAAAAGGATAGTTGTGTTCTTAAAAGGTGCAGATGAGTTGAAGCCTAAAAGGAGTAGAGGAATGCTCAAAGGAAGGTTCCAGAGAGGGGATTAGTATTACCAAAAGACCAAGTATAGAGGAAATATTGGTGAAGTAAGTTATAGTAGATAGGACTTGCTATTACAGAGTCTTAATAACATGTCATGGTGAGTGAGGAACTCATAGAGATAGAGGGGAATATCACTAGTGATAGTCATAACAGAGGTTCTGAGTGAGACCACAACAGAAGAAGAATTTTCTGATAATCAGAGGAATATCAGAAACAAAGAGATAGAAGGAAAATCTACTTTGGGAGAAAGTAAATCAAATTTTGAAGGACACATTTAGAAATATTTTTATGAAGAGATAGTAGCAACTGCAAACAAGGAAAGTAAAATTGGAAGACAGAAAAGAGAAATTGCAAGAGAACCATGTGTTCAGAAAATTAGATAGTAAGGAACACGCAAGTTTTTGATGACTCATGGCAATGAACCTATCCAATTAGATATTGGAAGAAAGAAGAGAGGTGACTGAGTGCAGCAACCAAAGGAACAATAGGTTCAAGGGAGTGAACCAAAAGAGAGAAATAATGCCTAGGAAGAGGTCAAGCTCAAAAAGGAAGCTTGATAGGGTATTGAGTAGAAAAAGGAAATTTCTACAAGAGAAGCCTATGTTGCAGATCACAATTGAGAGTTTATGAGCACATAAGAAGGATGTCCATGGAGGCTCAGAGAAGAGGTTCTAAGGAATGCCATGAAGATAAGATAAGTAATGAGGAGCAAGAGAGAAATATTACAATGATGAAACTACAACTGGATGTACTACAGGGATGGCTACAAGAGAAAGAGAATGAATGCCTAAGGCATGGATGGAGAATAAGGAAATGGGTTAGATGGAACCTATTACAAAGGAAATGGAATTTCAAGTTGATAAGCAAGTTCATAGAACTTGAACTGATACATATTTCCTTGTTGGAAAAGGAGAGACTCAAAGGAATTGAGTCACAACAAATAGGATCTACTCGAAACTAGAAAGTATATTGTGAAAGATTGGTGCTTGAGGAAGTAAACGAGACTAAAAGGTATTATTTTTTTAAAACTAATAATTTATGTATGATTGCAGGTACATCACAGGATGATGAACAAACTTTTAATTTTGTTAAGGAGAAGGAGTTGAAACTGAAATTTTTTCAGATTAGTATTGAGATAGTAAGATCTCATAAACAAAAGGAGACAGAGGGGTCTTATGGAAATATACAGCAGAACGTTAAAGATGATTTAGCAAAGGAAGAAGGACCATCTAATGATTGGTCAACAACAAGTGAAGGTATGGAAAGTTGTGTAAGGTTTCCAAACTCTACCCCAATTTAAATTGTTGAGTTATATAGGAAGTTAGACCTTCAAAGAATAAAGTTGGAAAAATAGAGGATATATGCTCAGGATGAATTGTTGAAGAAGCAAGGTAAAGAAAATGTCATGAATGACAGTCATGGAAAATAAGGCAAGGGTGTAAGAGTTCAACAAATCAAAATTATAGAAGAAAGAGTTCATTATTTTGAATTAGATCACGGAGACATCCTTGAAATAGATGATATGAAGGAGAGACTAGCTGACAGTCTCATGGAGAATTTAAATCAACATACTGATGTGCTGATTAAGGAGTTAGAGGAAAACTCAAAATAACATACTAAGATATTTCCAGAGGAGGAATAGGCATTGAGGCCTTAAATTTTTAATAATTCATATGTTAATGTAAATTATGCATGTAAATAAGGATAGAAACTGGAAAATGTCAAGGAACCTAATGAAAAAGAAACTATGTTAGCTGAAAACATAGTGAAGGATCATCATTCCATCATGATGATTAGCAAAATGGAGATAACTTTGGAAGCCGAGAAGAAAGGCGGTAAATATTTTTTGAGTCTTGAAAGAGACTTAGAACCGGAAGAGGAAGATTTGGTGACTAGATCATCAAATAAGACCATTGGGTCTTGTGATTATGAAATTGATAATTTTAATGTGCTTACAAGGGTTGCAAAAGGCAATCCATCTTCTGGAGTTGTCTTAAATGAAGATAAATTGTTACAGCAGAAGGAACTCATAGATTCCTCACTTAATAAGGAGAGAATCTTCAAGGAAGGTGAGGCAGTCATGCCTCATATAAAGAAACTTGTTATTGTTGAAAAAAAGGAGGAATTGGCTTATCCTATTGGCAGATACAAGACTGTAGGAAAAAATCAAAATTCAATTCTGATAGAGGATAAAGATATAGTGTTTGAAGAAGTTGAATTGACTGTTAGAATCAGTCAAGGAGGTGAAGGACAATCACTGAGGGTTGTCAATGAAGAGAGTTATATTGAAATTGAAATGCGGCATATTGATGATATGTTTGAGATGAGACAAGTACAAAGGGAATGGTTGAAATGCTTGCTGGAAACAATTGTGCCAGAGAAATAAATTGCAGATATCGAAGCGGAAATGTCTGAAGTTGTGGAAGAGGTAGAAGTAGATACTAGTTTGCCAAAATATTTTATGCTTGCTATTATACAAAGAACAGTGAAGGAGTATATTGCTACAATCAAGGAATCGAAAGATAATTTATTTTTTGAAAGAAAATTTGTAGGTAGTGAGCAAAAGAGGGATGTTGCAGAGGGATATATCTTAAGAGATATTCAAGAAGTTTGGGAGGCAGCAATATCTACAACAGTATTTGGAGCAATGACCAGAACAATATTTACAATAGAAATTGGAAGTGAATGGACAGAGTGTAACAACAAATGGTAGAGTAATAAATTGAACATAGAGATCAAAAAAATAAGAAGGTTGATGAAGGTGTCTCAGAAGAAGACAACAACAAGAGAGCAAAGAAACAACAGGAAGGAAAAGACAACAACCGACTGTGAAAGCATAGCTAGTGGGAAGATGCAGAATAAAGTATGGAAGCCTGGAAAAGTGCAGCTGAAGAATGATGAAGACAAGGGAGCTTATGGACAGTAGCAAAATAGATTTTGGGATCCAGGAAGAATTCCATCCGCATTAAAAAACACATGATCAGGAGATCATGATTAATTTCTACTTTGGGAGTCTGATGCAAGAGCATCAAGGTTCCAAAATTTTGTACATTTAGTAGAGTTTAAAGGATTTTGTGTTTTCAAGGAAGTTGGGTTCCTATGTATTAAATTAGTGTAATTATTAATGTTTTGAGTGATTTTAATAAGAGATATTTAGAATAATAATTAATTAGATATTGTGAGACATATTTGTAAATGTTCTCAAATGTTGGAGAACATGAGAGAATTAGGATAGTTGAGAGATTTGAGAATTAATGTAAATCTTATATTAGGAAATGGTTTCATGATTTTGTGGATTAGAGAGGATCTTTAGGGATTAGTTGAGTCAAAAGAGGAATTATAGGATATTTTGGATTTTATTGAGAAGATAGAGGATCTGGAAAATAAAAATGGTTACAAAATCTTTTGTATAAAATGATAAGCCGCAAGGCATTAGCGATAGATCAGATATGGGGAAAAAAAAAACCATTCATTAGAGAATTAGGCCAGAAAGAAGAACCCTATGTAAATATTTGTTTATAAATGTATAGAGACTCGATTTTTGAGTTATTAAGTGTAAATTGATTGACTGAGTTATAATTGGGTATGTTCTCTGTTATGTGCTAATGAATGAGTGGATGAGTTAAAATCTATGTGTTGAATTAGATTTTTTCATAGTATATATATGCAAGAGAATTAAATAAAGGAATAGCGTGTAGAGGAGATTACAGAAGACGAGTCTGGTTGAATCATATTAAGTATTCATAATCAGAGTTGAGGAGGAAGTCATGCACAAAACATCTAGGACAAAGGAGCAAACGAAAATATTCTTAGTAAATCCAAGGAATATCATACAGTACCTCCAAGACAGATTAACAGCCAGGGGGAAGCCCTTCTCAAAGCACATCTGATCAAAGCAAGCACCTAGCTAGGGGTCCAAGGGGAACATATTCCTAGGGAAACAATGAATATCATCAGAGAATCAAGAAAGAGGGGAAGGCCGAAGGATCTTCAAAGGCTGATAATATTGGGGGATACAAACCCTAAATCACACCAACAAATCCAATCAAGATGAAAGAAGATTAGTTGTGTCATATAGTGATCCCTAGAAATAATTCAAAATAAAAATAAATGTATCTAATAAATTTCAAAAGCTATATAATAGATTATCCACTAGGGTTTTGTGTAAACCCTATATTTCACTCAGTCAAAACAAACATAGCATGAGTAGCTTCTACTAGGGTTCGATGTAAACCATATATTTTCCATCTATAAGTTCTTGACAAACATTATATATATTTATATGAATACATACTAGAGAAATTTTAATTGTAAAGCCCTAGAATTTTCAATCATCATCCTATATTTTCAAAATTTGACTAGGGCTTGTTTCCAAACCCTATGACTTATGACCATTAGAAATTTGGTCAACACATGTATCTAGGAGATTACCATCATGCATAAGCATATCATATTTTTAGAAAATATTAATATATCAGACATATATCGACCTAGACTCAGCTAGAGATTCAATCAAAGGAATATATACCTAGGGTTTCATTCCTAGGACTTTTCATAACAAGGATTATGCTTATAGGCCTTATAAACAAAACCCAGGGTTTCGGTTCATGTCAAAGAATACCCTTATTATATCAAAACTTCAAAGGTTCTAGATTTCAAACAACATCATTTCAACCCTAATAAGTTAGATCTTTCATGATCATATCAAAATCCCAAACATGATATCATCAATATATCAATTAGTATAACAATTTCTTCATTAATAACCCTAAGTAGGTTTTAGGTTTTCACACATTATCAACATATCCTTAGTTTAGGGTTTTTCGAGAACATTTTAGGGTTATTTTTATGAAAATAATCAG
The DNA here is from genome assembly GCA_034641835.2 of Pinus albicaulis. Lineage (NCBI taxonomy): Eukaryota > Viridiplantae > Streptophyta > Pinopsida > Pinales > Pinaceae > Pinus > Pinus albicaulis. The sequence goes on along the minus strand of CM076577.1, from coordinate 128,789,150 downwards.
AGATATATGAGGTGGGTAGATTCATCAGATGATGAATCATCCCAAACAAGAATAATTTAAGATTCAGGAAAGCTAGACACAACAATAGTTAGTAATGTAGAATAGATATACCAAAGAGAATAACAAGACTTTATAATCTAATACATACCTTTGATACTTTGACAAACCTTTTTGATTCCAATGCTTTTTCTAGTGAGGCCTTCTTTCTTAATCCTTGAGGCCTTCTCCCATGATTCTTGAGCATTCAACAGGTAAATTCCTAGACAAGGAAATATAGGTAGAAAGGTGATTAGTATTTAATATAATCAAAACTTTAAATAAGTACATGAAAAAAAATAGAGAGGGAAAGAGATACTTATCTTGAGGAGTCGTTGTGAGATCCCTCAAAAGCTTTTAGGGATACTTAAAAAATTATAAAAAAATAAAATGTCTTTCCAGAAAGATGTTAAACATGTAACTAAATATAAAATATACAAATGAAATATCTAAAGTTAGGAACAATGGGCTTAGTAATGTATGTCCCTTATGTCATTCTCTTCGAGATATTATTTCTTGGGAGAGGATACCTCTTCAACCACATTTGCATGATTTCTATCTCTTTTCTTGTTTCTAGGATTGTCGGGAGACACACTTCTATAGTGCCCCATTTTGCGACATTGATAGCATTAAAACTTGGACATATCAACCTTCCTCCTTGAGCCTTTATTCCTTAATTTTCCCCTGTGATGAGCAATATAAGCATTCGAGACATCTTCATTGTTGGTTACCATTCAGATTCTTAACTCTTATTGACTGTAGGTTGTCCATAGTTTGTCAAAGGTGGGATCTTCTTTCCAAGTGTTGAGACGTGAATCAAATGCACTCCACTTAATAGGTGGAAGAACTAGTAGGGATGTGATCACAAGTTATTTATCTGTCACCATTTCATTAACGACAAGAATATCATCTCTTATTATTTCTATCTTCACAAATAAAGTTGTTACAGTATCCTCATTGGTCATATTAGTAGTCATTAGTTCATTTTTTAAGCTTTCCTTCATCCAAGTGGATATTGGTGGCCACCCACCTATTCCACTTGGGGGCCCACCACTATTTCTTTCAATTTTTTAGTTTCCTTTATTGTAGCATAATTTACTATTTTTAGCAGTTTTTCGGGTCCTCAACTTCTGGCGCCATTTCGAGGCCCCAAACGACGTTTTTTGGAAAAACTGGGAGCAACTTTCAAGTTCCTTCAATGTTGCTCACATCAAAATTTGTAGTCCTCGGATAGATATTTATCACGAGGTATTGTGTGTGTCAAACAAATATTGTATGCCAAAGTTACATCCCCGAGAAGATTGATGTACCAATTTACCCAAATGGAGCCCATAGTTTTGGCGCTTCATCTCCTAGGGTTAGGTTTTTGGATGTTTAGGGTTTTCCATTGTTTCTCAATAATAAATAAGCCCTCGAGAAATATTTTGATAGGATCTCCTAATCCCTTAGCTTTATTTTCTTCCCCCATGGGCAGTCGTTTGGGTTTGTGATGCTGATCTTGAAAACATTCAACCAGATCGAGCCCTAACTCCTTATACCCCGACCTCATTGGAGACATGCAAAGAAGGATCGAGAAAGAGCACACTGCTATGATACCACTGATTCGGATTTATGCAGGAACACAATGAAATACAAAAATACACATAAAACCAGAGATGCAGCAGAAATAAAACTTCATTTCATTAATAACAAATAACTTAAATATGTTTACAGACAAAATGGAAATAAACTAGCTAAGGCACTGGTAGTTTATCTCTAAGAATAGATGTGGTGGCTACAGGCCTCTAAACTATGTTACAATGAGGCTCGAGGGCTTATTTATTATTGAGAAATAATGGAAAACCCTAAACATCCAAAAACCTAACCTAGGAGATGAAGCGCCAAAACTATGGGCCCTATTTGGGTAAATTGGTACATCAATATTCCTAAGGACGTAACTTTGGCATACGATCTTAGTTTTGATGCGCACAATACCTCGTTAGAAATATTTATCCAAGGGCTACAAATTTTTATGTGAAAATCAAAGTAACCTTAATGTTGCTCCTGATTTTTCCAAAAAATGTCGTTTAGGGCCTCAAAACGGGTCTGGAAGTTCAAGACCCGAAAAAATGCTAAAAATAGTAAATTGTGCTACAATTAAGGAAACTTAAAAACTGAAAGAAACAATGGTGGGGTCCCAAGTGGAAAAGGTGGGTGGCCATCAATATCTATGTCAAGGACTGGTAGGAAACCTAATTTTTGGCATTGTGATGTAATATGTTTTCCTTGATGGAAACCTACATGATGAGTTGTCCTTATTGAGCTGAAGATTTAAAATGATGTATCTATAGGTCAGTTCAGATATGGAAGAGAAAGGAAATCAAATCAATGTCAGAGAAATGATAAAGTTAATACTTCACAATGCATATGCAGGTTTGATAAAGAGAAGTCATGAATACACATGGGTGCGAAGAGGCCAAGTCATGTATGTACTTACGCACTCTGTTTATGATACCAGGGGTCCTTACCATGGCATTAACCCACAATATTGAGAATTATGTCATCTAGTTGATTCCGTCCAAGAATACCATCGACACTTGTGTGGTTTTGGCTCATGGTATTGGGAAAGGTTCAAACTATATAAGGAGAAGAAGATCATAGTGCAAGGTGTGCATGAGTTTGGATATTGAATGTATACTTCACTTTGAAGTATATTTGCATGGAATGGGATAAATTTTATTGATAGATATGAAATAATAATTAACCTATGAATAAAATGATGGATCAAGATCTCTGGACCTGAAATGAATATCTATTTTCTTGATCTTTTTATGAAATGTTTAGGTCTGTGATTTGGTGAATGTTTGCTAAAGTGAAGGGTAAGATATGAGCTAATTATTTATTCTAAAGAGTTGTATAGTCCTGAAATTTTTGTAGATATATACACAGGTTCATATCTCTAAAATAAAGTATATACGTAGGATCGTTTCAATAAAAGTGCGTATGGAATCTAGGGTTTTTCTGAAGTATGTGGAAGGAAATTTCTGATCAGTTTTTATGTATTACTACTGTCTGTCAATGATGTATTCATACAGATCTGGGTTGTTTGAATATTGATTATGTTGCTAGTTGATTTCAGTTAAAATATCATTAGTTGGTTGGTTCACTGATGTTTTAGTGAATGATTTGATACGGCTATGAGTTTCAATTTGATGTACGTTCTTTGAGCTTAAATGTGTGGAGTGGGTCCAGTCTGAAAAATATGATGAAAAGAGGCCTACAAGTTGTGTTGCGTTGAAGTTGTTGGATCCCGTGTGAAAATTGATGAAACGTTGTCCGTGGTGGTGATGAGGGTCGAAGCCTTCAATGAGGGGGTCGTAGCTCCCTTCTAGTGGTTGCTAGTAAACGAGATCAGGGGGTAGTAGCGCCCTTCCAAGAGTGGGTGGTAAACGAGAAGCAGGGGGTTGTAACTCCCTTCGAGTGGTAGCTGGTAAACGATATTAGGGGTTTGGAGCTCCCTTCTAATAGTAGCTGGAGAACGAGAGAAGGTTATAGCCTTCTGCAGGTGGGTTCTTGCGTGTTGGTATGAGTCTACGCCAGTACAAGATTGTAAGCAGTTTTATTTATAATAAATATTGAAGACATAGATTACAACAATGGTGGTTTTCTCTTGACTTGGTTTTCCACCTTAAATATTGGTGTTCATGTGTGTTTCTTATGTGTGATGATTTATTCTGTTCTTACTGCACATGCTTACTGATTAGTAAACATATGATGAATGAATGATTCACTGATCTAGGTAAATATTTATCTGCAAAATAAGATATCTGGACATACACAAGTTTCATTAAAGATAGTCGTGTCTATATGCTAGTTGGGGTCATTAAAGTCACGTATAGAAATCAGTAAAGAAATGTAAAAGTTTATAGTGAGTTATAAATACTGGTTCACCCCCCCCCCCCCCCCTCAATGTTTTTCCCAACAATTGGTATCAGAGCAGGTCCTTCAAAAGAAGCTTGATCGCTTGAAGGAGATCCGTCACAATGGGAAGTTAGGAAGGAGTATTTTATATCAAGCCACCACTGTTCAATGGAAGTAATCTATTATTTTGGAATATACAAACAAGAGCTTATTTTCAAAGTCTTGGAGCAGACATATGGGGAATTGTAGAAGGAGGTTACCAGTATCCAGCAAGTGTTCCTACAGATGCAGCAAAAAGGAAGAGATATGAAATCAATGCAAAGGCTTTCAATGCGTTATTAGGAAGTATGTGAGAAATAGAATTTGTCAAAGTTATGCACCTAAATTTAGTAAAGGAAATATGGGACAAGATCATTCAGAGCTATGAAGGTGATGCAAAGGTAAAAAGTGCCAAACTTCAAACTCTTAGAATCCAATATGAAAATTTTAGAATGCACGATTATGAATTATTGCAAGTTTATTCCTAATATTAGATGAGATTTTGAATTCTATGAGGAATATGGGTGAAGATATAAAAGTCTCAACTTTAGTAGAGACGATATTGAGATCTCTAACTCCAAAGTTCGAGTCAAAAGTGTTAGTTATTGAAGAAAAGTAGGATCTGCAAACTCTTACTGTTATTCAACTACACGGTATCCTGACTGCTTTTGAAATGAGAAAAGGAGGTACCTCACAAGGCAGAGAAGTTGTTTTTAAGGCATGTGCAAAAGGAAAAGAAAATGAAGTCCTCAAGGAATCAAGTTATATATCAAAAGAAGAAGAATCAAATTTTGTGAGAAGACTTCAACTAGGTACTAGAAGATTCAGAGGTAAGCTTCCCTTCAAGTGTTTTGCTTGTGATAGAGTTGGTCATTATTTTGATAAATGTCCTTATAAATAAAATCATGATAAAGGGAATTTTTTTTGAAAAAGGAATGAGTTATTATACAAATGAATATAATTATGGATTGTCAAATAAAGAAGAAGAAGATTCCAATCAAGATCTGCAAGTGCTTATGGCATGTTCCATGTATAATGATATTTCCCTAAAAGAAAGGAATCCAGTTACTGAAGAATTGCATAGATCAAGAAAGAAAGAATGCTTTCATGGATGTTGTTTCTATTGTAACTCATTTGGGCATAAGGCCATTGATTTCAGGTTAAGTATGATGAACAGATTTGAGAAATTGGAGAAGTTCCAGCACACAATAAGAAATTACAAGCAAAACTGGAAAAAGAAGAAGCATCGGTTAAAAATGTAGGGAATATTGACTCTAATGCAGTCATATGTTTCTAAATATTACTTTTCATCATGAATGCAGGAGTGATGTGAGATACATTATAGGAATCAGTAATGTATCATCACAGGGGGAGAAATATATGGTGATTCCCATGGTTGGTTTGGTAATTCTGGTTGTATTTATTTCTAACAGTGCATATTATGTGACAATAGAAGACAGGTACAGGTGGTACAAGTTTAGGGGGAGATGGAGATAGAGCTATGAAATTTTCAATATTTTAGTTTCTGTACGCGGGTTGCATGAACTAAAGCTACGTATACACGCGAGTTCCATTGAAGACATATGCGTATGTTTTCTATAATAAGAAAAATAGTGAGACGGACTCAAGAACAGTTTCTGATATGCTGATAACAATTATAATTTTATTGATCTGATGGTTATATCTGCTGATATGAAATTAAGATTTGATTATCTACTTGATGAAGATGCTTTTATGAATTGGTTTTTGAAGGTGTTCAGGATGCATAGGTTTAGGGGGAGCATTAGCCTTGCTGAGAATAATGCATTGTTAGCATTATGTTGGTTGTTGAATTACGATCTCTCTCTTAAGGTCTTTTGGTCTTGGTTATATAAAGTCATATCTGTTATTTGATGAAAAGGTCATGTTGAGACCTCTGATGTAAAAATTTTATATTCAGTCATGTAAGGACTTGTTCAAATTTGTAAACCCACTTGGTTGGGTAGTTGAGTCAAATATGTAATTCCACTTGGTTGGATCATTGATGTAAGTATGCGCCCTTAGTGATAGGAAAGGTCATACTCGGTTGAGTTATAGAGTCATGTAATTAATTGAAAATCTGTCTGAATATTCAGCATGAACTTAGGGGGATCATGGTCAATACAGTGCACATCAGATCTGCAGAGCTCTTCTTTCTACAAAGAAAGAGAAACCTTGTTTTGGAATTGATCCGCCCTTTTCCCTTGATGTCAAAGGGGGAGAGTAGCTTGGTGTTTGAATAATGTTTATGATTAATGTATCTATATGTTGTAGTGATCAAACACCAACATGGTTTCCATCAAGTCCAAAGGGGGAGATCATTGGAATTATGATGTAATATTTTGTCCTTGATGGCAACCTACTCGATGAGTTGTCCTTGTTGAGTTGAAGATGTAAAATGATGTATCTATAGGTTAGTTTAGATATGGTAGAGAAAGGAAATCTAGTCATTGTTAGAGAAATGATAAAGGTAATACTTCATAATGTATACGCAGGTTTGATGAAGAGAAGTCGCGTATACACGCGGATGTGAAGAGGCCAAGTCACATATGTAATTACACACTCTGTTTATGATACCGGGGGTCCTTACCATGGTATTAGCCGACAATATTTAGCATTTTGTCGTCTATTTGATTCCATCCAAGAATACCATCGACACTTGTGTGATTTTGGCTCATGGTATTGGGAAAGGTTCAAACTATATAAGGAGAAGAAGATCATAGTGCAAGGTGTGCATGAGTTTGGGTATTGAATGAATACTTCACTCTGAAGTATATCTGCATGGAATGGGCTAAATTTTATTGATAGATCTAAAATAATAATGCACCTATGAATACAATGATGGATCAAGATCTCTAGACCTGAAATGAATATGTATTTTCTTAATATGTTTATGAAATGTTTAGATCTGTGATCTGGCGAATGTTTGCTGAAGTGAAGGGTAAAATCTAAGCTAATTATTTATTCTGACGAGTTGCACAGTCCTGAAATGTTTGCAGATCTATATGCAGGTTCGTCTCTATAAAAGCACTTATATATGCAGGTTCATTTCAACAAAAGCGTGTATGGAATCTAGGGTTTTGCTGAAGTATGCAGAAGGAAATTTTTGATCAGTTTTGCTATATTACTATTTTTTGTCAATGATGTCTTCATACAGATCTGGGTTTTTTGAATATTGATTATGCTGCTAGTTGATTGTGATTAAAATATCAGAGGTTGGTTGGTTGATTGATGATTCAGTGAATGATTTGATACTATTATTATTTTCAGTTTGATGTATATTCTTTGAGCTTAAATGTGTGGAGTGGATCTAATATGAAAGTCTGATGAAAAGAGGCCTACAAATTGTGTTGTGTTGAAGCTATTGGATCCAGTGTGAAAATTTATGAAACATGGTCCACCGTGGTGTTGAGGGTCGAAGCCTTCAATGAGGGGGTCATAGCTCCCTTCAAGTGGTTAATGGTAAATGAGATTAGGGGGGTAGTAGCTCCTTTCCTGGAGTGGCTAGTAAACAAGAATCAAAGGGTCATATCTCCCTTCTAATGGTAGCTGGTAAATGAGATTAGGGGGTTGGAGCTCCCTTCCAGTAGTAGCTAGAGATCGAGAGAAGGTTGTAGCCTTCTGCAGGTGGGTACCTGCATGCTGGTCTGAGTCTGCGCCAGTACAAGATTGTAAGCAGTTTTATTTATAATAAATATTGAAGAAAGAGACGACATCAATGGTGGTTTTCTCTCGATTTGGGTTTCCACCTTAAATCCTGGTGTTCATGTGTGTTTCTTATGTGTGATGATTTATTTTGTTCTTAATGCACATGCTTACTGCTTACTAAACATCTGATGAATGAATGATGCACTAATCTAAGTAAATATTTATCTGCATAATAATATCTCTACACATACGCAAGTTTCATTAAAGATAGCCACTTGTATACACTAGTTGGGTTCATTAAAGTCACATATAGAAATCATTAAAGAAAATTAAAAGTTTATAGTGAGTTATAAATACTGATTCACCCCCTGTAACAGTGGAATTCGTAGATTTGGTTACTGTAACAGTAAGACTTGTATGCTTGTTGACTTTTGATAGCAGAATAGCTTTAATTATAAAAATACACAAGAGGTATTTATAATAATAAATATTTTATTGATAAGATATAAGACATGATTGAATGATTACAATGAGGTCCCGCTTTTATACCTATGCAGGTACCTTTTCATGAACAGGCATGTCTTTTAGACATGCCTTTTCAGTTAACTAATGACTACTTAACATAATTCTAATTGATTAGCTAATAATTACATTTATTTGTATTTATTCCATTAATGACTATATTTATTACTTTAGTTATGAATTAGGTTCATAACACCCCCCCCCCCTTCTCAGTATTTTTCCCAACACTACTGTGAGAAAAAGGACGAGGGGGAACCCTCTCTGTCCTCGGTTGTACCCACTTGGAATTATTTCTGAGGATAATGGGGATAAATTTATTTCCTTTGACGTATCTTTGCACATTTCGGGGAAAATGCTAGTTTATTTTTGTTTGTGGGGGATAATTTAGTAAAGATATTCATGATACCAAAATTCCAGTGTTATAGTATTTTAAAAACTGTGGAAACTTATTTTCCTCGGCTCAGGATTTCTATGGTCAATGGGATATTTTATTTTATTAGTTATTTGTTATTGTGGAGGATATTTTAGTAAATATATTCATGCTACCAAAATTTCAGTGCGTTATAGTATTTTTAAAACTAAGGTTAAGAAATCAGAATTGCAGTTTTATATGTCTCTGATCACGAAAAAATTTCATTCAACATTCGATACTAAGAAAGTGGATGTCAACACCTTCCAAAATTGAAATTTTTTCCATAACACGAGAAATTCATTCATAGATTCACTGCACAACTCATATTCAAGATTTCAAATGTTCTTTGAAAAACTAGGTAGTATGTTAGGAAATTTCTTTCTAATCACAATTACAATTTTTTTAATAATATTCTATTATTTTATTATTATATAAAAACATATATTTCCCCATAAATTTTCATATACCAAGGGGCTAATTAATACTACATGGTATTACTACAGACTAAAGGGTTTAACACATAAACAAATTTATTTATGTAAATTTAAGAATAAGTTTTAACGACCTAATCTATATAATAGATTTTTTTTAAATTAGACATGCATGATAGGCTTATAGGTCTCGAGTGTTGTAACTCTAATACCATATGTAACAACCCAGATTTAAAATATACCAATAATTACATCAATTTATTTGAATAATAATAAACACAACTATTCAACTATTTAACATAGAATTTTCGAAAAATGTGGGTAGAGATGACTTACATGTAATGATGATATTTCTTACTTGTGATTTTGGAGTTGAAAGCTCTTTGAATTCTGCTAAACACAGAAAAAAAAAAATGAGGACGACTCTCCACCCAACCGTAGGCTCAGCTGCACATAATCTTTCTATAGATGGTCACCCCCGAGCCCTCAATCAACATACTACTGCCATAAAAAACCTTTGTCTCAGAACACTTTTCTCCCAAGAGAATGGATGAAAGAATGGATGAATCTCATTCTCCTCATCATCCATTAACTAGACTAAAAAATGGAAAAGGGTTTGCATGCGCACATTCCATGCGTCAACATGCAACTTTTATTGTTTTATTTTAATTTTTACTTAATTTAATATTTCTCTTAATTTAAATATTTCTTATTTTATTCCTTTTTAGTTTTTGTTAACTTTACTTAATTTTATTATTTTTATAGTTTTTAAAATTTAACTCTTTCTTATTTTATCCATTTTTACTTCTTCTTCTTTTTGTTAACTTTAGGTATTTTTATTATTTTTATAATTTACGTTTATATATATTTATTTAGAACTCAAGTATTATTATTTACTATTTTATTTATTTATTATTATTATATTTTCTTCCTTATTTATTATTTATTTACTATTATTATTTTTTCTTTATTGCTTATTATTTATTTACTTATATTTTAATATCATTTCTTCTATTTATTATTATTATTAGGGAAAATTACAACTGCTAAAGCAAGACTATAATAGGATTTGGCTATCAACCATTATTAATTTAGCATTAGCCAATGTAACTTATAATTATTTATGCAATTATTCTCAGAGCATAAATTATAACTTTAATTGAAGGGGCTAAAGTGTCCTGTGAAACAAAATTACAATATAACAAACTGAATTTTATTATTTTAATTATTTTTAAATTTTTATTATTAATTAAACTAAGATTTAAATGTTTACACTACAACATCTATACCGTACTCAACTCTACATTTCTTTTGACTTTATTATTATTATTTTTTTAATTAAGAGAACAAATATATGTTAAATATTTATGTTAAATGTTAAACTTTTACGCCACTAGATTGTAGAGTGCCACTTCGTGCAATCAAGAAAATTGTCTTGACAATTAACAAGAAAGTTTCCTTGAAAATTAACATCAAATTTATAAATTACATATTTTCTCATCAATATAACACCTACCTAATTACAATATAAAATCCATCATCGTTATAACAGTGTCATGGAGGACAACCCTCTTAATACAAAATTCCATTTTGGGTCAAACATTCCATCCACTAGTCTAATCTCCAATACAAAAATCCATTTTGGGTCAAACATTCCATACACTAATCTAATAAACACATGAGTTATTTTGAAACGTGAATCTACTCCTTTTAACTTCAATTCTTAAACCTAGACATTGTGATTTGAATTTAAAATTGATAGAGAAATAATTTTATTTCTTACACTAGCATACCTTTGAAGCAGGGCAAGCAAATGCTGAAAAGAATACAAGGCAGATATGTTGTAAAATGAAAGTAGAATGCTTTTGAATAATGTTTTGTGGCATATTATGTTCAACTGATGTTTCAAGGTCCAATTGTGTTCCGCAACATTTTGAAGTCCAAATTTTTCATGGTTGTAAATTTATAGTTTCCTAACTTATTTTAACGAATTTTATCATTTTTGTGATTCTTTTTGTTTCTAATTATTTATAAATTAGAGGAAGAGATACTACAAGAGAAGCATAATTCTATAAGCAATCCCATAAATAGTCAACTTACAACCTTACAATAAAACCATTGATTACGAATTTATATGTTAATTTTTAAGATGTTATTTATCGTGCCTTCCATTATAATGTTTAGAATAATGTTCAAACTATAGAATAAGAGACATCATTGGTCCCTCCCTATCGTAACATAGAACGATAATTTGGGGAAGGGATTGAGGCTACCATTCATTTTTTATTTTTTATTTTTTTGTGGAAGTGATAAAGAATATATATTTGGTTTAGTCCCAAGGTACCATATTAATCTCTTTGGGGAATCAATGTCTATTAGTTTTTTTATGACTTAGATTACAAATATGTCTATTAGAGAATGTAATGGTATGAACATTAGAATATGATTCACTACAAGTAGTATGTATATATTTATGTTTGAGAAATCATCGATCTATTTTCCATCAATTTCTCTTTTACTCCATCAAAAACTTCTTGCATGTATTTTTCCTCTTGGTTTTTTTTTAAGTCTTATTTTCAGACAAAAAGCACCATCTTTCACGAACTCAAGCTAAATATACTAAACATAATACTAAGGAGAATTAAAAGCTAGCATGTTAAGCTTATCTATATAATTCAGTTCTCTACAGTTTATTGATTTGTTACATATAAATCAATACTTCATTAAAGGATAAGAGAATATGTTAGATAATTTGGACTCCACTCAAAGATAACTATGAATCTATCAACATTCTCCAATACATAGACAAGTCATGGCCCAACCCTAGTTGTCTTTTTCCTACATAGAATCCATGAATTTACATTGAAATTCTCAAGAGGGACTTAGAAAAGAGTGTGTCATAATGAAAGCACTAATCAAAGAAATTACAAATAAGTGTATAAAAGACTAACAAAACATAAGGAACATAACACTATTCAAGACTAACAAGTTCATAGCTTGGAATAAAAATGCTTCTAACCAAGATATTTACCAATGCTTAAGTTTGATAAACACAATCATTAGGATTCTCTCCATGACTATGAAATATTTCTTCGAGATATACACAGAAATTTCCAAGTTCCTATAAATGTAGTAAAAAAGCTAGGAATTTACCACAAAGACAATATACAAGCAAGCAATTCTTCAATAAATTTATTTTTTAACACTTTCTTTTTCAATCCGTCAACAAATTTTTTCATGTATTTTTTACTCTTTCTTTTTCTTTTTCATTTCAAATGCCTCATTTCCTACAAGAAACGCCATAGTTTCACAAACTCCTAAATATACTAGACACAAATTTGAGGTAAATCAAAGCCTAGTATGTTAAGTTAGTGGTACACATAACATTAATTATTTTATTGTTTATGATTATAAAAGCCTTAATAATTCATTGAATGTTGAGATAAACATTTAGGTGACATGAACTCCATCCAAAAATAATTGGGTAAAATTATTTTCAATAATGCTTGAGGGGTGTTGGAGAGTTGATCGTTTTACTATAAATGAGTCTAGTTCAAAATAAACTATTGGTCCTCATTCATAATGAAAAGCATGTTGACAAGTCTCTCATAATTCTCCAACATAGACATGAGGCCTAGCCCAATTCTAATTCTATTTTTCCTTATGTAGAATCTAATTGTTTTCATCTTGAGAGGCATAATAGAGATTAATAAGGAGGTTCATATCTTAGATTTTTTAGGATCTCTAAAAGACACAATGAATGAGCTCTCTAATGAAACCAAATTTTCTCCATGACATTTCCTTTATATCATTTGTCTCTTCAGTTCTATGTGTGGGAAACATAAAGATATTATAATATATGCTAAATGATACTTCTCTTTCATAATTATGGCCAACAAATCTAATGGAAGCAAGCTTGCTAGTAAATAGATTTAGGCACTAAAGGCTTCTTCCACAAATTATTTCTTGAAAACATAACTTGGTGCTCAGAAAACCATAACATTGTAATGAGACTAAATTTATTAAATTCACTGAGATTAATTGTTTGAAAACTTAATTGATGTTGAAAATTGTAACGAGGTTCGATCTTCATAAATGTAATTGAGTCACTATGTAATGTACTTGTCAAAATAATAAATAATTTATTATTATTATTATTATTACAATGACTTATTAAAGCATGGGTTTCATGCTTGGGTCATCATTATATTAGTCAAAGTCCCCATTGTGGAATATTAATATTAATATTGAGTCATTAGAGTCATTGTACATTTTATAAGACCCTTCGTGGGATTTCAAAATTATGTAAAAGAATTATTTTTTAGTCAAATATGTATTATGTCACCTCCACACCAAGTCAGCCTAATGGAGATCAAGTCGGCCTCAAATTGTGCAATTTGACCTCACTTGGAGCCTATATATTGGATCAGATCGAATCCATTTAGACCACCTCACTCACTCAAGTTTCAATATCTCAGGAGGAGCTGAAAAAAGTGTGAAGTGGGCCAAAGAGGCTAAAAGAAGTTCAAGTTTGGAAAGAGAATAATAAAATAAAAAATTTTGGCACCTCTCTCTCTCTCTCTCTCTCTCTCTCTCTCTCTCTCTCTCTCTCTCTCTCTCTCGTGCCCTATTTTGGAAGATCGAAGTCTCTTTGTTGTTGCTACTGCCACTTGCTGCTTATTCCTGCATGTTGTTGCATAGTCGAAGTTATTGGGGTGAAATTATTGATGTTAAAAGTTTGAACGTCTGGAATGGATGACTTGGTGTGGAGGAAGGTCTAGTCTATGTCTAGGTTGAAGAGTCTCAAGGAAAACTATTGAAGGAAGAGAATTTTAACTAGGTTTTCCCCTAGCGAGGGGTTTTTCCCCGGTAGAGTGCCTACATATTGTGTCTCGTATTTTTCTGATCTTCATACACACATAATTTGGAAATTTCTTGATGAAAGATAATATAATAAAGAAGTAAAATAATCCAACATAATTCATAAGTAATTATCAAGAAATAATAAATTGAACCCTAATCTACTAGTACTGATTTCTCAACATAGTATTAGAGCTAACGTCAAGGAAGATTGAAGATCACTCTATTGGATCAAATGAAATTTTTTCTCCCTTTATGAAAAGATATATAAGAATGGGATCCAATATGGAACTGGATCAAGAAGTTCTTCCACTACTTATTCAACAAGGTCAAGAGTCAAGGATTATTGGTTTCTCTTACATGTTCACTTAGTGATGATAATACATGGATCATTGATAGTGGAGGATCAAGACACATGACAGGAGAAAGAAAACAACTTCATACTCTATCAACAGAACCATATTCTCATGCAGTGGAATTGGGAGACAACAAAATATATGATGTTAGAGGCTTGGGATCAACATCTTTGAAGCTAGAAAATGGAGCTAAGATACATCTCAACAACATACTATATGTTCCATGTTTTAAAAAGAATTTTCATTCTATTTCTTGTTTAGAAGATAAAGGAGATATAGTTTCAATTTTTTATGGAAAATTTTTAGTCTTTGGAAAATAATCAAGTATCAATAAAGCTGGAGTTATTGGAGTTCATGAAGGAAGCCTATATAGAGTCATTACACCAACTCCTCAAGCTTTGGTTCATATGGAAATCAATCCCATTGAGTTATGGCATAGGAGATATGGTAATCTCCATGACAAGGTCATTCCTACTCTTAATCAACTAGTTCATGGCATCCCCAATATCAAAAAATATTGTGAAGGAGTTTTCAAGGGAGTCTCTTTGGGTAAACATACAAGAAAACCATTTCCAAATAGTGAAACAAGGTCTAAAGAAGTATTAGAGCTCATTCATTCTGATGTGTGTGGACCCATGTCTAAAAAATCACTTGGAAGTCATCTTTACTATGTAACATTCATAGGTGATCATTCTATAAAGGCATGGATCTACCTTCTCAAGAAGAAGGATGAAGTGTTTGAAAATTTCAAGGAGTTTAGATCTGAAGTGGAAACCCTAACTGAAAGAATAATAAAAACTATGAGGTCTAACAATGGTGGGGAATACACTTCTAAATAATTAATTTCATATTGTAAAGAAGTAGGAATTAAGAGGGAGCTCATTATTCCCTACTATCTCAAACAAAATGGGGCAGCTGAAAGAAATAATAGGTCAATTGAAGAAGGCATTCAAAAAATGCACCCTGATCAAGACTTACCGAAATTATTATGGGGAGACACAGCAATGACCATGGTATACATTCAAAATAGAAGCCCTAATATAATTCTTGAGAACATCACACTTGAGGAAGTATTCACTGGAAAGAAATTGAGTGTGGATCATCTTTGAATATTTGGGAGTCTTGCCTACATGCACGTTCTAAAATACAAGCAAAAGAAGTTAGACTCTACAAGCACCAATCAAATATTCATTGGATATAGTCTCTCCTCAAAGGCATATTGAATCTACATCAAAGAAGGAAGACATATTGAAGTAAGCATGGATGTCATGTTCAATGAAAATCAAGCCTACAAAATATCCAAGGATGTTCCTATTGATTCTCATGATGAAGACATACCTATATTCAAAGAATAAGAAGTAAACCATGACAATCCTACTACTATTCAAGAAGAAGAAGAAGGACTAAGTGATCCTATTCAAACTATGGTCATACCAACTACTAGGAAAAGGCCAAATTAGTTAAAAGAAACCATTGAAGATGTTGAAGGTCATGAAGCTACAAAAGGAACATTTATAGAAAGCAAAAGGTAAAAGAGATACTATGGATATGTTGCATATATAACAAAACTAATTGAATCTGAAACATCTACATTCGAAGAAGTTACTCATCAAGAGGTTTGGAAGAAGGAAATGCAATAAGAGTATCAATCCATTATGAAGAATGGGGTTTGAGAAATTGTTACTAGACCTAGTGACAAATCAATTGTCACCTCTAAATGGATTTATAAGATCAAGAATGTTGTTGATGGAAGTATAGACAAATACAAAGATATATTTATTGCAAGAGGTTTCTCTCAAAGGAAAGGCATTTATTATGAAGAAACCTTTGCACCCACTCCAAGGTATACTATCATTAGATCTTTGGTTTCATTTTTTGCTACAATGGGTTGGAATATCCATAAAATGGATGTGAAGACCGCGTTTATGAATGGGACCATTGATGAGGAAGTATACATCGAACAACCTAAATGATTTGAGGTAAATAATAGAGATACTCATGTATGTAGACTCAATAAGGCCCTATATGATTTGAAGCAAGAACCTAGGTAATGGTATGCAAGAATGGATGCATGCCTTCTAAGAATTGGGTTCGTGAATAGTTTTGTTGATCCAAATCTCTACATCAAGGTAGAGAATAATGAACCAGTCATTATTCTACTTTATGTGGATGATATATTCATCACTAGTGCGGAGCAAAGAATTCGAGAGTGCAAGAATATGTTGGCAGATGAATTTGATATAAAGGATATAGGACTAATTCACTATTACCTGGGTCTATAAGTATGGTAGAAACTTGGGGAGATATATTTGGGGCAAGGAAAATACATCATCGAATTGCTGCAGAAATTTGGGATGATTGATTCCAAACCCATGATTACTCCAATGATCACCAATCCCAAGAATTTGAGGAGCTTTGAATCAAGTCTCATGGATCCTAACTCCTATAGAAAGTTGGAAGGCTCCTTGATGTATCAGGTAAACATTAGGCTAGATATATGTTTTTTTGTAAACATTCTTAGACAGTTTCAGTTGGAGCCTTATCATGACCGCTAGATAGATGACATGCACATAATGAGATATATTCGTTGCGCTATACATCATTGCCTAAATTATGCTAATAAGGAAGTCAAGCTAATTGGCTTCAGAAATTCTGATTGGGGTGGCAATGAGACTGATGGAAGGAGCACTACTGGTGGATACTTTAGTTTGGAAGTTGTTACGGTCTCATGGATGAGTAGGAAGAAAGATCCCATTGTGCTTAGCAGTGTTGAGGAAGAATATGTGGCTACATGTGAATTAGGAAAAGAGGTTGTATGGTTGAGGATGCTTCTGACATATTTGTTTGACAAGCCTCTAGGTCCTATTGTGATTAATTGTGAAAACTAAAGTTGTATCAAGATGTTTGGAGATCATGTGTTTCATGTTAGGGTGAAACATATCAAAAATAAACTCCACTATATCATGAACTTGGTGCAGGATGGGATCGTAAATCTAGAATATGTCCCAATAGATGAACAGGGAGCTGACATACTAACAAAGTCTCTTCCTAATAAGAAGTTTGAATATCTTTGAAACATGCTTGGTTTAATAGACATTGCTTATCTTGTTGATAAAAATTTGGAATGTGTTTTTTGGGGCTTTGTGAGTGAATAATCTCTTGGAAGGACCTCAGGTCAGCACTATGTGTTGATGTTTATTTCCCAGAGTAGGGAGGGTGGAGTTAGTCTTATAGCTCTGACCTCATATACACACCTGGATCCCTGGGTTGATGGTTAGAAAGTGAGCCTGATGGTACCTAGAGATGTTTAAATCTTTATTCCATCTTAGTACCACCTCTCCATCTGGATAGATTTCCCTTGTCAGGAATATAGTCCCTTTCATAGTTCATATATTTATATATCTTCCTTATGAATACCTCCCTAGTTAAGAAGGAGTGTTGAAAAATTTAACTAAATTCGATCTTCATAAATGTAATTGAGTCACTATGTAATGTACTTGTCAAAATAATAAAGAAAGGAATTTTTATTATTATTACAATGACTTATTAAAGCATGGGTTTCACACTTGGGTCACCATTATATTAGTCAGAGTACCCATTCTGGACTCCTAATATTAATATTGAGTCATTAGAGTCATTTTACCTTTTATAAGACCCTTCTTGGGCTTTCAAATTATGTAAAAAGAAATATTTTTGAGTCAAATATGTATTATGTCACCTCCATACTAAGTCGGCCTAAAGGATATCAATCCAACCTCAAACTGTGCAATTCGACCTCACTTGGAGCCTATATATTGGAGCAGATCGAATTCATTTGGACTATCTCACTCACTCAAGTTTTTATATCTCAAGAGGAGCCAAAAAAAGTGTGAAGTGGGATAAGGAGGCTAAAAGAAGTGCGAGTTTGTCTAAGGATAAAGAGAAGAAGAAAATCAAAATTTTGGCATATCTCTCTCTCTTGTGCCCTAGTTTGGAAGATCGAAGTCTCTTTGTTGTTGCTATTGCATGTTGCTGCATAGTCGAAGTTGTTGGGGTCAAATTGTTGATGCTACAAGGTCGAAGGTATGGAAGGGATGACTTGGTGTGGAGGAAGGTCCGATCTATGTCTAGGTTGAAGAGTCTCAAGGAAAATTATTGAAGGAAGAGAATTTTGATTCGGTTTTCTCCTAGAGAGGAGCTTTTTCCCTGGAAGAGTGCCTACATCTTGTGTCTCATTTTTTTTTAATCTTCATACACACATAACTTGGAAATTTCTTGATGAAATATAATATAATAAATAAGTAAAATAAGCCAACATAATTCATAAGTAATTATCAAGAAAGAAGAAATTGAGCCCTAATATACTAGTACTGATTTCTCGACATAGTATCAAAGATAAGGTCAAGGAATATTGAAGATCATTTTGTTGGCTCAAAGGCAATGTTTACTCCCTCTATGACAAGCTATATACGAATTGGATTCAATATTGCAGGAAGTTGGATCAAGAAGTTCTTCCACCACTTATTCAACAAGGTCAAGAGTCAAGGATTCTTGGATCCTCTTACATGTTCTCTTATTGATAATAATACATGGATCATTGATAGTGGAGAATCAAGACACATGACAGGAGAAAACAAACAACTTAATACTATATCAAAGGAGCCATCTCCTCATGCAGTGGAATTGCAATACAAAAAAAGCTATGGTGTTAGAGGCTTGGGATCAACATCTTTGAAGCTAGAAAATCAAGGTAAGATACATCTCAACAACATACTATATGTTCCAGGTTTGAAAAAGAATTTTCTTTCTATTTCTTGTTTAGAAGATAAAGGGGATAGAGTTGCATTTTTTGATGGAAAATTTTTGGTTTTGGGAAAAGAAGCAAGTATCGATAAAGCTAGAGCTATTGGAGTTCATGAAGGAAGCATATATAGAGTCATTACACCACATCCTCAAGATTTGGTTCATATAGAAATCAATCCCATTGAGTTATGGCATAGGAGAAATGGTCATCTTCATTACAAGGGCATTCCTACTCTTAATAAACTAATTCATGGAATTCCCAATATCAAAGAAGATCGTGAAAGAGTTTGCAAGGGATTCTCTTTGGGTAAATATACAAGAAAACCATTTCCAAATAGTGAAACAAGGTCTCAATAAATATTAGACCTCATTCATTTTGGTGTATGTGGGCCAATGTCTGACAAATCACTTGGAGGTCATCTTTACTATGTAACATTCATAGATGATCATTCTAAAAAGACATGGCTCTACCTTCTCAAGAAGAAGGATGAAGTATTTTAAAATTTCAAGGAGTTTAGATCTGAAGTGGAAACCCTAACTGAAAGAAGAATAAAAACTACGAGGTCTGAAAATGGTGGGGAATACACTTCTAAATAATTAATTGCATATTGTAAAGAAGCAGGAATTAAGAGGGAGCTCATTGGTCCCTACTAACTCAAACAAAATAGGGTAGTTGAAAGAAATAATACGTCAATTGAAGAAGGCATTCGAACAATTATCCTTAATCAAGACTTACCGAAATTCTTATGGGGAGAAGCAATAATGGCAGTAGTATACATTCAAAATAGAATCCCCCATAAAATTCTTGAGAACATCACACCTGAGGAAGTATTCACTGGAAAGAATCTGAGAGTGGATCATCTCAAATCTTTGGGAGTCCTACCTACATACATGTTCCAAAAGACAAGCGAAAGAAGTTAGAATCTACAAGAATCAAGGAATCTTAGTTGGCTATAGTCTCTCCTCAAAGGCATATAGAATCTACATCAAAGAAGTAACACATATTGAAGTGAGCATTGATGTCATGTTTGATGAAAATCAAGCCTACAAAAGATCCAAGGATGTTCATATTTTTTCTGATGACAAAAACATACCTATATTCGAAGAATAAGAAGTACACCATGACAATACTACTACTATTCAAGAAGAAGAAGAAGGACCAAGTGAGGCTATTCAACCTTGGTCATCCTAGCCACTAGGAAAAGGCCAAATTGGTTAAAATAAAGCATTGAATACGTTGAAGGATATGAAGCTACAAAAGGAGCCTTTAGAGAAAGAAAAAGGTAGAAGATATACTCTGGATATGTTGCATATATAATAAAACTAATTGAATCTGAACCATCTACATTCAAAGAAGCTACTCATCAAGAGGTTTGGAAGAAGGCAATGCAAGAATATTATCAATCCATTATGAAGAATGGGGTTTGGGAAATTGTTCCTAGACCTAGTGACAAATCAGTTTTCACCTCTAAATAGATTTATAATATCAAGCATGTTGTTGATGGAAGTATAGAAAAATACAAAACTAGATTTTTTGGAAGAGGTTTCTCTCAAAAGGAAGGCATTGATTATGAAGAAACCTTTGCACCCACTGCAAGGTATACTACCATTATATATTTAGTTTCACTATTTTCTACAATGGGTTGGAATATCCATCTGAACCGATGCCTCACAAAAAAATTCTGAAGACTAGAAACTGCACTTCTAGCTCTAGAAAACTGCACAACATCACTCCCTCTTGGACTGCATCACCCTCTTAGTGTTGTGTCAACCTCTGCATGAGAAAAATGACTCTGTGTCACCCTTGCAGGGTCTATGTTGTCCCTCTGGTGTTGTGCTACCTTCTTCCGGATCTATGTTTCTTCAATTTCCCTTCCTATAGAAAATATATTCAGCCCCTTTGTTGATGGTTTAGCTTGATTTGCAACCCTTTGATACCATGTGAGCAATTATGAGCACATAAATCCTACTGCTAAATATTGATTTACTTATCCTACTTGTTTTATTATGTACAATTTATTTAACTGAAATATTCAGAAAAACTTCGAAGTAAACACAACTAGCATTCTATACAAATACAGATCATTTAGTGAACATCACGCACATAAGACAAAGGACACAAAATTTTTTTGGACAAATGTCCCCGGAAAAACCCAATGTGGGAAAACCAGTGTAGCATATCTGAGGGTTTACTATTATTAAGCAGCAGTATTATGAGTACATCTAGGGTGCCACAAATCGGCTCACCTAACAGAGAATACCTTGGCTACAGAGAAAAAATTGATATATACCTCACTCTCTCAAGTCCCAGTTGATCCATATGAGAAACTGGTGAAACCCCAGCTAGCTCTGTGCAGTCTCTACGTTGCCACTGTGTAAGGTTGCATGGCCCTGGCTGAGAGACTATGTCATCCTAGCTTTGTGCTGATCATCTTCTCCCAAAATCTGGTTTCAGCCCTTCCATCTCAGAAACCCCAATCTCCATCTAGATGTCATACTTTCCTTGGAGGCTCTGCGTTGCCCCTGCGTAAGCCCTGCGTGGGCCTGTCACCCTCCCTAAGGACTATATCACACCCTATGATGGTTGCACTACCTCCATTGCATATCTGATGACCTTTCTCTGCATTGTACTCTTGTCCCTCCTGACCAATCACTACATCTTCCCCTCACTGCTTCCCTGAATCACTCAGATATGATCTTCGTCCGAGCACTGCTCCATCAGAATAATTCGATCTCTTAGATTTTGTATGTGTCTCTCCTCCAATTGACCCCAAGCCCTTCCTTTATATTTTTCTCCTTGAAAAATCAATGGTCGTGATCTAATCACTAATATATGGCTAATATTAAAAGATGCTTGATCCATGTCACTTATAATGTTCTCATCAAATGTGTAAATTAATTCACTTTAATTTTTTAATTTCCCTAAGTTAGACTAAGGGTCCCCATTAAAAAATTTAATTATTTGAATAATTTTTACACTAGATGGAATTTCTCCAAACTCTTTCTGGGTCTTGGATATATCATGTGTTCTTTCCCCTCCACAAAGTTTCATAGCTATAGCACAGCCGATGCTACCCAAAAATATCAACACTCCCTCTTAGCAAGGAGTGTGCTCTAGCAATACTTCCACACTGAAGCATTGCCCTGATCTCTGGCATCGGTCTCCGTGTTGATTCTTGGCCTACTACCCTTCATCCACTGTGTTGCCACTCTCTGTACTACTTCCCATGTCACTGTCACTGACACTGCCACATCTATACTGCAACTCCCTCTTAAATTGTTGAATCATGCTGCCAATTGCTGCACTCTAACTCAGTTGCTAAGAAGTAACAAAATGAAAGACCACGACCCAATCACTAATAGATAATTCAGTCGAGTTTCATCTCATCACTAAATCACCCTCATTTGTTGTGTTGTGTTGTCTCTCTAGAGCAACTGTGTTGTTGTTTCTCTACACTGTGTAAGCACCGCCCCTCTGAATTGTCGTTGCTCTGCACTACGTAAGCATTACCCCTCTATTTTTCTTAAGTCCCATCAGCCTCTGTGTTGCTGCATCCACGTTGTTGCTGCCTCTACATTGCCCTGATCTACTCTCCACCATCCCACCACCGCCTCTGCTTCTTCATGATCTTCTACACCCACTTCTCCAGTCATCCTGCTACTTTCTTAAGGCTCATGTAGCTTGTATATGATCCAAGAGTTTAGGCACCTCAAGGATCGTTCCTCCACCATCTATAGTTCCTCTACAGATCTATATCACCCCACCTCTTCTCTCGAGGCACATGATCTCTCATGGCCACATCATCCTCACTTCCATTGTTCCCTCTAGCTGATCTTGCCTTCGAATATGAAGATTCCTTGTCCTTCCTCTTAAGACAAGTGTTGGCAAAGTGTCCAATTTCGCCACATCTAAAGCACGAGACCTTGGATAGGTCCTTCTTATTATTCCCTTGTTGTTGTTTTCCATTTAATTCTAGGGTCACATCCTCCTCCTCCTTCTTCACCTTGACACCTCTGTTGCTGAATTCCTTCTTCATCATCCTCTAGACCTCCTCCTATCGAAGAATAGCCCACATGTCACCAAAATTTGGGATTTTTTCTCTACCCAAAATGATTTGGAGAAAGGTCTTCCACTCATAAGTGACTGCATTCAGGGAATTCCTTACCAAGATCCCTTCATCCGTAGTTGCCCCCATGGCAATCAGCTGATCTCGGATTATCTGCAATCTGGGATGGAAGGGATCGGTATCCTCTCCCTTGTGCATCTGAAACATCCTCATATGGTTCTCTAGAATCATCTTTCGTTGGACGGAGCTACCTTGATATAGCATGGACAACGTCCACATCTCATGTGTCATCCTCTTCTCAACAATGTGTGGGACCACATGATCCTTCACCCCATCCTTGATCAAGTGATTTTCCCGCACTTGACTTTCATTTAATTTCTTTAGGGCGTCTGCATCGGTTGGCACAGGCAGGACATTTTCCGCGTGGTATTTGATACCGTACTCCTTCAGGATTGTCAAGATTCTTTCCTTCCAGATTGAAAATTTGGACACACCGTCCAACATATCCTGATCTCTTAGTTCATACGAGGCCATCTAGCTCAAAAAATTTTGAAATGGGTACTCTTATCCCTTATATTTTTGTTTCACTCAACAGAATAATGGATTTGGATTTCTTGGCAATAAAAACCCTCGAAAGATACTTCTCCCTCTAACAACTGATTTCCCTCCTAGAAATCCTCCACCAATTCTCCTGAATCAACCCTCTACGATCACCCTCCTAATCGAATCTCAGAGATCTTAGAAAAATTCTATTGAGGAATTATTTCTCCTTTCTTTTTCACCTTTGCTAGGCACTTTTTTGCACCGACAGAACTGATGGCTCACCAACAACTTCTAAAGACCATAAAATTCACTTCTAGCCCTGGAAAACTGCACAAATTCACTCCCTCTTGGACTATGTCACCCTCCTGGTGTTGCGTCAACCTCTCCATGAGCATATTGATTCTGTGTCACCCTCCTGGTGTTGTGTCAGCCTCTACGTGAGAAGGCTGACTCTGCATCACCTTTGCAGGTCCTATGATGTCCCTCTCGTGTTGTGTTGCCTTATTTTGTATCTCTACTGCTACAGCTGCCCTTCCTGCATTAAATATCTTCAGCCCCTTTGCTGATGGTTCAATATAATCTGCAATCCTCTGATACCATGTGAAAATTTCCAAGAACAGAAATCCTACTGCTAAATATTGATTTAATTCCCCTACTTGTTTTCGTATACACAATTTATTTAACTGAAATATTCAGAAAAAAATTGAAATAAATACAACTAGCATCTTACACAAATACAAATCATTTAGTGAACATCACGCACATATGACAAAGGACACACAAATATTTTGGACAAATGTCCCCGGAAAAACCCAATGTGGGAAAACCGGCGCAGCAGATCTGAGGGTTTATTATTATTAAGCAGCAGTATTATGAGTATACCTAGGGTGCCACAAACCGGCTCACCCAATAGAGAAAACCTCGGCTACAGAGAAAAATGTGAGATATACCTCACTCTCGCAAGTCTCGGTTGATCCGGATGAGAAACTAGTGAAACCATAGCTAGCTCTGTGCAGTCTCTACACTAACACTGTGTAAGGTTGTGTGGCCCTAGCTGAGAGACTGCATCACCCTAGATCTGTGATGATTAGCTTCTCCTAGAGTCTGGTTTCAACTCTTCCAGATCAGAAACCCCAATCTCCAGCTAGATCTCAGACTTTCCTTGGAGGCTCTATGTTGCCCCTGCGTGAACCTTGTGTGGGCCTACCTCACCCTCTATAGGGACTGAATCACACCCTCTAATGGTTTTTTTGCCTCCAATGCGTCTCTATTTCCATTGCTTCACATTGTACTCTTGGCCCTCCTGTCTAATCATTTCATCTGCCCCCCACTGCTTCTATGAATCACTCAGATTTGATCTTCGTCTGTGCATTGCTCCGTCAGAATAATTTGATCTCTTAGATTATGTGTGTGTCTCTCCTCCAATTGACCACGAGCCCTTCCTTTATACTTTTCTCGTTGAAAAATAAACGATCGTGATCTATTCACTAATCAACGGCTAAGATTAAAAGAAGCTTAATCCATGTCACTTAGAATGTTTTCATCACATGTGTAAATTAATTCATTTTAATTTTTTAATTTCCCTAAGTTAGACTTAGGGTCCCCAATAAAAAGTTTAATTATTTGAATAACTTTTACACCAAATAGAATTTCTCCAAATGCTTTATGGGTCCTTGAGATATCATGTGTTCCAGCCCCTCCACAAATTTTCGAAGCTAGAGCACATGTGATGCTACCCCAAAATCTTAATAGATGGCACTATACATCATTGCCTAAAGTATGATAGCAAGGAAGTCAATCTAATTGGCTTCACAAATTCCTATTGGGGTGGAATTGATACCGATGGAAGGAGCACTACTGGTGTATGCATTAGTTTGGGAGTTTTTATGGTCTCATGAATGAGTAGGAAGCAAGATCCCATTGTGTTTAGCAGTGCTGAGGAATAATATGTGGTTGCATTTGAAGTAGGAAAGAGGTTGTATGGTTGAGGATGATTTTGACATATTTGTTTGAGAAGCCTCTAGGTCCTACTATGATCAATTGTGACAACCAAAAATGTATCAAGATTTTTGGAGATCATGTGTTTCATGCTACGACGAAACATATCAACAATAAGTTCCATTATATCAGTAACTTCGTGCAGGATGGGATCATAAAGTTGGAGTATGTCCCAATAGACGAACAGGTAGCTGACATAATAAATAAGTCTATTCCTAATAATAAGTTTGAATATCTTTGAAACATGCTTGTTTTAATAGATATTGTTGATCTTGTTGATAAAAATTTGGGAGATATTTTTTGGGGATTTGTGAGTGAAACATTTCCTCGAAGGACATTAGGTCAGAGCTATGTGTTGATGTCTAGTTCCTAAAGTAGGGAGGGTGGAGTTGGTCTTATAGCTTTGATCTCGAATACACACCTGGATCCTTGGGTTGATGGTTAGCAAGTAAGCCTAATGGTACCTAGAGAGGTTGAAAGCTTTATTCCATCTTAGTCCAACCTCTTCATTTGGATAGATTTCCCTAGTCAAGAATATAGTCAATTTCATAGTTCATATATTTTTATATATTCCTTATGAATGCCTCCCTAGTTAAGAGGGAGTGTTGAAAGTTGTAACTAGGTTCAATCTTCATAAATGTAATTGAGTCACTATGTAATGTACTTGTCAAAATAATAAAGAAAAGAATTTTTGTTATTATTACAATGACTTATTAAAGCATGGGTTTCATTCTTGGGTCATCATTATATTACACAAAGTACCCATTGTGGAATCCTAATATTAATAATGAGTCATTATAGTCATTTTACCTTTTAGAAGACCCTTCTTGGGCTTTCGAATTATGTAAAAAGAATTATTTTTTTGTCAAATATGTATTATGTCACCTTCGCACCAAGTCGGCCTAAAGGAGATCAATCCAGCCTCAAACTGTGCAATTCAACCTCACTTGGAGCCTATATATTGGATCATATTGAATTCATTTGGAAAAGCTCACTTACTCAAGTTTCGATATCTTAAGAGGAGCTTAAAAAAAATGCAAAGTGGGCTAAGGAGGCTAAAATATGTGTGAGTTTGCCTAGGAGAAAGAGAAGAAGAAAATTGAAATTTTGGCACCCTCTCTCTCTCTCTCTCTCTTGCCCTATTTTGGAATATCAAAGTCTCTTTGTTGCTGTTGTTGTTAGTTGTTGTCTATTGTTGCATGTTGTTGGATAATCGAAGTTGTTGGGGTTAGATTTTTGTTGCTACAAGGTCGAAGGTATGGAAGGGCTGACTTGGTGTGGAGGAAGGTCTTTTCTATTTCTAGGTTGAAGAGTCTCAAGGAAAACTATTGAAGGGAGATCAATTTGACTAGGTTGTCCCTTAGAGAGGGATTTTGCCCTAGCAGAGTGCTTACATTTTGTGTCCAGTGTTTTTGTGATCTTCATAAACACATAATTTGGTAATTTATTGATGAAAGATAATATAATAAAGAAGTAAAATAAGCCAACATAATTCATAAGTAATTATCAAGAAAGAATAAATCAAACCCTAATCTACTAGTATTGATTTCTCAACAATTGAAGCCTTACTACACTTGTATATTCAACTTAATTTATAATAAATAAAACATTGTAACAAACTGATAATCCTGCTCTATTAAAATTCAAACTAATAGAGAGTTAAATTAAAATTAAGTTTAAAGTTGATTGAGGGTCCAAACATTATATTATAATAGGTAGATGGACATTATCTAAATCCATTAATTTAGATATTGGTTAAATAATTAATCAACATCATTAAATGTTATCATTACAGGCTCTTTTTTTATTTTCATTTTTTATATACTTTCAAAGATAAAAATACCCTTTATTTAATAATAATATTTAGTATACATAAATAAAAAAACAAAATGAAAAAACACAAACACATTAGTTAATATTTAATTTTTAATAATCTCAATAATAATGTAAATTTGTGATGATAAATTTATCCTTAAATAAATACATTTTATTATTTGTATTCTAATTATTTAAAAATAAAAATATATTAATTATTTTATTTAAATTAAATTTAAATTTTTCCAAAATATAACAATAAATTTAATATTAATAATGCATATTTCCCTCGAAGGGAGTGTTAATGTGGAGGATGCAGGGACCTTGGAGGTGATGTCTGCCATCCTCTCAGATGTGATGGGTAATAAAGAAAATGATGATGTGGCATGATTTCGCATGTAATGACATGTGAGGTTTACAGTTGTCATTCACCATTGATTGAAGTGCTATGGAGGATGTT
This sequence comes from Pinus albicaulis, assembly GCA_034641835.2. Classification (NCBI taxonomy): domain Eukaryota; kingdom Viridiplantae; phylum Streptophyta; class Pinopsida; order Pinales; family Pinaceae; genus Pinus; species Pinus albicaulis. The sequence continues at coordinate 128,761,263 of CM076577.1, read as the reverse complement.
TTTTCCACTGTCTAAATTTTTTTTGGAGGCGGGGGTTGGTCCTCGACCTCCTGTTACATGAATTTTATCTCTTCTAAGATAGCAAAGACCCTGGCATCGAAATTCAAGCCTAGAATTATGGAGGAGAGGGGTGGAGGTGATGGATTGCGAAGGTGGTGGAAGAAATGGCCAAGTTTCCTGAGCACTCTCATCTAGGTATCACTACTCGGAAATTTGAAGTCTGGCGGGAGAGCATCTTTCTCAATTGCCACTTCCTTTATGGATTCTCAAGTCGTATCTTTTTATTGTCTAGTTTTTTTGGTCATTTTCTTGTTTATCAATGTTGATTCATGTCCTGAGGTCTCAGAGACTTTACTTTTAGCTTTCGATTACCAACGTCAGGATGTGGTTCAAATTTGAGGTGGATTATTTCTTTGCATGTGTCTCTTGTCTCCGAGCCATGATTTTTGGTCAAAATCTGGGTAGTTTTTTATTAAATGGATTGAATTTTTAGGGTTTCAGGATGCTAAATTTTGTAGTAAAGTTGGAATGACCCCAATGGTTGTTGTTTATGGGTTGTTTTCACATAATTGGTGTATGGGTCTTGTGGTTATATTTTGGTCTCTTTCTGTGTTTAATTGTATTGGGTTTTAACTCCTATATAGAGGTTGTTGAGCCTTATATCTCACTTGAAAAATTCTATGTCGAGTCTAGAATTTATGTTCTAAGCTATGGAGATGATATTTTATGGTGGCTTCCTAGTCCCGTCGCTGGTGGGTCTAGTTTATTTTCTTATTTCTTTGCAGGGAAAGAAATTCACAACAGTTATCCAAGGTGTGCCCTTGGGGTTTTATCCATGCTTTCAAGGCAGAGAATGAGATGTCAATGAAATGGAGGTGGCAGTACTCCTCAAGGTCAGCAAGGAGCCTCTTTGCTCGTGACTCAACTGCCACCTATTTTAATGCAATTCCACCAGAGACTAGGAAATACATTTGAAAGTTGGAGACTCAAGTAAGGATTTAAAGGAAACCCCATTCAGGCTCTGAGATCATGGAGGATATGTAGGCATGGGTTCATGACCCTAGGCACACCAAGGGCAGGAAAAATCAATACTTGAATTCGGTGGATTTGCATTGGCATACGAAGACCCTCGTGGGTTTGGTCTTGAAATACAAGCAAGTAGAGATGTATAATCTCTTCTCCTCCTTGGAATACATCAAAAGGATGCTTAGGAACCAACATGTATGTCTCAAAAAAATTGATTCCCACCTGGCGCATGTGGACAGCCATATCTCTTGTGAATCAAATAGCATAGATTTGATAGACCCTCCAGGTTCTAGTGCGAGAGTCCCTACAACAATATCCTCCTCGGACAATGATCAGTGACCAAGCATGATGGCTTTTTAGAGTGGAATTTTATGCTCCAATCTTCAACCCAAGTTTGAGGGCATTTACTTATTTTGAAGGTATTGAATAATGGTTGTTTTTCTAGCTCGTCTTGACACATGTGCATCCTTAGCTTGAATGTTTGGAATTTTTTTTTAATTATTATGGCTCGTCCTGGTGTATTTCTTTGTGTCTGGTTTTGTGGTGCCAATTATTTTTGTGTATACCTCATATCGGTTCCAACTATGGCATGTTCATGAGGCTACTTGAACAATTATGTGTTTGGGGGCATCATAATGGATGGCATATATATGCTTATGTCACCATCTTGGTATTATATATATGTAATCGTGAGGTGGAATCTATGCAATTATTCGAGTATTCTATGTCAATTACGTTGGATGGTAATGTAATGGGTTGTGGGGAAATTCTCTTATCATTGGCCTGGGTGCACAACTATGCGGGGTTTCCTTTGTATTAGGGCTTACATGATGTCTTTTAAGTATGAGTCTTTCTTGTAGATGTATGGAAAAGAGAAACATTCTTCGAAGAGAGATATCTGAAAAATCCATGTGGCTATGTTTTGTTGAGTAATATAAAAAAGTCAATTTACAAATAAATAAATAAAAAATCATAGTTAAAACTTGATTTATTACTTGAAAACTATAACATTTTAATAAGACTAGATTTATTGAAATTATTATTATTAATTATTTACTAAATTAATTTAAAAAATTTTATACTTGTATATCTAATTTAATTTATAATAAATTAAAACAAGATAGACCTTGCTCTGGGACCTCCCTTCAATGGACAGCTCACCCTCCTTGCCTCCTTGTCTCATTTCTCACAATTCTCCCCTCACAAATCGAAATAACCTCTCTCCTCATGCATCCATAGTGCCTCATCAGAGGGATTGTGTTCACTGGGGGCAACATATTATTAAGATCATGTAAATCGGGTATGCACATGAGCTCAGCTCAAAGCTGAAGGATTGGTAGCACAATTTTGGGAACTTGCCCCACCTCCTATCCAAGCAGAACTCTCATAGGGTGAAATGGAAATAGCTACTCAATGGTGCCTTCTTTTCGGATACAAAGGGTCTATTGGATATGGTTGATTGGGTGCCCAATATATGTTACACATGCGGACGATACAATCGAAACATGTACGTGGTGGACCTATATTGTCACATGAAATATTTGTTGGGAAAATTATTATTATATAGGCACAAAAATTGGGACACTACTAAATATTGACCAAATATTCGATGACTCTTTATCGTTCTTACAACTATTTTTCGTCACTGTAACAACAAAAGGAGATTTCACGAAACGTCATTTTCCGACGCAATTGTAATTTCAACATCCTTTTTTTTGTTGGAATTCTGACGATAGTAGTCGTTGAATCTATGAGATATGTTCATCAGATATACTTGTTGACATTTCATTGAAAGTCCAATCAATGCTCCTACAAATTCATTGCAAACCATTACTGGATGATCGACCAATATTCAACTTCTTCGATCAATTTTCCAATTTGGGTGATCTGTTGTGCCAGCAGAAGTTGCATCAGAAGACCAACATCACCGAGAATTTAAAAAAAAAAAAAATCCAACAAATTTATCAATCATTTCGACGTTTGTGTTGTCTAAACATGCATCGAAAGACTGATGGTGTCGCAATTTTTTCAAAAATATATTGCAACGAACTTTCCATAGTTGCAACATTACTATCGCCAAAACAAGGGCTGAAAGACTGACAACATCGTGAATTTTTTAAAATATATTGCAACGAACCTACCATAGTTGAAACATTTGTGCCATAAAAATGAGTGTCAGAAGACGGAAATCAAGGTGTCATAAGACCGACGACATTTAGAAGGAAACAACGTCGGAAGACCGACATTTTTGGTCATTTAAAAAAAAAATTGAACGAGCTTCCGTATAGACTCTGAGAGGACCTAAACAAAACTCTTCATTAACTGAGGCACATTTAATACTAAATATAGTTCAAAAACATCCCCTAATGTGTAGTGGAATGAAGTGTTTTGGAGAATAACACAAAGTTCCTATATAGTCGTTAATGCCAACATTGTTGTTAAAGATTATGGAAATACTTATAAGAATGGTCATCCATATATATTTATGCCACTAATGTGTTTTTTTAGAAGGATTTGCACAAATTGCTTGAAAAAAAGTACTTTAAGGGAGTATTAAACTAGAACGAGATGATTCATGATTGGAAAAATTAACCCATAAAAGTTGGAAGCTCAAAGAGTGAAAAAATCCACTCCCCCAACTGATTTCTATAGTGGAATGTACAGTGAGAGGAAAAGGGTGGTATTTACAATCAGTCACAATATCTTTGAAAATAATGGGGAATTAAGACATCGTTATACCTGACAAGTCCTTGTCAATATTGAAGTTGAGGCATAGATACACGAAAACAACCTTTATACGAGAATTATTTTATTTAGGTAAGGGAATAGCAGTTGTAACTTAAGGTTGCAACAATAGTTCCATGAAACAATTCCTTGTATTTGTTTGCAATAATTGTTCACTAAAATTTCCATAGTTGTGGCTTGAGGTTGCAAGAGTTATGACTTGGGGATGCAGTATTTGCTACTTAAAACAAAACACTCACACACACACACACACACATATATATATATCACTGTTACGACAATGTTTATTTATTATTATTATTATTATTATCATCATTTAACTAGTATGATAAAAAAATGAAAATATACTCGGTCACAGGTGTGGGGGCATATGGAAAGGTATGGAGACCAATCCATTCAAAATATACATGGCATCAACACCCAACTCCATAGCTATTTTTTGAATCTGACAGACGCATAACAAGATATCCATGCCTAAACAGATTAACAAACTCTCCAAAGTGGTATTCACCTACAAATTCAAATTTTATTCTCTCTTCATCAGTTGCAACATCATGTTTCTTTTTTAGCGTGATTAACCTTTGCTTTGACATCAATGGCAAACCTCTCAACAACAAGATGAAAACTACAAAATTTCTTACTGCAATTATAAAGCTCTATTTGTAAAAGGCCTTTGATAGGATAATTGGATGTACTTGATGCTCATTCTTCTTTGCTATAGTTTTAATTTAGATTTTTTCAATTGGATTGAATGTTGTCTAAGATCATCATCTTTATTTGTAATTTTCAATTGGCTCGGGCTTTATGTTTTTCAGATCATCTAAGGGACTATGATGCAAGTTTTCCCCTCATATCCTTTAATATTTCTTATTATTAACAAGTACCTTAACAATTTTAAAAGACAATGAGGAATTTTATAAGCCATTAACAAATGCTACTATTTTGATCACTCACACATTTACATCTGCTATTGTCTAGACACCTTCTATTGGTGGACGATGTTATCATATTTCGTGCAGGCTATATTAAAGAGGCCTACTATGTGAGGCCTCATTAGACCTATAAACTCATTTGGGGTTGCATTTGGCATATAAGTAAACCTACACAAGTCTACCATTTCTTTCAATGATTTGAAAGATATGTTAGAAAGAGCAATCAACCAAGTGCACCCATTTCAAAAACTTGGGATTTTTTCTAATATTTAATGACTATAGGTATGGATATTGCTAATATTTAATTACTACAGGTTTGGAGATTGCTAATATTTAATGGCTATAGGTATCCTTGGGTGGCACATTAACCTTAGTAGATTCCATACCAAGATATTAGAATTCCTTATCTTATATTCTTGCTGCTATCTTGGTAAATATTAGAAAAAAAATCTTTCATTTTATCTAGAAGGAAAAGAAAAGTAAAGGAGGCATCCCTATAGTAAAATGGAAATGGATTTCCAAGCCAAAAATCATGAGGGGTTGGATACTAAATAATATTCATCATTTTTGGAAATAATTGGTTGTAAAGATTCTTTGGAGAATCATAAAACATTTAGGTTTGTTGCAGGTGGTATGGATAACAAGGGGAAACAAATAATGGTTGTATTTGATGCACATTTTTACTACGATGCCTAGATCTGGAAAGATTTATTCCTTATGTTATCAAGGAGTTAAAAACCTTATACAATTGTGTACTTACCCTATGAATTTTCTCTATAATTGCAACTTTACTTAGGACAGATGAAACAATTACAATAAATACTTGGACGGAAGCATAAGTGCAATTTGCATGCTATATATGTTCTCCACCAAATTTCAGGTTGAAAGCAACAATTTTCTCTCTATATATTCTTGTAGATGCAAAGGTTTATTGAAAAGTGTTAGGTATGGTTTACTATAATCACATTTTGCTCTATGGTGATACTATTGCAACTCTCACAAAAGAAACCACACAAAAGAAAAATGTAGTTTTGAATCAACAAGATCCTCTCTTACAAGTTGCAATAGATGCCTCTAGCCAGGTTATTTTGTCCTGAAAGTGTCTTATAAGATTCATCACATGTTGTTCCATCCTGTTAGTAATGTTCTTATAATTTTCCTCCATTTGATTGTAAAATAAGAGCAATGTGTTAAGAGAAAAAAATTTATTGTGTGGGATCAAGAAAAGTTCTTAGTTCCTTGAGAATGGGATATCAATGAAAACCCTATGTCATAGTAAAAATTATTGGCACTATATACCAGGTATCAAATCAGTAGTATATATGATAGCAAGGAAGTAATGATGATATAAATTTGTGTGGTTTCTATGGCAGGTTCATGTAGATATTTAAGTAATTATTGTGAGGGAATCATGGTAAATTAGTTATTTTCTAATTGTATTTCTATTATTTCTCTTTTTTTATTATTAATTGGTTTCTCAACATGGTATCCGAGCTAAGGTGAAGATAAGCAACTTGAATGTCACAATTTATTATCATACTTGAAGACACCCTTGTAGCAGTTCTCTCTCTCTACCAGAAAAAAGGTATGAAAGTTTGAATATCACACTCTTGAAGACATCATTGTAGTTGTTATCTCTATCACCTCCAAAAAGGAAAATGTTATAAGACAAAAATCTAAAGTACCTCAATCAACATATCTACCTTGCTCTAGAATTTCTTTGAAGGACGAAGTCTTCCTTATATTTTTATGGCCAAATTCTCTGAAACCAAGACGATGACTGTGGAGCATAAGTTACCTATTATTCACACAAAGTTTAGAATCTATTTTCACTATGGAATAATTTGAATATTGTAGCAAAGTATTGAGGCTAATACAATTTTATAATTTGTGGTTTATTCCTTTGTTGGATGGCGTATTCTTTATCCTAATGATACAAATCCTTTGGAGTTCATCCTATTCAAATTCTTGGAGCTACACCATCTATGGAAGGACCTGGGGCAGAAGACATAAAAAAATTATTTTCTTCGATCTATGAACATAATTGAAGAAGAATATTTGCATCAATTACCTATCATAATACTACTGAGCTAGTTTTAAAGAGTTGAAGGGAATTACTAAAATCAACGACATACAAGTTACATTATCTTAGTTCCATATGGTATATAAGGCAACCACCATATATTGGTATTGCTACTCCATCTTATGGACACTAATTCACATCATTTGAGGAGACACAAATTTGAGTCTTTTCTGAGGCTAATCATATTTTCTATGTGAAGGTTTGAGGCTTTGAGGATAATGTGAATCTGAGGTACCTAATTCTTTGTGATAAATTACAGAATTGAGGCTAAATTTCTATGGAGCCTTATGTAAATTACAAGGAACTATGCAATAAAAAAACTATGAAAGAAATCTTAATTATGTCCAACTATTTAAATATAAAACCTCATCTATGTAATATGATTCAAGTGGAAGAGTGACAAGACTAAGATCAATTTAAGTCCCAAGAGTCTCCAAAGTGTGAGTTACAGATATATGATGTGACAATGATAATAGCAGGAATAAATATATATTATAGAGAGTCGACCTGATATCTCCTTGAAGCAAAAAACTTGAAGAAAAATCTTGGATTGGTTTGAAGTCAAGATGTGAAATAATTGTATTATCAAAGCAACAAATTACTTTAAAATATCATTTGTGGCATGGACAAGAGTTTAGGGTTGAAGGAAAATTCTTATCAACCTAAATCCATGAACCAAGTCAAATAAAATTGCAAGCAACCCAAATAAATCTATCTGGTTCATATTCTAATTCTATGGTTGAAGGTCTGAGGTATTTTGTTAGAAGAAGATATACATCAACTGAAGAAAATTTAAAATGTTCTTTGTTGCAAAGGACCAGATATTTGTGATAAAAAATATTTTAAGAATCAAGAAGCAACCTTAAAAATTTACGTATATTTTTTGTTCATTTCAAATTTCTCTTCCAACCAATAACCTATGTCAATTATTTTGCATATAATTCCAAGTGCTCTAGGACATGATGAAATCATGTCTATAAATGAACATGAAGAGTAAAGCTAACGATGTAATGTTCCTTGAAATAATGATGAGTCTATATAGATACATTAAAGATAGTGACATAATTGATTTCCTTGCATATGAATACTAGGTTTTTGAGATCAAGGAATAAAATGAACTCTATCTCATGTATAAAATCTTGTCAATGGCATTTCTATGGTTTGCAACTAGCTCATTAGTATACTTTTAGAATTTGCAATTTTTAAAGAACGACAGGTCTTAAAGACTTTGGATATTTAAGCATATAGGTATTTTAAACCCTAGAAGATGTTTGAATTATAAAACCCTATAATTAATCATTTCCATTGTAAGGAGAATCCCTAGCCCTTGAGAATGATAGAAATGGCATCACGCTAATGTGTGGACAATGTTGGTGAAAAGGTTGGAGTAGATTTCGCCAGCATTGAATTTGATTTTTGAGGTGAATTGGAGGAGGACTATACTTGGTATTTTGGTGGAATTTTGTTCTTGGTCTTGGCTTCAGATATCTCTCATTTATATATGATTCTATAAGAGAAGGATTTTTGGGTTTTCCGCTTGTGGGTTTTTCCCTAGCTAACAGCCTAATTTTTGTGTCTCTTTTCCCTTTGTGATCTCTATATTTTTTGGTTGATTGAGCATTTGTATAATTGCTTGATGAAGAAGGCATAAAAATTAATAAGTATACATCTGTCATTCACAAGTAATTATCAAGAAGAGGAATCAAGCAGTAATCTAATCTACACTTGGTTTCCCAGCATACACCTCACAGGGAATGACTACTCAATAGGAGAAATTTTTCCACTTTATTTCCAACCATGTTACATTTGTGGATGGAAACTTTCTAGAATAAGAATACCTCCAATGCACATAAATTTTGTTAAAGGTAGATAAATAATAAGCAAAATAATAAAATAAATTAAGAAACAATTTTATGACTAAATAAAAATTAGAAAAACTAAGGCACATGAATACTTGAATGAGGTCCTCTTGGTTTCAAGAGTAATTTATTGGAGTATTATAATATTGGAGTTAAAATTCTTCAATTTAATGGAGCAGCAATGATCAGCAACCGCGTGATGGTTTATGATGGAATAAGTGGAGGTATATACAACTATCCAAATCTAAATTATTATTTATTGAAACGAATATACATTGAGGTGGAGATCTTATACCACAGCCCCCCCCCCCAACACACATCACTCTCGATGTTGGCATTATGGTACATGTGTTGTCCTTGATGGCAACCCATTGATAACCAGATGTGTTCATAGACCAATTTAAAGGTAAAAAAATGATGGGACAGAGGTTTGCAGGTCAGATTCAAAAGTTTGATGAAGGTAAATATTGTAAGATCTATACGTGGGTTAGTCAAGGCCAAGTGGCGCACACACGCAGGTATGAATAATCCAAGTTGCGTACATGTTTTCGTAGTAATTTATTAATACCAATAGTCTTTACCATGGTATTAGCCCACAATATTGAGCGCAGTAATGGTTATTTGATCCCGTCCAAGATTACCACCGACACAAGTGTGGTTTTGGCTCATGGTATTGCATAAGGCTCTAACTATATAAGGAGGTGAAGATTATAGTGCTTAGTGTGCATGAGTAAGGGTTTTTGATGAATACTTCAATCTGAAGTATATTTGAATTGTAAGGGATATAGTTGAAAAGTTAATCTGAAATAATAATGCACTGATGAATACAATAATGGATCAGAATCATGAGACCTGAAATGAATTTCCATTGTATGATCTTCTCATGGATTGAATAGATATAATTATTGATGCATGTTTTATCTATGAATATTATGATCTGGGTCTTTCTGAAGTTTTGAAAATTTGTGCAATTTTAGGTCAAAATTTTTAGATCTATATGCATGTTGGTCTTGGTGAAGTCGTGTATACACGTGGGTTCATTTCATCAAATTCACGTACATAAAGGAAGGGTTTATGCTTATAAATGATTGATCAATCATATCAGTGTTGATGTATCTCTGATGTATGTTAATGATGTCTTCATGTTGATCTGGGTTGAGTGATAATGTATGAAGTAGAACTGATTGAATGATGAAGTTGAAATTGGTTGCACGTTGATTGGTTGAAATTATTCTTGATGTTTCTAATTGTATGAGGGTTCATAGATCTGTAAGCTAAATGACTCTATTCAATTCTATGACTAATTCAGAGTAGCAATTTTTAAACTTGGTATATTGAGATTTGTACGCAGGTTGCTCTACAGAAAATCTCGTATACACGCAAGTTGCCTTAATTGAGGTAGCATATATCTTTTGGTTTATGAATGATCAGGGTTGCAATTGATTCATTGTGTTGATGCAGTATTTTGAATTCAGTTCTATGTTTTGGTTACAATGATCTCATTTTTCTATTTGAATTAAGTTGGGGTTTGGTTAAGTGATTTTTTTCTTTAGTGGTTGGTTCGGTATTCGAGTGATTGGAGATTGTTTGGTTCAATGGTTTTTTTTCAGGAATTGGATGAATTTTTTGGGTACAGTAATCAGTTTCAATTTTGATATTTGGCTTATATGATGATAAAGGGTTCAACATGGATTATGTGATGAAAATTGGTCTACATGTTGTGATGTATGAAAGCAGGTGGATCAAGTGTGAAAATTTATGAAACGTGGTCCACAGATGGTGTTGATGGTTGGAGCCTTCATTGAGGAAGTCGAAGCTTCTTGCCAGTAGTAGCTCGTGATCAGATCTGGGGGTTGAAGCTCCCTTCTAGTGGTTGTTGGTAAACGAGATCAGGGAGTTGAAGCTCCCTTCCAGTAGGAGTTGGAGAACGAGTGAAGGTTGTAGCCTTCAGAAGGTGGGTTCCTGCATACTATCATGTGTCTACACCAGTACAAGAATGTAAGAAGTTTTTTATAATAATAATATTGAATACTAAGACGACAGCAGCAGTGGTTTTATCCCACATTGGATTTCCACCTTAAAATCCTAGTTTTCATGTGTGTTGCTTATGTGTGATGATTTATTTAGTTATTAATGCACATGATTATTGCTTATCAAATGTTTGATGAATATCTTACATTCTAATTTAAGTTAAACAGATAAAGAATTAGTTGATTTATAAGTTTACTAAGCATAAACTAGTTTCCTATATAACAGTAGCATACACATGCAAGTTTGCTTCAGTAAAGTCGTGTACAAAATTTAGAAAATAAAATATTATTATAAGTTTTGAAATACTGATTCACCCCCCCTCTCATTATTTTTCCCAACAATTGGTATCAGAGCAAGTCCTTCAAAAGAAGCTTGATTGCTTGAAGGAAGATCTACCAAGATGAGGAATCAAGATGGAACATCATCTATCATACCACCACTCTTCAATGGAAATAATTTAATATTATGGAAGAAAAGAACAAGATCCTATCTTCAGTCTCTTGGTGCATATTTTTAGGAAATTTTTGAAGGAGGTTACCAATATCCAACCATTTTTCCCACGGATTCAGCAACAACGAAGACATATGAAATCCATGTGAAAGTTTTCAATGCATTATGGGTAAGCTTAATTGAATCAGAATTTGTCAAAGTTATGCAGTTAAACTCGGAAAGGAAATATGGGACAGAATCATCCTAAGCTATGAAGGTGAACAAGGTAAAAAGTGCTAAACTCCAAACTCTCATAATTCAATATGAAAATCTCAGAATGCATAATGATGAAAGAATTGCAAGTTTAGTTATATGTCTATATGAGATTGTAAATCATATGAGAAATATGGGTGAAGACAGAAAAGACACAAATTTAGTAGAGAAAATCTTAAGATCTCTGACTCCTAAATTCGAGTCAAAAGTGGTTGCCATTGAAGAGAAACAGTATCTGCAAACTCTTACTATTGTTCAACTTCACGGGATCCTGATTGTTTTTTAAATGAGAAAAGGAGGTCCCTCAGAAGTCATAGAAGCTACATTTAAAGCAATTGCAAAAGGAAAGGAAAAGGAAGAACACAAGGAATAAGGGTATGTATCATAAGAAGATGAGGTAAATTTTGTAAAGAAACTTCAACTTAGTACCGGAAGGTTCAGAGGTAAGCTTCCTTTCAAATGTTTTTCTTGTGGTAGATTTGGTCATTATGCTACTAAATGTCCTTATAAAGACAACCATGACAAGGGGAAGGATATTGCAAAAGGAAATAGAAAACAGTTTGAAAATAGGAAAAGTTATTAAACTCATGAAGATAGTGATGGTTTGTCAAATAGTGAAGAAGGATAATCTAATCAAGAGCTTAAACTACTCATGGCATTTGAAATAAGTACTAGTGAGTCTAATGACAAAATTGTGGATGCTTTAGAGGAAAAATATTTCTTTGAAGAAATTACTCAAATTAAAATATGCCTTGAAGAAATAAAAGTATCCATAGATACTTTAAATAATCAAATCATATAAAAGGAGAAGCATAATGATAAATTAGAATGTGAAATAGTAAGTCTAAGAAAGGAACTTGAGAAAATAAAAACTCTAAATCTTAGATTTTCGAAAGGATTTTAAACCTTATATGAAATTAGCAAGGTTCAATGCTCTCTTCTTATGAAGACGGGTCTTGGATACATTGGTGAAACATCACATATATAAAAATCCTCAGCCACAATCGGAAGCTATCTAAATGCAGCAAAATCCCGTCAACAAAGTTTCAATCTTCAGTAGAAGAGTAAAGACACTTCATAATTAAATCATGTTCACTCTAATTAAATGATGAAAAATAATAGAAGCATCAGTCAAAAGGTAAACAACACTAGAAGGTTCTATGATCACATAAATTTATTCTCTAATGGACAATGTTTCTCATGTCATAATTTTGGTCACAAGGCTGCTCAATGTGTTGCATACAAAACCATCATGACTAGAGAAGCAAGAAAAGAAAGGCATGAGAAAGGAATCAAGAAGAACACCTATAATAATTTATCACCTCTAAATGATGAAATTGAATGCTCATTATGCAATAAATTTGGACATAAGGAATCTAAATGCAGGAGAAAATTACAGCCAACATCTCAAAAGGAGAAAATATCAACAAATTCTAAGGTATGGAAAAAGAAGGACTTAGAATCTAAAAGTTGTGGTATAGTATTCTTTGCAGAAGGACAAGAAAATCAATGGTACATTGACAACGGATGCTCAAAACACATGACAAGTGATAAATATAAACTTATTTCATACAATGCTTTAGAGAAAGAAAAGAATGTCACTTTTGGAAATGACTCTCCTACTGTCATTAAAGGTAAAGGATCTGTTTTCTAAAAGAAAAGGTTAAAGCTGGTAATGCCATATATGTAGATGGATTAAAGCAAAACTTGTTGAGTGTTATCCAAATGTGTGATCAAGGAAATGAAGTGGTTTTTAGCTCAAAATAATGTGTGGTTTGTGAAATTGACATGGGAAAGACCATAATAAAAGGAACAAGAACTCTGAGTAATCTGTACATATTGAAAGGTGGTCAAGAACAATGTTACCTAGGAAAAATAGAGGAAAATCGGTTATGGCACAGAAGATTGGGACATCTAAGCTTCTCCCAAATAAGCAAATCAAGAAAGCTCAAATTTGTTCTTGATCTGCCCAACATCACCCTACCAGAAAGTACCATATGTAAGTCATGTCAATTTGGTAATCAAACCAGAGTTCAATTCAATGCCAAACAAGGATAAGAAAATCAGCCTATTGAACTTATACATACTGATTTATGTGTCCTTGTAAGGAAAAATTCACCTCGTGGAGAACAATACTATATCTTATTTATTGATGAATTTTCTATAATGTGTTGGATCGGTTTATTGAAACATAAAGATGAAGCATTTGAAAAATTTAAAGTCATCAAAGCATTAGTTGAAAATGAGTTATATCTTAAAATCAAATTTCTCAAATCTAACCGAGGAGGAGAACATATAACAGATGAATTATTTGATTCCTATGAACAACATCACATAAACAGACAATTTTCTATAGCCAGAACTCCTCAACATAATAGCGTGGCAGAAAGAATGAAAAAAGTTGTTCAACAAATGGCTCATGCTAAGCTTAAAGATTTTGGAACCCCTAACACCTTCTGGGGTGAAGCTGCACATACCACAATAAATATTCTCAACAAGGCTCATGTTCGTGTAAAAAGTGATAAAACTCTATACGAAATTTGGTATGTTAAGCCACCTACTGTAAAGCATTTTAGAGTCTTTGGAAGTAAACTTTTCATCAAAAATAATGATGAAAAACTTGGTAAGTTTGAAGCTAGGGCAGATGAAGGAATACTTCTTGGTTATTCATTTAGAAGAAAATGATACAAATGTTACAATAAGAGACTTCGGAAAATTGTTGAATGTATTGATGTTGTAATTGATGAAGCATGCATGAATCTCAAAAATGTAACAACAAAAAATAGGATGATGATGATGAATGTTTTCCCTTGTCAAATAGAAATAATATAGAAGAATAAATTAATGAAGCAACAGAAGAAGACACATCTGATAAAGAAAAGGCTCCATCCAAGTATGTTCAAATGAATCATCCATAAACTCAAATTCTGGGAGAAAAGGAATATGGGGTACAAACAAGAAGAACTCTTGTAGGCTCTCTTAGTTATATAGATTTAGTATCCACCATTGAACCACAAAATGTAAATCAATCTAGTAAATATGTATGTTGGGTTAAGGCCATGGATGAAAAACTTGATCAAATTGAAAAGAATAATACACGGCAATTGGTTCCAAGGCCTCATGATAAGAATGTTATTGGTACAAAATGGATATACAAAAATAAGTTCAATGAAAATGGAGAAGTCATTAGAAATAAAGCTAGACTTGTTTGTAAAGGTTATACCCAACAAGGAGGTATAGACTTTGAATAAACATTTGCTTCAGTAGCCAGACTTGAAGCCATAAGAATGTTTCTTGCATTTTCAAGTTTTCTCCATTTCAAAGTTTATCAAATGGATGTAAAATATGCATTCCTTAATGGAGATCTAGAAGAAGAAGTATATATTGAACAACCAGAAGGATTCATTTTAGGGAATGATGAAAACCTTATATTAAAACTCAGACGGCTTTATATGGGTCGAAACAAGCCCCACAGGCATGGTATTATCGTCTTGACAAGTATCTTCAACAACAAGGTTTTACAAAAGGATCCGTAGACAACAACCTGTACACAAAACTTGAGGATGATAAATTGCTAATTATTGTTGTCTATGTTTATGATATCATATTTGGAAGTAATGAAGAACCTATGAGTCAAAAATTTTCTTATGTTATGCAGCAAGAATTTGAAATGTCTTTACTTGTGGTACTAACATATTTTCTTGGTTTACAAGTACAACAAGCAAATGAAGGCATTTTTCTCTCACAAACAAAATATCTCAAACAGATTCTAAAGAAATATGAGATGGAAGACTGCAAACCAGTATGTACTCCGATGAAGACCGGATGTATCCTCAATTCACATGATGAATCTCCCACAGGAAACCAACCAGAGTATAGGTCTATGATTGGAAGCTTTCTTTATCTAATAGGTACTAGACTAGATATCATGCATGCAGTTGGGATTGTTGGAAGTTTCCAATCCAATCCAAAGGAAACACATCTTCAAGAAGTAAAGAGAATATTCAAATATCTCCAAGGAACCCAAGACTTTGGCTTATGGTATCCTAAAGATGTATATATTACCCTTCATGCATACACAGATGTGGACTGGGCTAGAAATGTTGATGACCAGAAAAACACTAGTGGAGGTGCATTTTACATCCATGTGAATTTGGGTTACACTTTTTGCCCTTTTTTAAGAAAAAACTTTCATTTTTTTCAGTTCTTCAACTTTCTACAACCTAAAACAATTTTTCTATTTAGAATTTCATTCTGCAATAAAAATAAAAGTTGTCAGAAATTTTGTTAGCTTTCTATTACTTATTTTTTGGAATTTTTTTATACACATTTGTTATGTCAACTTAGCATTTCTTTGAATGTGTGTTTTTTAACAATCAACGGATTCATAAGAAGTCAAGTTAATATGCAATGTTGTATTCTTTGAAAATTTGTGTTTTTGAGAAACAAAATGTGTTACAACAATCTAGAAAGAGTCTAATTTAGTTTCATCATATTTACAAAGCCAATGGATGCATATCATAATTACTAGAATTTTTTGAACTGGTCCAATATGAAAAACTGCATATTTTGAATATGTTTCGCGACGCGAGAAATTTCTTAACATATAAGGTATAAACTAAAAATATAGAAGCTACCCATTAGAGACAATGGACCAATGTAATGTACGATATTTTTTTCAATTTTTTTTACAATGTATTTTGGAAGATACAGAATTTTGATTTCACTGAATCACAATGACCTTCAAAAATTGTTTGCATCCGTTTTATTACAAAATTAATTAAAATTAGTAAATATTTATGAAATTCTATGAAAGTTATATTTCCTGAAAGTAGATTCAATTCTGAAAATGCTTGTCTTGGTTCCGACACTTAATTCAGAATCTTTCATGGAGTTTAGTCAGTCCAAAGTTGTAGAAATGTATTCAGGGCTTGGCTCTGCGTAACTAGTGACGCGTTAGTTCAGCGGAACTCTTAAACAAAGTTTAGCCGAACTATTTTTTGTGTCGATGGCATGTTAAATCAAACGACAAAGTAGTTCAGCCGAACTTTACTTAACTTTCTATTGGCCGGAAAGTACCGCCGAGCCCCTCCAAAAAAACATTTCGCGGCAATATAAATTGTTGCGAAACCATTCATTATTTTCGCACTTTTGGTCTGATTTTACAAAAGTCTTGATTTGATTTTGCAAAGAATTGTTTTGGGTTTAAGGACTTTTCTTGGAAGTACATTCAAAGGACTTCAAAGGAATTTTCTTTGAGACACAATATTTTCGTACATTTGATCTGATTTTGCAACGAATTTTTTTGGGTTTAAAGAATTTTCTTGTAGGTACATTCAAAAGACATTTCTTGGAGGTATGTGATACAGTTTTTTGGGCTTTTTTTTTTTTTTAAGTATGGATTTGGGATTAATTTCGAAAAGACAATTTTTGGTTTTGGGTTGAAGTAAATCTTTTATAATGATTTTTAAAACGAGTTTTTGTGTAACTTTTTAAATGAAATTTTTTTGTACGACTTGGAAGGAAATGTTTTGAACTTTGTTTCATTTTTATAAGACCATTTTTTCTTAAATTTTTTAAAGTAAGTTTTTTGGATTGGAGTATGTATTTTTTGCAAAAATTTTAAAATGAGTTTTTTTTTTTTAAATTAAATCTTTTGTGATGTTTTTTTTAATTGAGTTTTTGTCTAAATTTTTGAAGGAAATTTTTTGAACTTCATACTCTATTATCATGGGAAATCGAAGAAATTGTACGAGAAAATATGATCAAAAAAGAGACCTTGAGGAAAGTAGAGAAGAGACGAGGCAATCTCGCAAAAGAAAGATAGAATCACTCTCAAATATTGAAGGGGAAAATCAACTTCAACTAGAAGTTGAAACAGGTATGTAAATGTAAATATTATGATTTTGATATATTTAAAATTTTCCTAGTGTAAAATGTGAAGCTTAATTTTTATTTGATGAACTAATTTGAAAAATATTTTGCAATGTAAACACAGAGAGATATTCCTCAAAACATTGATGATGAGATATAAAATTTTGAAAGAGAAAGTGAACAAGATATTGAATTAATGATTGAAGATGGTGAAAATGATGAAAGAAATTCAAGTGAAGAAATTGAATCACAAGGTATATATATATATATATATATATATATATATATATATATATGTTGAACACATGCACGTATTATTGAAATTATACATATATTTATTAATTTAGTTATTTATTGAATATGTAAACTTATTATGTACTATTCATTCGAATATGTACAGATGAAATCAATGTCGATGACGAGATGTTAGAAAATGTTGAAACTCACACATATGGAGATAAAAAAGCTGACCATTATATACGATATCGTGTTAACCACATTTTTGTAAAGTATTTTATAAAGGAAAATGTGACAGTTCAAGCTCAAATGTTGAAAGGTCTCCTATCATTAAGGAAATTAAAAGAAGCTACGACTTTATTGTGTATTCAAAAATCAACCAAAGATTAAAAAAAAAAATGAAGGAAAATGTGATACAAAATATAAATAGTGCTATAAATTCAATGAAAAGATCTAGATAGAAAAATGTTTCAGTTGTACGTAGAGAAATACATATGGCAGTGGTTTCATCAAGTACTAAAGAGAATCGCTTGGTAAAATCTATGGCACGAGCATTAGGAACCTCGCGAAAAACTTTGCACAAACATCGGAAATTTCGGTTGCAAATAGATGTAAATGATGAACTTGCTTGTTGGAGAGCTATTTGTAGGCAACCATATAAATATAGACTTGGAGAAAATGTTAAAAAAATAATATATGAATATTGGAAGAACAATTCGCGTGCTTCACCAACTGCAAAGCATGTGATGCGAAGAAGAATAACACGAAATCAGTACGAAGAACATGAAAAATATTTCTTGGAAACCACTCAGATAGAGTTATTCAACAAGTTCAAAGAAGAGAATCGTGAAATTCATGTTTCAATCAGTGCTTTTTTTCAACAAAAACCATGGTATGTAAAACCTATCACCGTACGCGACACTTGTTGTTGTCGTTATCATGTGGAATTTGAGTTATATTATGACACATTCCTTGATTTTGGTAGAACATTATGGAAGGATTCACCTCCTCCTTCCACTATTCGTGATTTCATATCTCAAATTATATGTGAAAGAGAAAGCGATGAACTATTTTACGAAAAGAAATGTGTTGGTGGTAAAAAATGTGATGATTGTGGTAATTTGACTAAATTTCAAAACAAATATCGTACTGATATAAATGCTCAATCATTGTCCAACATGAAAGTGAAATGGAAGAGATATGAATATATCCATACATCGATTCAAGGTGCAAATAGTGTTAAAAGAATTGAATTACGAGAAGAAGAAATTTTTGTGATAGAATTTTTGAGAAAGTTTGAGGCAGAAATTTACAAATACACCAAGCATTCCCATAGAGCTCGATGGCAAGACTTGCAATTCAAAAAATCCCGTGAAGTTTTTCCACCAGGGACCATTTTGTTAGTAATTGATTTTGCAGAAAACTACACATTTGTTCCACAAAAAGAAATTTAGAGTGAATACTATCATTCTGACCAAGTCTCCATGCTCATCCATATTCTATATAGACATGCTGAACAAAACGTCGATCACATAGAAAGCACCAGTGAAAATCGACATATTATTAAATAATATCACTTTTATATCAATGACGATTGTACACATGATACATATTTTGTACAACATTTTTTTGGAAAAATTTACGATTCCTTGAAAAATCGTGGAATAACATTCAATGAACATTGGATATGGTCAGACGGATGCACTGGAAAATTCAAATCTACACGATCATTATTTTGGTTGTGTTGTCTTCATAAGAAAACTTGCATTAAACATTGTTGGAATTTCTTTGAGACTAGCCATGGAAAAGGAGAACATGACGGTGCAGGGGCATGCATAAAATGAGCACTTCGAAGATATCAAATGAACCCCTCTGCAATCTAACTTGTAGATGCGAAAGAAGTTGTCCAATGGTGCATCGCTGCTCTAAGCCATGAGACTAACTGATCAAGGGAAGTGCGAAGGTACATTCAATTTAATTTTTATTGAATATCTAATTAAATAAACAGTGTACATTTATCACAATGATTATCTTTGATTGTATTTTGATATCATATTTACATTCTTCTTTAAATTTTCCATATAAAGGTTTTTTTGGCATATTGGGATCGAAGACGTAGATAGATCAATTGGAAATGACATTGAAACAATAAAAGGGACTCAAAAATTGCATTCAATTAAAACAAAGTCATCCAGAAATGTGTTTGCATTGGATAAAATAAAATATTCTTGTTTTTGTCATGTTTGCATAGACAACACAAAATCCAATGACGTTTGTGAAAACAAAATGTATGTAAAAGATTGGAAACATACAGAGCTAAATACAAAGGGAAAAATGTCTGTTGCAATGTTTGAAGAAATGCAATCAGAGGAGACTACAATATCATCCAATGGTGATCGAGTTTCTGATCTTGTTAGAGAAGGTAACATTTGAATTTCTTTCTAATGATAAAGATCTAGAAATAAATTTGAATATGTCTAATTTTCTCAAGTTTGTTTTATTGTGCAGGAGATGTTTTTGATGTAATTGCACCTACTTACAATGATGAAAATGTGAAGTATTATTTCATGCGTTGCACTAAGCGAAAAATGAAAATATTAGAAGACTATAATGATCACGAATTTCAATATGGAAGAGGATCTACTATGCTGAAAGGTTATTTTTTCAGACAAACTAATCAAAGTGGGAATTCTGTTTACTTTGAAGACTATGAACTTGATTTCAGAAGTTTTCAATATAGTCACTTGGTGTGTGCAGCACGTATAAAGTTGATCGAGGTTCAATCTAAGAAAAAAACGAATATTAATAAATGGAAAATGTCAAAATACGATCATGAACGGATTATTGAAGATGGCATTCCATTGGAATTTTTTTGATTGAACTGCCCAAAAATTTATTCTCTTTGGATTATATCTTCTAGAACTTTCAGTACTCAATTAAAAAATTAGCTATCTTGTTATGTTATCTGTGCAAGTGTTTGCACATGTACAAATTGTTTTGGTACATGCACACTCTAGTATCAACTGAAAGTAGCTTTTTTATACATGCATTGATGAAAAATGTTGCATACATATTGGATATATATGTATATGTTCTAGAATGCAATTAACTGTTCAAGTATTTTTACTATGTGCATTGATGAAAAATGTTTCACGTACTCAATATACATGTTCTAGAATGTAATTAACTGAAAGTAGTTTTTCTATGTGCATTGATGAAAAATGTTGCATTTACTAGATATATACATGAACTCAATGCACGCAGTTTTTCTTGTGAGATTTTTTGGTAAAAAGTATCCACAATGTAAATAAATTATCCGCAATATAATTTTGTACGAAGATTCCTTTCAAACAAGAGACTCAAAGCACTTCTTCGACTTTTGGTGGGATTTGACCCACATCTCTATTCTTGATTGAAAATCTAGTACAAAATTTGTCTGTCCAATGGTCGAATATGTTCTATGTGCATTAATGAAAAATTTACATACTACATACTATTGTTTGAGTGAATTTTTTTTTAAAAGCTTACCAAATGTACTTCAACCATGTCTAAAACTTGAATTTTAAAAACTTTTTTATTATATCAAAACAAATTACTTCACATGTCATGCCAATTGTAGTTCAACTATCCAATAAAAACACTAACCATTTAACATTATATCACATGGAAAATGGAGATTAAAATGGTATCCAAAACTTAGTTTTAAAAAACTTTTTGATTATATCACAACATTACTTCAAAACTTAGTTTTAAAAACTTTTTGATTGTATCAAAATATTACTTCACATGAATAATGTACTTCAACCATCCAAAACTTGGGTTTTAAAAACTTTTTGATTATATCACAATTGTACTTGACATGGCATCCAATTGTAGTTCAACTATCCAATAAAAACATTTAACATTATATCACATGTGCCAAATGTAGATTGAAACCATCCAAAAATTAAGTTTTAAAAACTTTTTGATTATATATTGTGCAACATTACTTCACATGCCATACCAATTATAGTTCAACTATCCAATAAGAACATTTAACATTATATCACATGTGCCAAATGTAGATTGAAACCATCCAAAACTTAAGTTTTAAAAACTTTTTGATTATATATCGTGCAACATTACTTCACATGCCATGCCAATTATAGTTCAACTATCCAATAAAAACATTTAACATTATATCACATTCCAAATGTAGATTGAAACCATCCAAAATTATAGATCACAACATTACTTCACATGCACGTATTACTTCACATGCCATGCCAATTGTAGTTCTTGACTATCCAATAAAAACATTTAACATTTAACATTAAATATCACATGACAAATGTAGATTGAAACCATCCAAAACTTGAGTTTTAAAAACTTTTTGATATATATCATATAACATTACTTCACATGCCATGCCAATTATAGTTCAACTATCCAATAAAAACATTAAACATTTAACATTAAATATCACATGCCAAATGTAGATTGAAACCATCCAAAACTTGAGTTTTAAAAACTTTTTGATTATATCATGTAACATTACTTCACATGCCATGCCAATTATAGTTCAATTATCCAATAAAAACATTTAACATTATATCACATGCCAAATGTAGATTGAAACCATCCAAAACTTAACTTTTAATTTAACAAAAAAATATAGATCACAACATTACTTCACATGCCAAATGTACTTCAAGCATCTAAAACTTAAATTTTAAAAACAAAACAAATTATAGCACATCATTACATAACATGCCAAATGTAGTTCAGAAGCAAAACAAAACTTAAATTTTAAAAACAAAACAAATTATAACACATCATTACATAACATGCCAAATGTAGTTCAGAAGCAAAACATTAATTTATAGATGACAACATTACTAGTAGTTGAATTATCCAAAACTTAAAAGTTTTAAAAACCAAACAAATTATATAACAACAATACTTCACATTCACATGCCAAAAGTATTAAAACCATCCAAAACTTAACTTTTTGGAACAAAACAAATTATATTAACACTGTAATAAAATATGTCCAAAAATTGTAGATCTCACAAGTATCAAGTATCAAGTTATATATATATGACAGTGCATCTAGATAATATATAAAATAAATAAATTTAAGACTATCTAAATCTTGAAATCAAATCTACAAATCATGTCCACCAAATAGAGATGGATGTAGTGTCTTTCCTATCAGGGTCTCAATCCGCGCACTATCATGCGAAGCATGGGAAACTTGTACACAATGCACATGTACAAACATTAAAATTTGATGTTTTAAAAATGAGAGAGAATATATATAGAACTTCATGTAAAAAACAAAATATAAAAAAAAATCATGCAATACCTCATGAGGTTCCCTCTCCATTTGTTCACCTGCTACAAGTCCCCCCCCCCCATGGGAACATCTGCAACGGTAAATTGTACCATATACATGTACAGTTATATATATATATTAAAAAATTTCAGATGAAAATGCACATGTACATATATAAACTTATTTTCAATAATATTAAAAAAAAAGTTAGACAACTTGTTCAAATGGTTGAAATGGTGTGGATGTTCCTATCTCCGTCACTAGAGTCCGTGGATTAAAGAAATCTTCTATAGAAACCTAAAATTCAAAATTTTAAAAGTATAAAATAACTCAAGATCAAGATCTCAATTTATAATAAAACTTAAATAAACTTCAATTTATAAATTATAACTAAATTAAAAAAACATATATATATATATATATATATATATATATATATATATATAAGTGAAAAATTAAATACTTCTGCAGGTGAATTTGGGACATCTCCTAAGAGAGGCTCCAAAAGAAAATCTCCAAGAACCTAAAATTCAAAAAAATTAAAATAACTCAAGATATAGATATATATATCTCAATTTTTAATGGAAATTTTTGAGGTGGAATATATATGTGTGTGTGTGTGTGTGTGTGTGTGTGTGTGTGTGTGTGTGTAACTTAAACATAAATTTTAAAAGTGAAAATTTGTCCATACCTGTTGTGGATGTGGCACATCTCCCAAGGAAGTAGAAGGTACATCTTCTAAGGAAGAAGAAGGTACCGCCATCCCAAAAACATCAGACGGAATCGGAATCTGTTAAAACATTTTATTATTATATATGTACATGTACATGTGTGCACAATTATTTATTTTAAAAATATCACTTAAAAAACACTAACATTTCTCAACATATCTTGATGGTGAGACCCATCTTCATTGTTTGAACCAGAGGTCCGAACGTGATATTAACTTTTTCGTCATTCATCATGCGTGACAACTGCAAATGGTGTTTTAACATATAATGATACATTTTTGTTAGATTAATGTACATACAAATAAATGTATACATGTACATACACATGTATTTATTACAAATTGTACACATGTATACATGTTAAAATAATTGAACCCTAAGGTCATTAACACATACCGTTCCTATGCCCTCTTCCTCATGAAGAATTAGGTCTTGAAAACCATTGCGACAATTTTTTGCATATATTCAGAGATCTTCAACATTCATGTTGTCAATCTCTTCATCTGTACAATACACAAAATTGGCACGTGCATTTTCACGTGCTCTTTGTCGATTTAGACAAACATTGACTCCAACCAATCTACTATAAACATTGTCGATCATGACATCCCTTGCTTCTCGACTTATTTGAGAAGTCGCATCCATCTCTGACTGCAGAGTTTCGACCCGAAAAGGTCGACTCACCAATGGTGGCTCAGGGCGAGGCAACTCCACATCTTGCTTAGCACCCTTACAGTCATACAATCGACCTTTCCCCGGACCAAAAAATTCTGATGGAAGGTCATTGTAGTTGGGTTTCATATTCAAAAAAAATTCTGCGTAAAACAATTGTGCAAAATAAACAGGAACCTCGTCGTTCCATGAGAGCCTTCCATAGGCCGCAAGGTGCCTATCATACAAATAGTGAACTATATTTGGGTGCTTGAAATATTTCACCTTCAACATTTTTCTTTTTGTCCCTTCCTTGAAATTAAACATTGACTTCGCCATATTTTTTGTAATTCCTTGTTTTACATCCTCCCATTTATCGGGACCCATTACTGTTTCCTTTCTCTTTCTCATCACTTCTACAAATGTATCAGTCGTTGGCCCAAGATTTTTGTACACATTTACAATTTCACCCAATGAATGCGTAACTATTTTGAGGCTTTGTAGACTCTCAGCAGGTAGAGTCAAAGCCACGAGATCTCTCCGCAATTTTGCATGAAGTTGTTGACACCTTTGTAAGGGGCATTGCGCCATGTTTCTTTCCCATGGTATATCAGAAATGTTGGCTGGATAAGTTGTGGTGGGTAGACAACCTTCTTCTTGAATGTAGCGTTCTACCCTGCGTCTATTTTGACCAATATTTGGAACATTTTGAGCCTTTGCATCAATATATATATAATTTTGTATATTAGAAAAAACACATGTAAACAAATTTGTACAAATTCAATGAAAAAAATATTGAAATTGATGGCAACCTCGACATGGTTGGTTAGCATATTCTCCACCCTGAAACTATTGAGACCTAGAACGACCCTGCTGAGAACTAGACCCAGAACGACCTTGCTGAGAACCAGCACCACTAGCCGTTGATTGGCCTCTGGGAGAATAAATATCAACCCCTTCACGCAACCTACTACCACTCATTGATGGCCCTCTAAGGGGATTTGAACCACCACCAACCTCTCAAGAGGATTGAGAAGCTTCATAAACAAATACGAATTTATAATCAATTGAAAAATACATGCATACATATAAATACACGTGTACATATTCATTGATTAAATTGTGTTAAAACCATACCACCACTGGGTGAAACATGGGCATCCATGGCTGGAGTAGAGACCCTTCTCTTCTTATTAGCTCCTAAAAAATAAAAAATGAAACTTATTAACAACTAATTTAACTCACAAGTTGATAAAAAATCAATTCCTTATGTACACACATGTATGGAGATTTAAGATTATATTTAAATTTACCATGAACAGCTCTCGATCCCGATCCCTTATCCTCCCCTCTCGTAGAGATATGGGATTCTGTTGATCTTCGTCGTTCATCCTCCATGATATATATATATCTACGGTGGACATTTACAATTAATTTTTTAAATAACTAATTTAAATTAAATTCAAGATAAAGTTCAAAAAATTAATTTGTTTAATTTAGTGTAAACAAATTATGTAAAACACAACTGTAGGGGCATTTAGATCTATTCCAGAGATTGACTGTAGGGGCATTTACTAGATATGTCACCTTTCATAAAAGATGAGATCTAGAGGCTACCTGGCCCTTTACAGACTTTGCCTATAGAACTACCATGGATATGAAAATGAAAAACTTCTAATTAGATCTATTCTAAAGATTGAATGTAGGGGCATTTACTAGATTAGGTTTTAAAACCTATATATGTTTTGTATCAAATCACTTTTGGTTTCAATGGGAAACTTTTATGGCTATATGTGTTTTACATGTTGAATATAAAAGGTTTTTTCTCTCTCATTGTTTGAGAACATGGAAATGAAAATGAAAAACTATATACCTGGTTAAAAACTATGTTGTATCAAATTACTTTTTGTTTCTAAATACTATATACATGTTGACTGTAGGGGTATTTAGATCTATTCCAGAGATTGATTGTAGGGGAATTTACTAGATATATCACCTTTCATAAAAGATGAGATCCAGAGGCTACCTGGCCCTTTACAGACTCTGCCTATCATAACTACCATGGATATGAAAATGAAAAACTTCTAATTAGATCTATTATAAAGATTGAATGTAGGGGCATTTACTAGATTAGGTTTTAAAACCTATATATGTTTTGTATCAAATCACTTTTGGTTTCAATGGGAAACTTTTATGGCTAATTTGTGTTTTACATGTTGAATATAAAAGGTTTTTTCTCTCTCATTGTTTGATACCATGGATATGAAAATGAAAAACTATATACTTGGTTAAAAACTAGATATGTCACCTTTCATTAAAGATGAGATCCAGAGGCTACCTAGCACTTTACAGACTCTGCCTATAGAACTACCATGGATACAAAAATGAAAAACTTCTAATTAGATCTATTCTAAAGATTGAATGTAGGGGAATTTACTAGAATAGGTTTTAAAACCTATATGTTTTGTATCAAATCACTTTTCGTTTCAATGGGAAACTTTTATGGCTAATTTGTGTCTTACATGTTGAATATAAAATGTTTTTTCTCTCTCATTGTTTGAGACCATCGATATGAAAATAAAAAACTATATACTTGGTTAAAAACTAGATATGTCACCTTTCATAAAAGATGAGATCCAGAGGCTACCTAGCCCTTTACAGACTCTGCCTATAGAACTACCATGGATATGAAAATGAAAAACTTCTAATTAGATCTATTCTAAAGATTGAATGTAGGGGCATTTACTAGATTAGGTTTTAAAGCCTATATGTTTTGTATCAAATCACTTTTGGTTTCAATAGGAAACTTTTATGGCTAATTTGTGTTTTACATGTTGAATATAAAAGGTTTTTTCTCTCTCATTGTTTGAGAACATGGATATGAAAATGAAAAACTATATACTTGGTTAAAAACTATGTTTTGTTTCAAATTACTTTTTATTTCTAAATACTATATACATGTTGACTGTAGGGGCATTTAGATCTATTCCAGAGATTGACTGTAGGAGTATTTACTAGATACGTCACCTTTCATAAAAGATGAGATCTAGAGGCTACCTGGCCCTTTACAGACTCTGCCTATAGAACTACCATGGATATGAAAATGAAAAACTTATAATTAGATCTATTCTAAAGATTGAATGTAGGGGCATTTACTAGATTAGGTTTTCAAACCTATATGTTTTGTATCAAATCACTTTTGGTTTCAATGGGAAACTTTTATGGCTAATTTTCGTTTTACATGTTGAATATAAAAATAAAAAAAATCTCTCTCATTGATTGAGAACATGGATATGAAAATGAAAAACTATATACTTGGTTAAAAACTATGATTTGTATCAAAATACTTTTTGTTTCTAAATACTATATACATGTTGATTGTAGGGGCATTTAGATCTATTCTAGAGATTGACTGTAGGGGCATTTACTAGATATGTCACATTTCATAAAAGATGAGATCCAGAGGCTACCTGGCCCTTTACAGACTCTGCCTATAGAACTACCATGGATATGAAAATGAAAAACTTTTGGTTTCAATGGGAAACTTTTATGGCTAATTTGTGTTTTACATGTTGAATATAAAAGGTTTTTTCTCTCTTATTGTTTGAGACCATGGATATGAAAATGAAAAACTTCTATTTAGATCTAGATTCTCTAGAGCTATGGCTAGTTTGTGTTTTACATACATTGACTCTTAGGTTAAAACCTATGTTTTGTATCAAATCACTTATGGTTTCAATGGGAAAATTATATGGCTAATTTGTGTTTTACATGAAAATGAAAAAATTCTATTTAAAACTATTCTAGAGATTGAC
Organism: Pinus albicaulis; assembly: GCA_034641835.2. Classification (NCBI taxonomy): domain Eukaryota; kingdom Viridiplantae; phylum Streptophyta; class Pinopsida; order Pinales; family Pinaceae; genus Pinus; species Pinus albicaulis. The sequence continues at coordinate 128,733,260 of CM076577.1, read as the reverse complement.
AGTAGCGGCATTTACTCTTAGTTTAAAACCTATGTTTTGTATCAAATCACTTTTGGTTTCAATGGGAAACTTTCATGGCTAATTTGTGTTTTACATGTTGAATATAAAAGGTTTTTTTCTCTCTCATTGTTTGAGACCATGGATATGAAAATGAAAAACCTCTATTTAGATCTATTCTAGAGATATGGCTAATTTGTGTTTTACATACATTGAATATAAAATGTTTTTTCTCTCATTTTTTGAAACCATGGATATGAAATTGAAAAACTTCTATATGTAGGGGCATTTTCTCTTAGGTTAAAACCTATGTTTTGTATCAAATCACTTATGGTTTCAATGGGAAACTTTTATGGCTAATTTTTGTTTTACATGTTGAATATAAAAGGTTTTTTTCTCTCTCTCATTGTTCGATACCATGGATATGAAAATGAAAAACTTATATTTAGATATATTCTAGAGATGTGGCTAATTTGTGCTTTACATACATTGAATATAAAATGTTTTTTCTCTCATTGTTTCAGACCATGGATATGAAAATGAAAAACTTCTATATTTAAAACTATTGCAGATGTGGCTAATTTATGTTTTACATACATTGAATATAAAAGGTTTTTTCTCTCATTGTTTGAGACCATGGATATGAATAGTTGAAAATGTGAAGCTGGGTTACACTTTTTGCCCTTTTTTGAGAAAAAAGTTTCATTTTTTTCGGTTCTTCAACTTTCTGCAAACTATAACAATTTTTATGTGTAGAATTTCATTTTGCGATAAAAATAAAAGTTGTGAGAAATTTTGTTAGCTTTCTATTACTTATTTTTTGAAATTTTTTTATGCAAATTTGATATGTCAACTTAGCGTTTCTTTGAGTGTGTGTTTCTTAACAATCAAAGGATTCATAAGAAGTCATGTTATGTTGTAATTCGCAATGCTGTATTCATTGAAAATTTGTGTTTTTGAAAAAACAAAATGTGTTACAACAATCTAGACAGAGTCTACTTTGTTTTCGTCATATTTACAAAGCCAATGGATGCATATCATAATTACTAGAATTTTTTGAACTGGTCCAATACGAAAAACTGAGTATTTTTGATATGTTTCGCGTGGCAACATATTTCTTAACATATAATTTATAAACTAAAAATCTAAAAGCTACCCATTAGAGTCAACGGACCAATGTAATGCCCCATAATTTTTTCAATTTTTTTTACAATGTATTTTGGGAGATACAAAATTTTGATTTCATTGAATCACAATGACCCTCAGAAATTGTTTGCACCCATTTTATTAGAAAAATAATTAAAATTAATAAACTTTTACGAAATTCCATAAAAGTTATATTTCCTAAAAGTAGATTCAATTCCGAAAATGCTTGTCTTAGTTCCGACAGTTAATTAACAACCTTTCATGGAGTTTAATCAGTCCAAAGTTCCAGAACTGTTTTCAGAGCCTGGTTTTGCATAATTGGTGACACGTTAGTTCGGCCGAACTTTTAGTCCAAGTTCGGCCGAACTATGTTTTCCGCTTACGAGTCGTTAAAACTAACGTCTTAATAGTTCGGCCGAACTTCTTATCAAAAGTTCGGCCGAACTATTGTGTAACTCTCCGTCGGCTGGAAAATTTTGTGGAGCCCCCTACAAAACACACATTTCACGTCAATATAAATTGCCGCGAAATGATTCACAATTTTCGCACATTTCGCACTTCATTTCATTTTACAACTTGGTTTGAGTTCAAAAACTTTTCTTCAAAGTTTGGGTTTAAAGAAATTTTTTGGAAGACATTTTTTGGAGGCGGCATGATTTTTCTTGGAGGTATGTACGTGTTTTGTGTTGAAATAAATCTTTTGAGCTTCTTTGTTCAAAAACTTTTCTTCAAATTTTGGATTTAAATAATTTTTTTGGAAGACATTTCTTGGAGGCTGTGTGATTTTTCTTGGAGGTATGTACGTGTTTTGTGTTGAAGTACATGTTTTGTGTTTTTTAAAGTGTGTGTTTTGGATTGGATTACGTATTTTTTACAAAATATTTTTTTAAATTAAATCTTTTGTGATATTTTTTGTAATTGAGTTATTGTCTAATTTTTTGAAGGAAATTTTTTGAACCTCATACCCTATTATCATGGGAAATCGAAGAACTTGTGTGAGAAAATATGATCAAAAAAGAGACCCTGAGGAACGTAGAGAAGAGACGAGACAATATCGCAAAAGAAAGTTAGAAGCTCTCTCAAATATTGAAGAGGAAAATCAACCTCAAGCAGAAATTGAAGCAGGTATGTAAATGTAAATATTACATGATCTATTGATATATATTTAAAATTTTCCAAATGTAAAATGTGAAGCTTAATTTTTATTTGATGAACTAGTTTGAAAAATATTTGTTTGATGTAAACAGACAGAAATATTCCTCGAAATATTGAAGAAGAAAATCAACCTCAAGAAAAAATGGAAGCAGGTATGTAAATGTAAATATTATGATCTATTAATATATTTTTAAAGTTTTCCCAATGTAAAATGTGAAGCTTAATTTTTATTTGATGAACTATTTTGAAAAATATTTTTTTTAATGTAAACAGACAAAGATACTCCTCAAAATATTGAAGAAGAAAATCAACCTCAAGCAGAAATTGAATCGGGTATGTAAATGTAAATATTATGATCTATTGATATATTTAATATTTTCCTAATATTTATTGACATATTTATTAATTTAGTGATTTATTGAATATGTACTATTTTTCGAATATGTACAGATGAAATCACTATCGATAATGAGATGTTAGAAAATGTCGACACTCACACATATGGAGATAAAAAACCTGACCATGTTATACGATATCGTGTCGATAAAATTTTTGAAAATTATTTCAAAAATGAGCAAGTGACAGTTCAAGCTCAAATGTTGAAAGGTCTCCTATCATCAAGGAAATTAAAAGAAGTGACGACACTATTGGGTATTCGAAAATCAACCAAAGATAAAAAAATGAAGGAAGAGGTGATAAAAAATATGAGTAGTGCTATAAAGTCAATTAAGAGATTTAGAGATAAAGATGTTTCAAATGTACGTAGAGGAATACAGATGGCAATGGTTTCACCAAGTACTCAAGAGAATTGTTTGATAACATCTATGGCACGAGCACTGGGAACCTCGCGAAAAAATCTGCACAAACATCGAAAATTTCGACTGCAAATAGATGTAAATGATGAACTCGCTTGTTGGAGAGCTATTTGTAGGCAACCATACAAAGATAGACTTGGAGAAGATGTTAAAAAATAATATATGAATATTGGAAGAACAATTCGCGTGTTTCACCCACTGCAAGACATGTGATGCGAAGAAGAATAGCACGAAATCAATACGAAGAACATGAAAAACATTTCTTGGAAACCACTCAAATAGAGTTATTCAACAAGTTCAAAGAAGAGAATCGTCAAATTCAAGTTTCACTCAGTGCTTTTGTTCAACAAAAACCATGGTATGTAAAACCCATCACCGTACGCAACACTTGTTGTTGCCGTTATCATGTGGAATTTGAGTTATATTATGACACATTCCTTGATTTCGGTAGAACATTATGGAAGGATTCACCTCTTCCTTCCACTATCCGTGATTTCATATCTCAAATTCTATGTGAAAGAGAAAGCGATGAACTATTTTACAAAAAGAAATGTGTTGGTGGTAAAAATGCGATGATTGTGGAAATTTGACTAAATTTCAAAACAAATATCGTATTGATATAAATGATCAATCATTGTCCAACATGAAAGTGAAATGGAAGAGATATGAATATATCGGTACATCGATTCAAGGTGTAGATAGTGTTAAAAGAATCGAATTACGAGAAGACGAAATTTTTCTGATAGACTTTTTGAGAAAGTTTGAGGCGGAAATTTACAAATACACCAAGCATTCCCATAGAGCTTGATGGCAAGACTTGCAATTCAAAAAATCTCGTGAATTTTTTCCACCAGGGACCATTTTGTCAGTGATTGATTTTGCAAAAAACTACACATTTGTTCCACAAAAAGAAATTCAGAGTGAATACTATCACTCTGACCAAGTCTCCATGCTCGTCCATATTCTATATAGACATGTTGAACAAAATGTCGATCATATAGAAAGCACGAGTGAAAATTGACATATCATTAAAGAATATCACTTTTATATCAGTGAAGATCGTACACATGATACATGTTTTGTACAACATTGTTTTGGAAGAATTTATGATTCATTGAAAAATCGTGGAATAACATTCAATGAACATTGGATATGGTCAGACGGATGAGCAGGTCAATTCAAATCTGCACAATCATTTTTTTGGTTGTGTTGTCTTCATAAGAAAACCTGCATTAAACATTGTTGGAATTTCTTTGAGACTGGCCATGGAAAAGGAGAACATGACGGTGCAGGAGCATGCATAAAACGAGTACTTTGAAGATATCAAATGAACCACTCTGCACGCCGACTTGTGAACGATGAAGAAGTTGTTCAATGGTGCAAAACTGCTCTAAGACATGAGATTAACCCATCAAGAGAAGTGCGAAGGTACATTCAATTTAATTTATATTGGAAATCTAATTTTAAACATTGTACATTTATCATGCAATGATTATTTTTAATTGTATTTTGATATCATATTTACAAATTCTTTTTCTAATTTTCCATATAAAGGTTTTTCTAGCATATTGGAATCGGAGACGTAGATAGATCAATTGGAAATGACGTTGAAACAATAAAAGGGACTCGAAAATTGCATTCAATTCAAACAAAGTTGTCCACAAATGTGTTTGCATTGGATAAAAGAAAATATTCTTGTTTTTGTGAAGTTTGCATAGACAACACAAAATCCAATGACGTCTGTGAAAACAAAATGTATGTGAACGATTGAAAATATACAGAGCTAAATACAAAGGGGAAAATGTCTGTTGCAATGTTTGAAGAAATGCAATCAAAGGAAACTACAATATCATCCGATGGTGATCGAGTTTCTGATCTTGTTAGAGAAGGTAACATTTGAATTACTTTCTAATGATTTAAAGATCTAGAAATAAATTTAAATATGCATAATTAAATGTTAAATTTATTTTATTATGCAGGAGATGTTTTTGCTATAATTGCACCTATTGACAACGATGAATATGTGAAGTATTATTTGATGCGTTGCACTGAACGAAAAATGAAATTATTACAAGACTATAATGATCATGGATTTCAGTATGACAGAGGGTCTATTATACTGAAAGGTTATTTTTTCAAACAAACTCATCAAAGTGGAGAATTTGTTTACTTTGAAGACTATGAACCTGATTCCATAAGTTGTCAATATAGTCACTTGGTGTGTGCAGCACACATAAAGTTGATAGAAGTTCAATCAAAGAAAAAATCGAAAATTAAGAAATGGAAAATGTCAAAATCCGATCATGAACGAATTATTGAAGATGGAATTCCATTAGAATTTTTTTGAGTGAAGTGTCCAACAATTTATTATCTTTGGATTAAATATGTTTTAGAACTTCCAGTACTCAACTAAAAATTGAGCTGCTTATGTTATTTGTGGTTTGCACATGTTACAAATTGTTTGGGTACAAGCACGTGCTCTAGTATCAACTGAAAGTAGTTTTTATATACATGTGCATTGATGAAAAATGTTATATATATATATATATATATATATATATATATATATATATATATTCTAGAATGAAATTAATTGTTCCTGTATATTAATTGTTCTTCTATATCAGTAACCGACCATATGGTACAAATTATTTCACTTTATTTTGTAAGGTCAGATTCGTTCCCCATATGGCCTAGCCTCCAAGGGACGAGATAACAAGTGGTTGTCCCCACTTTCCCGAATCTCAGCTTTTAAACTTACATGAGTACAATTTTACTGTTTATGTCAGGCATCTTACATGATGTCCTAGCCAAAGATAGATTCTCTTTGTTTCAAGTTTCCAGTAAAATTTGTCACCGAATGACCTGCTCGAACTCTTGTAGTAAACACCATACCTTATCTCTCTTGCTCTCCAATATTATTAGGTTTAATTATTATAACACAAAAATCGCTCTACATTGTCAATAATTTTTTGCGCTTACACTGAAATCAATGAACACTATTAATCCAATGACTTTACAAGTAATGTACCATCATACATGCAATTATATCAAATCAGAAATCAACATATACAATGAAATCAATGGAGATTGTCTTGTTACAAGTAACATTTCAATTTACCACATGTGCAAATGTAGGTTGAAACCATCCAAAACTTTAAGTTGTAGATTGAAACCATCCAAAACTTTAAGTTTTAAAAACTTTTTGATTATATATTGTGCAACATTAAAACATTAAACATTTAAAGTTCATTAAATATCACATGCAAAATGTAGATTGAAACCATCCAAAACTTGAGTTTTAAAAACTTCACATGCCATGCCAATTATAATTCAACTATCCAACAAAACCATTTAACAGATTAAATATCACATGCCAAAGTTGTTTCAAGTTTCCGGTAAAATTTGTCACCGAATGACCTACTAGGATATTATAAATACTAACTTTGTAAGATCATTTGGCATTCGGAAAAATTCGAAAGTCTTAGACTGTCAATCAATTTAAAGTATCATTCACCCTAGGGAGTGTAAAATATTCAATGTAGGTTGGTGACTATGCTCACTCCTAGCTTGAAGCAGCGCCAATGACCAATTCTTTAATGAATTCCAATGCACTAGACCAAAGTTGGTTCAACCTACTTGGTTTTTCACCCAAGAAATTCCAAGGATGGACTATCTAGACAAACTGCTGAAATTGAAAAGCTTGACATGGAGATATGACAAGGTGAACAAAGACTTCAAGAACTCTTTATGGAAAGGGCTCACTTGAAGGAAAGAAGCACCATGTTGCAGGCTAAAGTCAAGAACATGGAAGATAAGATCAAGAGGGACTTTCTTGATCCGAAACCTATTGGTTTGAAGAAAGAAAATGCATGTGTTGGCACACTTGGAAAAGAAGATGACCACACTATGAGGATTGGTGCACTTTGTTTGGAAGGAGTCAATATATGTCGTATTGGAGCAATTAGACAGAATTCGAAAAGGAAAGAGCTTGAACCAATTCAAGCAGACCCAGGATCGGATTGTTCTATGGAGCTTCATGAGAAGAGATATGTGAAAAGGACTGTTAAGCCAAGGGCTAGTTCGAAAGACATATTGGAAGAGGAAATGTTGAAGAAGATTGCGGAAGTAAGGCACAAGACAAGGAGAAGGAATGATGATGAAAGTTCCTTGGACTTGAGATTCGTGTCTACAACCGTACATGGGAAAAAGTTCTCTGCTTTGATAGACATGGGGGCTACCCATAGCTTCCTAAGTCTAAAGGCAGCTTCATCTCTTAGAAAGAGGAAGGCTAGCATCGAGAAAGAGTTGAGTGCTTTCAAGGCAGTCAATTCGAGGATGAAAGCAGTGACTGGTGTCATGAAAGGCACACATGTGAGAGTAGGGTCATGGTTTGGAAAGATAGACTTAAGAGTCATTGACATGGATGATCATTCTATGGTGTTGGGATGAGACTTCATGGTTGCAGCACAAGCCATACCAATGATGGACTGAGACATTCTCTTAATTCTTGTGATCAATTTTAAACTATTTTCTGAACAAAAACATTTAACATTAAATATCACATGTCAAATGTAATTCATATGACAACATTACTTCACATTCACATGCCAAAAGTACTAAAACCATCCAAAGAACACTTAAATCAATGAACATTATTAATCCAATGACTTTACAAGTAATGTACCATCATACATGCAATTATATCAAATCAGAAATCAACATATACTGTAATGAAATCAATGGGGATTGTCTTTTTACAAGTAACATTTCAATTTACCACATGTGCAAATGTAGGTTCACATTCTATCATTCATGTAGTTTTAAAAACTTCAGATGCCATGCCAATTATAATTCAACTATCCAACAAAAACATTTAACATTAAATATCACATTTCAAATGTAATTCAGTTGACAACATTACTTCACATTCACATGCCAAAAGTACTAAAACCATCCAAAGAACACTAAAATCAATGAACACTATTAATCCAATGACTTTACAAGTAATGTACCATCATACATGCAATTATATCAAATCAGAAATCAACATATAGTGTAATGAAATCAATGGGGATTGTCTTGTTACAAGTAACATTTCATTTTACCACATGTGCAAATGTAGGTTCACATTCTATCATTCATGAAGTTTTGAAAACTTCAGATGCCATGCCAATTATAATTCAACTATCCAACAAAAACATTTAACATTAAATATCACATGTCAAATGTAATTCAGATGACAACATTACTTCACATTCACATGCCAAAAGTACTAAAACCATCCAAAAATTAAATAAAACAAATTATATAATAGTTCATTGTAATAAAATATGTCCAAAAATTGTAAATCTCACTTGAGTATCAAACTGTATCAAGTTTAACAAATTTTAAAACCATCTAAATTTTGAAATCAAATCTGTAAATCTTGTCCATCAAATGGAGGATCTGGCGTCTGGGTCTCGAGTAGCGCCCTGTCCTATGAATAGGAAACCATCATACACAATGCACATGTACTTGAACATTAAAACTTGAAGTTTTAAAAATGAATGAGAATATATATATCTAGAACTTCATGTAAAAAACAAAATATAACAAAAAAATCATGCAATACCTCATAAGGTTCCCTCTCCATTTGATGAAGAGGTTCTGCCATAGAAACCTCTGCAGTGGTAACCTGTACAATATACATGTACAATTAAATATAAATATATATATATACATAAATAATTTATATAAATTAAAAACTTTCAAATGAAAATGCACGTGTACATATATAAACTTATTTGAACAATAATATTAAAAAAAGAACTAAAGACAACTTCTTCAAATGCTGTGGATGTTCCTATCTCCGTCGCTAAAGTCCTCGGATTAAAAAAATCTTCTATACGAACCTAAATTCAAAAAATTTTAAATAACTCAAAATATAGATCTCTCTATATATATCTCAATTTTTAATGGAACTTTTTGAGGTAACATAAATTTTGAACTTGTGAAAAATTGTCCATACTTGTACATCTCCCAATGAAGTAGAAGGTATATCTCCTAAGGAAGAAGAAGGTACAACCATCCCAAAAACATCAGACGGAATCAGAATCTGTTAAAACATTTAAAATCAAATTATATATATACATACATGTACATGTGTGGCAACAATTATTTATTTTAGAGTCACTTAAAAAACACTAACATATATGTGCCAACATATCATGATGGTCAGACCCATCTGCATCGTTTGAGCCAGAGGTCCCGAACGTAATATTAACATTTTCATCACGCATCATGCCTGAGAACTGCAAATGGTGTTTTAACATATAATCATACATTTTTGCTAGATTAATGTACACATACAAATAAATGTATACATGTACATACACATGTATTTATTACAAATTGTACACATGTATATGTAAAAATAATTTCAAACCCTAAGGTCACTAACACATACCGTTCCGGTGCCCTCTTCCTCATGAAAAATTAGGTCTTGCAGACCATTGCAAAAATTTATTGCATATGTTCGGAGATCTTCAACATTCATGTTGTAAATCTCCTCATCTGTACGATAAACAAAATTGGCACGTGCATTTTCACGTGCTCTTTGTCGATTTAAACAAATATCGACTCCACTCAATCCACTATGAACATTGTCGATCATAACATCTCTTGCTTCACGACTTATTTGAGAAGTCGCATCCATCTCTTATCGCAGGGTTTCGACTCGAAACGGTCGACTCACCAATGGCGGCTCAGGGCGAGGCAACTCCACATCTCGCTTAGTGCCCTTACGTTGATATAATCGACCTCTCCCCGGGCCAAAAAATTCTGAAGGAAGGTCATTGTAGTCGGGTTTCATACCCAAAAAAAATTCTGCATAAAACATTTGTGCAAAATAAACAGGAACCTCATCATTCCATGGAAGCCTTCCAAAGGCCGCAAGATGTCGATCATACAAATATTTTGCTTTGTCTGGGTGCTTGAAATACTGCACCTTCAACATTTTTCTTTTTGGCCCTTCCTTATAATTAAACATTGACTTAGCATCATCTCTTGAAACTTTTTGTTTTATGTCCTGCCATTTATCGGGACCTATCACTGTTTCTTTTCTCTTTCTCATCACTTCTACAAACGAATCAGTCGTTGGCCCCAAATATTTGTACACTTTTACCATTTCACTCAATGAATGTGTAACTATTTCTAGGCTTTGTCTACTCTCAGCAGGTAGAGACAAAGTCTGAAGATCTTTTTGCAATTTTGCATGAAGGCTTTGACACCTTTGTAAGGTGCATTCCGCCATGTTCGTTTCCCATGGTATATCAGTAATCTCAGCCGGATAAGTTGTGCTGGGTTGACAGCCTTCTTCTTGAATGTAGCGCGCTGCCCTGCGTCTATTTTGACCACTGGCTCGAACATTTTCAGTCTCTGCATCAATATATATATAATTTCGTATATTAGAAAAAACACGTGTAAAAAAATTTGTACAAATTTAATGAAAAAATATTGAAATTGATGGCAACCTTGATGTTGTTGGTTAACATCATCTCCAACATGACCCTGCTGAGAACCAACCCTAGAATGACGCTGCTGAGAACCAGACCCACAGTGACCCTGTTGAGAACCAGCAGCCGTTGATTGGCCTTCGGGGGAATAAATATCACCCCCTTCCCGCAACCTGCTACCACTCATCCCTCGACCGGTTGAACCTTGGCCACGCTCCATGGATGGATTAGAAACCCTTCTCCTCTTGCCTCCTAAAAATTAAAATATGAAACTTATTAACAACTAATTTCACTCACAAAGTTAATAAAAAAATCAATTCCATATGTACACACATGTATGGAGATTTAAGATTATATTTAAATACCGTGAACATCCTCCAATCCTTGAACCTCCATATGGGATTCGGCTGATCTTCGTCTTTCATCCTCCATGATATATATCTATTGGTTGACATTCACAAAATAGATTTCAAAAAATCAATTTGTAATTTAGTGTACACAAATTATGTAGAACACAACTTTCAAAACAATAATTGATCATGTGTGAAACATAGAACCAGTGGAGAAACCTAAGGAAAAACTATGTTTCCAAGTCGAACCTTTGTAGAGGTTCCAATACCTGAGAGTAAAATCCAGTTTAGGCCTGTTAAATCCAGTATGTTCTATATTTCTTACATTTCTGCCCTCCTATTTTTCTTTCCAATCAAGGTTTATAAAATAACATGAGAAGCAACATGAGACTTGGAACAATCATTTTCATTATCTATATGGAAGGCAAGAAGGATTACTACAATTTGTACTTGGTTTTTTAAGAATATATCAAATAAAGTTTTTGAGAAGCAAATATGGTTTGTTCCTTAGTATTTGGCACTTAGAATTTCCATAATGCTTATAACCCCATCCTTACAATTTTTATAATTTCCATGATGAGACATTTGAATTTCCTTCCCCATATTTCTTGTTAATGATTATAACCTTAAAATGGCTAGTATTGGTTTGTCATTATCATCTCAAAATGACCTGGCAGATGAAAATTTACCATGTCCATCATCATCACTTCACACCATCTCATACATGACCCCTTCTACACATTATATGCATGAATTTTTGGCATGTCATCCTCTCTACCTATCCCATGAATGATTGTGACAACAGGTGAATAAAATACAATTTATAAGCATAGGATAGTTTCTAGTTTGTCCTCCTCCATCGACCCCATAGCTAGTGATTTCTCAATTTTCCACTTCCAACTTTCTATTCTCGAAATTCATTAGCAGCTAATTTTATCGATAGCCACACCACACTACATTAATGAACTCTACGTTGTTTGTTATTGTAAAGTCCAATAACAAACAATTTTAATTGAGTTTAGTAGTGTATATAACAATTTCTTTGACTTCCAGGTGTGTTGTGACTATTAGTAGAATTAACTACCAAAATGAATTTCCAAAATAAAATGTTGGAAGAGAAAAAATAGGCAATCACCGGATATGGAGTGGGTGGAGGAGGAAAAAATTATAGTGATCCCTTCCTTATCAAATTTCCTTTATTCACCTAATGTCACAATCAATCATGGTCTAGATAGAAGGGATGACCTACCATAAATTCAATCATATAATGTGTAGAAGGGTCATATGTAGATGGTGTGAAACGATGATTACAAACATGGTAATTTTTCATTTTTGAGATGATGATTACAAACCAGTGCTAGCCCATTAAAGGTTATAATCATTGGTGCCTAATGTGGGGTGGACAATTTAAATCAAGTTCTTATCAAAGTACAATTTAGCTCATTTTAGTCAAGGTTAGTTAGAAGAATTAGCTATTGGTTTCTGCCTTCAATTTCCTCTGAAAATGAATGTGTACGTGCTTTTGAGAGACATTAGAGGAATAAGGTCCAAATTTTTTATGAAAATGTGCTATGAAAGTAGAGGGTTTTAAAGGCAAGCATGTACAAGGCATAGTTGAGCCAAATGTTCTTCAAGAAGGGCCTAATTATTTGGGTCTTGGTTATGGAAAACATGGAAAATGCTCCAAAGCCAAGGAGGCACATGAAGTTGTTCCAAGAAGGAATTTTATTTCATGTTCATTACCTCAAGCTTGTGAAGTTTGTGTTCATGATGAATGGAACATGTACATAGTTTACCTTAAATTTGTTGTGTTTTATGGATATTAAAATGAAGAACTTCTATTTAGATCCATTCCAGAGATTGACTGTAGGGGCATTTACTAGATATGTTACCTTTCATAAAATATGAGATCCAGAGGCTACCTGGCCCTTTATAGACTTTGCCTATAGAACTTGTAGAAGTAAACACTAGAGGCATTAACAATATCAAAGAACATTTTCATGCTCAGACATGGGAATGTGTCTCTTTCCCTACACAAAAAAATAGTTCTTGAGGTAGTTAATCTTCATAGACATGTCATCAAGCAAGTCAATGTGATCATCCCTCCTTCCCTCCCTTGTAAAATAATTATGTTTTGCGAGTTAGAAAGCCAAAATATGGAGACAATTATCACCAAATCCAACGTACGATTATGCATGATGGAGAATCTCTAGCGCTTTCCCTTGTTAATATATTTAATAATCTCAATATTTATTTAAAAGTATCAATAGTATTTCGACGACATCAAATTGTTCAAATCTCATGGTCGAAATACTATTGATACTTTTAAATAAATATTTAGATTATTAAATATATTAACAAGGGAAAGCGCTAGAGATTCTCCATCATGCATAATCGTACGTTGATGCTTATAGAGTGAAAAAACTGAAAGAATCAACTTGTAGGGTCATTTTAATGGGGGGTGGAGAATTCAAGTCTAAAACCTTTTGGAGTCATTTTGAGGTATTGAATGACATTTCTGGGGGTCAAACGATTATATAATTTAAGTTGAAGGCCCATGAGATAAATATGACTTCTATGTGACATTTGTAAATTAAATCATCTATTTGTTGTGTTATATGAACATAATTGGTACGCATATCTAAAGAGTCCAAATTCTCATTCAAGACCATATGTAATCCTCATCTAACTTAGCCAGGGATTTGTAATACTATATTTGAGTTAGCTAGCTCCATTTCAAGATATTATGGTTATCCAAGAGGGGATATAAAAAATGAAAAGAAGAATGGAAAAGAGGATTTCATAATCGATGAGGGTCAAGATGATTCACATGATGAAGTGCAACTAAAAGAAGCGCCATTGAAATGGTTTTCTGACAGATGGTTAGATTTCTTATCCAATTAAGCCCTAGCATGTATTTTGATGTTTCATGAATTTCTTTGCAAATTCAAAGTATGGTGCATGTTGCATGAAGCAAGATGTTGAAAGTAGAGTTATGTTGACACACTTAAATGCAACAAATATGGAAATTTGTACATGAGCTCTATTATTTGACTTAAGAGTTAGTTGTTTGAAGAGGCATGTTTTGTCAACTTGTGTTTGGTTGATGGTTTTGTACACCAATATGTAAGAGTACATGGACATATTCACATGATGTGAATTTTTTTTTTCTTTGAAGGAGAAAAATGATGTGTTTTCAGTTTGATGGTTTTGTTTGTGACAAGACGTCACAAAATTTTGCGAAGGTCCACTCTTGAGTGAGAGCCTCATGATTACAACCTATTCGTGAGAATCAAATGGGAGTGCATCCTTATTTTGAAAACAAGTAGGATTCTAAGCTACCTAGGACTCAAACCATCATTTTTAAATTTGAAATATAATGGTGTTGCTTCAATGCCTGAATCCACAACCCTAACACATGAAATCACTAATCTAATTACACATGAAATAAATAGTTATTTTCTCCAAAATTAAAAATATAACTAAAAACTAAATTCAACGTAGTTGAAAGAAAAAGAAGCGCCATTGAAATGGTTTGCTGACAAATGGTTAGATTTCTTATCCAATTAAGGCCTAGCATGTATTTTGATGTTTCATGAATTTCTTTCCAAATTCAAAGTATGGTGCATGTTGCATGAAGCAAGATGTTGAAAGTAGAGTTATGTTAGACACACTTAAATGCAACAAATATGGAAATTTTTACATGAGCTCTATTATTTGACTTAAGAGTCAGTTGTTTGAAAAGGCATGTTTTGTCAACTTGTGTTTGGTTGATGGTTTTGTACACCAATATGTAAGAGTACATGGACATATTCACATGATGTGAATTTTTTTCTTCTTTGAAGGAGAAAAATGATGTGTTTTCAGTTTGATGGTTTTGTTTGTGACAAGACGTCACAAGATTTTGCGAAGGTCCACTCTTGAGCGAGAGCCTCATGATTACAACCTATTCGTGAGAATCAAATGGGAGTGCATCATTATTTTGAAAACAAGTAGGATTCTAAGCTACCTAGGACTCAAAGCATCATTTTTAAATTTGAAATATCATGGTGTGTTGTTTCAATGCCTGGATCCACAACCCTAACACATGAAATCACTAATCTAATTACACATGAAATAAATAGTTATTTTCTCCAACATTAAAAATATAACTAAAAACTAAATTCAACATGGTTGAAAGAAAAATAAAATGGAACTTTAAACATTCAATGAAAATTTCTAAATAAGAACATTGAAATTATAAGTTTCTTTCTTACACAGTTTAAGATTTGGGGTGTAAAGTTTTTTTCAAAAATTCTTTTAAACTTTTTGATGCTTCACGTTTCTGCCCAATTATCTATTCCTAATGTATTGCAATAACTGTTAGTTAATTAAACAATCATAAACCATTTCAATCTTCTTTCCTATTATGTCTTTAAAATATCAAGATGAGGAAAAAAAAATTTAAAATATCATACATCAATCAATAAGAAAACATATCAACTCAACCAGAGCCAACATGGAGCTATCATTCTATAGTATGTACCATTCAAACATAAGCATCAAGTACATTTCCATCAAAAGAGAATTGACCAAAATCGACCCAAATGTTTCTCCAAAGAAAAGCATTGCAGTATGCTAGATTTGTAATAAATTCAAAAAAATTAAATATTACTTGAAATATGAATTTGGATGTGAAATAATCATAGCTAAATGTGAAAACAAAAATTATATATTTGTTTTAACTCCAATGTACTATGGGGTTTAAATCTATGATACTATGGGAAATAGAGATCTATCCAAAAAGTATTTCTTTCAATATCAGTATAAATATACATAAAGTCTAGAATATTCTGCAATTTAATGAAACAATAATTAATAATCCATCTTTGAAACCATCTAAATAATAAGGAAATAACACATATGTGGAAACCAAAAAGCACCATCAATTTACCAACCAACCAAATCCCCACTGATGGCAAGGGTTAGGTTGTTACATTTTATCTACATATAACCCAAATGATTTGGTTGTCCTTTGTGCTACTTCTTAGAAAAACTGCAAGATGAAAGTTAAGGAAATTCACGATTGCGAAATTCTAGGTGTCCAAGAGGTGTAAGAAAAAGGAATAAAATAAATGTAATTTAGCTCCCAAGGTCTCCAACGAGGAACCAAAGCATATTTCTTTGTCAAGTTTGTCCTTAGAAAAGCTACAACATGAAAGCATGATAAATTCACAATTACAAGATTCTAGGTGTCCAAGAACTTAAAGGATAAAAAATAATGTAAAAAACTGAAAACTTGAACTCGTAAGGTGTACAACAAGGAAACAAAGTATATTTCTCAAGGCCATTTTGTACTTAGAAGAGAAGCAAGATGAAAATAGAGAAGATTCACAATTGCAAGATTGTAGGTGTCCAAGAGCTTAAACAAAAAGCTCAAGTTCCGAAGGTCTACAGAAGGCATGAGAGGCTTAATATTAAGCAAAAATAACCACCAAATATCTTCCTTGAGAAAACAAAATAAAGGAAATAAAGAGTCACCAAATAACTAAAACATTGTTGTTTTGTGGAACCAATATATAGTCAACAATATAAGTGCTACACAAAAACAAATGTAAACACAATGGAAAACTGAAATATATCTCGCTATCAAATTCGTGAATTCTTATTTTAAGATGGTAGAACTTAAGTCTCAATTGTAATTGGATTCTTTCTAAAGTGTAATTCCAAGCTCATTAAGCATACTAGGTGACCAAATTTTTAAAGTAACTTGAGATTCACAACAAGAGATACACAACATGCACCACAATACACAATGTGCCCTTGTAGATAAGGATTTAGACAAATATACTTCAACAAGGATGGAATCAACCTTCAAAAAGAATGATATAATGGAAGCAATATATCAATACTAGTGTCCTTTTTCATTCCTTAATAGCTATGATGACCAAAAACTTGAAATGCTAGAGATTTTCGCACTTGAGTATGGAATGGACCAAAAAATTATTGACCGCAATTGTTTGGTGACCTTCAACTTTATGGAAAATGTAGGACTACAGGGAAGTTCTCTTTGCACATGAAAGATGTAATTTCATTCCAATTACCGATAAATAATATGTTTTATTTCTGAAATTAAAAAAATAAAAATAAAATATATATAATATGTTTTATTTCTGAAATTAAAAAAATAAAAATAATATATATATATATATATATATATATATATATATATATATATATATATGTCCAATGAATGACCACAAGGTTGGTCAATAGGATTCAAAAGTATAGACAATGTGATTGCATATTTATATTTCAAATTAAAATCAAAATTTTATTAAAGTACCTAAATCTTCTTCAAATGAATGGAAACCCTTTTTTTTCGAGTAAGAACATATAATGTATTACACAACACAGGAACGAAACTGAGATAATGTATTACACAACACGAGATAGTCTTCCCAAAGCATAAACATCAATTACTATATCATGATCGTAGATGTAATGAAACCTATAATGAGAAGAAACCTTGCCACTTCAAGAGTTCGATGACCTAAACTTGAGACCTATATGCTATATAACGAGAGATTAAAGGTAGCATATGTAACGGACTTTCGTGAAAGAGATTAGGGACAAATCAATGTGGTTATTTTTTTCAATTCCTAATCGGTAGATAATAGTCATCAATTAGGGGACGCCCTGTGTGTGTTCTAGGTCCGTGCCCCTAGAGGGCCGAGAGTTGCGAGACTTCGGTTAGAATATAGGTCGTAGATTTGAAGAGCTTCTAACCGGTCCCTAGCTCCTCTTCAAGGAAGGCCCGAATGGTCTAGTATTTAAAAACGTTCTAATGTGCACATGTAATGACTTTGTTTCAGGTATGTTATAAAAAAGGTTGCATTTCAGAGGTGTCCAAGGTAGATATTCTGTCAAAATTTGCGTTTTGTACAGGGTCCGAACTCGCATTAAGGAAACAGATACAAAAATGCATTAACAGATACAAAAATGCATTAACAGATTTTCCACGTCCAAAATACAAAAATGCATTAACATATTTTCCACGTCAAACACGAGATTTTCCAAATTTTCCACGTCAAACACGAAATTTTCCAAATTTTCCACAGATTTTCCTGATTTTCCACGTCAAAAATGCATTAACAGACTTACCCGATGACCGAAGAGCGCGACCGTGGCAAACACGAGGAGCTGCAGTGACGAGGAGCGCGGAGACGAGGTTAAACATAACTCCAGCACGACGACGAGGTGCGACATAACTCCAGCACGGCGACGAGGTGCGACAGCGACAAAGAAAATGCGGGAACAATAAAATCAGTGACTTCGCGGGCGATTTATTTATAGAAAATAGTTCGGCCGAACTATTTTAAATGTAAAAGTTCAGCCAAAATAAATGTTCGGCCGAACTTTTATGTAAGTTCGGCTGAACTTTAGTTGCCGGTTTTCCAATCTCTGGCAAAAAATTTGTTTGCCCGCGCCGTCAGTAAGCCGTCAGTCTAAACGGAATCGCGAGTTTGGCCGAACTGTAAAAACAAGTTTGGCCGAACTATTTCATAGTTCGGCCAACCTCTATAAAATGTTCGGCCGAACTATTGCCGAAAAAAAATTTCAACCCACAATTCTCACAAAAGTGTAATCCAGGTTCACGTTTCCGCCCATATGAAAAACTTCTATATTTAAAACTTTTCCAGAGATTGATTGACTGTAGGGGCATTTACTCTTAGGTTAAAACCTATGTTTTGTATCAAATCACTTTTGGTTTCAATGGGAAACTTTTATGGCTAATTTATGTTTTACATGTTGAGTATAAAAGGTTTTTTTCTCTCTCATTGATTGAGACCATGGATATGAAAATGAAAAACTTAAATATTTTAAACTATTCCCGAGACTGATTGACTGTAGGGGCATTTACTCTTAGGTTAAAACCTATGTTTTGTATCAAATCACTTTTGGTTTCAATGGGAAACTTTTATGGCTAATTTGTGTTTTACATGTTGAATATAAAAGGTTTTTTTCTCTCTTATTATTTGAGACCATGGATATGAAAATGAAAAAATTCTATATTTAAAACTTTTCCAGAGATTGATTGGCTGTAGGGGCATTTACTCTTAGGTTAAAACCTATGTTTTGTATAAAATCACTTTTGGTTTCAATGGGAAACTTTTATGGCTAATATGTGTTTTACATGTGGAATATAAAAGGTTTTTTTTCTCTAATTTTTTGAGACCATGGATATGAAAATGAAAAAATTCTATTTAGATCTATTCCAGAGATTGATTGTAGGGGAATTTACTGGATATGTCACCTTTCATAAAAGATGAGATCCAAAGGCTACCTGGCCCTTTACAAACTCTGCCTATAGAACTATCAAATCACTTTTGGTTTCAATGGTTTGTTTATTGGCTAATGTGTTTTTATCAAATCAATTTGATAAGATGATGGATGATGAATGAGGTGATGTTGATCATAACCTTTACATCTATATGATAGGAATCTTGATATACATAACAAGGTTTAGACTAGATATCATTTTGGAATTTATATTAGTTGGAATATTTCAATATAATAGTCATCTATTACCAACAAACAGATATTAAGATACAAGTGAAAGAGACTACAAACAATGGACTATAGTACCCAAAAGGTGAGAAATTTACATTGACAACATAGAGAGATTCAACTAGGCTTGTGTGGATGACATGAAAAGTACAAGTGGACAATGTATAATTCTACTTAGAAGAGTCTTTGGTTGCATGTTTAAGCAATAAAGAGTCATTACTTGGAAAATGTATAATTCTACTTAGAAGAGTCTTTGGTTGCATGGTTAAGCAAGAAAGAGTCATTACTTTCTCTATCTAGAGTAGAAGTGGAATACATAGTAGTTACTTATTTTAAATGAATATGGAATGAATCTAAAAATGAATATGGAATGAATCATTGTACATTATGCTAAAGCTTGTATTTAATGACATTTGATCTATGAATAATATGGAATGAATCATTGTACATTATGAAGAGTCGTGAGATCCACATTTCCACCATACTGTTTGCAAGTTCTATATGAAGATATCTAGTCTAATACTAATTAGTTATGGTTTCAATGGGAAACTTTTATGGCTAATTTGTGTTTTACATGTTGAATATAGAAGGTTTTTTCTCTCTCATTTTTTGAGACCATGGATATGAAAATGAAAAACTTCTATTTATATCTATTCCAGAGATTGACTGTAGGGGCATTTACTGGATATGTCACCTTTCATAAAATATGAGATCTGAAGGCTACCTGGCCCTTTACAAACTCTACCTATAGAACTATCAAATCACTTTTGGTTTCAATGGTCTGTTTATTGGATAATATGTTTTTATCAAATCAATTGGATGCAAGTTATGTGCCGATGATGGATGATGAATGAGGTGATGTTGATCATAACCTTTACATCTATATGATAGGAAGCTTGATATACATAACAAGGTTTAGACTAGATATAATTTTGGAATTTACATTAGTTGGAATATTTCAATATAATATAGTCATCTATTACCAATAGACAGATATTAAGATACAAGTGAAAGAGACTACAAACAATGGACTATAGTACCCAAAAGGTGAGAAATTTACATTGAACACATAGAGAGATTCAACTAGGCTTGTGTGGATGACATGAAAAGTACAAGTGGACATTGTATAATTCTACTTAGAAGAGTCTTTGGTTGCATGATTAAGCAAGAAAGAGTCATTACTTGGACAATGTATAATTCTACTTAGAAGAGTCTTTGGTTGCATGGTTAAGCAAGAAAGAGTCATTAGTTTATCTATCTAGAGTAGAAGTGGAATACATAGTAGTTACTTCTTTTAAATGAATATGGAATGAATCTAAATATGAATCTGGAATGAATCATTATACATTATGATAAATCTTGTATTTAATGACATTTGATCTACGAATAATATGGAATGAATCATTTTACATTATGAAGAGTCATGAGATCTACATTTCCACCATACTATTTGCAAGTTCTATATTAAGATATGTAGTCTAATAAATAATCAGTTCTGATATTTGTGTAAATATTAAAACAGTTCTATGATATAAAGGAAAACAAGGGATCAATATAAATTTACAACTTTCAAGTTTTGAGTTTTGAGCTTCTAAAATAACTGAAATTTACAAGTTTCAAGTTTCGAGTTTCTAATATACAGATTCTATAATCTATTTGATAAATTGGGCACATGACCTTGATTGCATACTACAAGTCTCTAACACATATTGTAACCTAAGAACTATAACCACTTGTTTCATACCAAACTGCAAAATTAAATTAATTTTAAGTTATGGACAGAACTGTAACCACTTGTTGCCTAAGAAGTGTAACCACTTGTTACATAACCTAAAAACTTGTAACCTAAGAACTGTAGCCACTTGTTGCATAACCAAACTGAAAAATACAAACTGCAAATTTTGGACATATTTTTTGTGAATTTATTGATCCAAAACGTGAAGAGGCCAAAGGTATGATCATTTTTTCATAAAGTTTCTTTCATTTTATACCATCCTATTTCCTTTTTTGACAGGTCACAAGTTCTTCGACCACAAAGATTGATTCCTTACATGTTTTTGTGGTAGGAAGATGTTATGTTATATTTATGAGTTTTTCTTGCAAATGATGAGCTTCCTGTAGGGAGCACCGATTTATACATGGACGTCTTGGAAAACACAGCGACGGCTTCAACGCTTTCAGGTAGGTCACAGGTGTTTTCGTCCATAGTGAATGACACCCTTCAGGTTTTGGTGTGACGGCTTCAACGCTGGAAGGCTACTGGCAGAGTACATTTTGGGAGGCCAGGATGATATTTTGTCTTAGTATACTACTTCTTTTTCTTTTCCGAAAGAAATGGAGTATTTGAACTTTTATGTACCTTATGTTTTTATGGGCAGACTTTTAGGACTGTTCCAGTTTCGGATAGAAAAAAGGCTTGAAATGAACTGAATTTTTTTTTCTTAGTTATAAGGTTTTTCTGGATACTTTTCATTTTGACCTAGACATAATGTATTCCAGAGTTTTTCTGCTTGAAAAACCTAAGAACTGTAACCACTTGTTAAATACCAAACTGCAAACTTAATTTTTTTGTAAAATTTGGCAGTGACTTATATACAATGATCTTGGATTCTGATATCACTTATATTCTGAGCGATAAAATAACTTATAATGTCCAAAAATATAAGGATGAGCTACTTACCTAGTGGGTTGCTTAACGTCGCTATCGGGTGCAGGAATTACACTTAAGTAAAAATCCTCAACACTTAATTGTAACCCCGGGGGATTTGTAAACTTAGAGACGAAGCACAGGCAATGCAAGAGATGGTATGAATATTTCTAATATCAAATCCTACTTTTGAAAAGAAGAATTGCAGAATAAAACTTTAGAGAATAAAGAGGAAACTCAAACCATCAAAAAAATCTGAGGCTAGAACAAGAAGAAATGTACTTGCAAAAGAGATTCATAGATAAAGAGGAGCAAACACTCTAGCTAAATATTGATTAGATACTGAGAATGTGTTTCCCTCAGCAAAGACACCTTAGCAGTTTTCAACAAATGGGCCCCTTCAATCCTGCATATGTAAAGATATCCTTCTTGCGAAAATCGATCTTGCACTAGTGCAGGAACAGCGATTTATGCAGAAAGTGTAAATTAATGTCTTTACTAAAAAACTATTTTCTTCGTGCAAGGGCCTTGAACTTTCTCAAGTTCACAGCACTCAGATCCAATACCAAGAAACTGGTTCTTGTACTCGATCCGAGCTTCTTGCACTTTAACTTTTGATCCTTGAAATCAATGATTCATTACTGCAGTGAGATAAAACCAAATCATATATCAGTAAAGATGAATATTTGTAAAATATAAGAAAACGGTCTTTTTAATTAAGATATGATTGAAAGCAAGAAAGCTGTTAGAAGTAAGCTTGCTGCATCATATTATCTAGTGTTGGTGCAAGAATAATTTTCCTGCTTGCAACAGCGAGAAACCAAACCAATGTGCATAAAATAAATAGCACACCAACATGCACTAGTGCAGGAACAAACCAGGCAAAGGAAATAAACCAAATCGTGCAGAAAATGAATAGCACACCAACGTGCATTGGTTCAGGAATGAACCAGGCAGAGGAAATAAACCAAATTGTGCAGAAAGTGAATAGCACACCAACGTGCATTGGGGCAGGTAACTCCTCCTGCTCGAACTAGGCAAGGGAAAGAAATCAACCGTGCAAAAAGTAACTTAACTAGTTCACATAGCAGATCTGCTTCCACTCAAATAGAAATTCACATACTGCAAATTAAATCACACTTGACAGTTTAAAACATAAATTACAAGAACAACAAGGAGGGAGAACATGATGGGTTGGCTAGGCCCTTAGCCAACCAGTGTGTTTCCCTTTCAAACGAAAATGCTACTCATAATTAACTCATCAACTATTTAATCCAAATGATAAAATGTACAAAACATGAGGCAGAGCTCTTCTTATTAGATCCTTAAAGCAATTACATGCGCGATTATATAATTCAGCCTAGATTTGGGTGATAACACAAGACAGACTTGTTACTGCCTCATTGGTTCTATTCCCTGATCTATTCGATTCTAAAAAACATTGAACTATTTGTCCTATTTACATTTCTGCTTATATAGATCGTTTACCATTACATAGCCAATTACAGAAATCATTATAACAAATTACATAACCAATTGCAAAATAAGCTTTTGACCTTCAAAATTAAATCACTTTTAACAAAATAGGTCGCGGCTATCTCTAGCTATTCCTCTCTCTTAAGTCTGATCTCAGCTACTCTCGATTTAATTTGTGTCATAACTGGGACTCAGCTGCCTTGGGATATATCCTCATTGATCGTATACAAAACAGGCAGCAACCCAAGTGATCCGGATTTGCTGCCAAGATTCACGGCACTGGTGCTAGTGTGGGATCTGTTCTGCACTAAAAATCAGCGATCAAGATAAGTGATCATCTATTAAATAGCATAGGAGGTAACGATAAGTTATGAAAGTAATTATAAGTAAGAAATCACGTAATAGATAGTTAATAAATGCTAAGATGAGTTAAAAATGTAAAATATGAATTTTATGCAAAATGTGTCATCATTCTCGCACTAGTTCAGGATGAGGGCGCATAAGATAGGTAAAACAGGGTAAATGATTACGATTTGGGAAGGGAAGAATGGTAAAAAAGAATGAAATTTAGGGGAATAACATCCTCCCATCCCTAAACTGTTGTGTGTCCTCACACAAATTTTTTTTACCACTGCAAAAAACAAAATTTTTGAATACTCTAACTCAGTCCTATTCCGGCATGTTGCCCTCAGGCTGCACTGTTTCGGCCTTCTTCCTCTTCATATGCCTTAACTTCTTTGAAACCTTTTTTAACCACCTGAAACAACATCCAGCCCAATATTTACAAAATTTAACCTAGCTTTTCTTTTGTTTGAGCTCTGACATAAATTCTCCTCTTCTTTGTTCCTTCTCCTCTTGTGCTTTGGTCATAAGCTGCGCCAAGTTTTGTACTTGGAGTTCTAATTCTGCTATGCGAACAATAGGAGTCACCAACCCTTTTCCTTCCTCTGTCTCAGCAGGGACTATCACTGGCTCTGGAACTTCTATATCTACCATGGTCGCATCAAGGAACTCTTCTTCCTGTAGTCCTTCTTTTTCTGGTTCCTCTTTCTTAGGTTCTTCTTCTGATTCATCTTCATCCGGTTCCTCGTCTAATTTTTCTTCCTCAGGTTCCTCTTCTTCCTCTGATTCCTCTTCCTCTTCCAGGTCTTCTTCCTCAGGTTCTTCTTCCTTAGGTTATTCTTCCTCATGTGCTTCTTCCTCAGGTGCTTTCGCGTCCTCCTTTTCTTCAGCTCCTCCTTCAATTTCTGGTTCTTCTTCTCGGGTCGCTGCTTCTTCTTGTACTGGTGCAGGATGGGGTTCCATACCCTGTGTGGGTTGTGG
The DNA here is from genome assembly GCA_034641835.2 of Pinus albicaulis. Lineage (NCBI taxonomy): Eukaryota > Viridiplantae > Streptophyta > Pinopsida > Pinales > Pinaceae > Pinus > Pinus albicaulis. The sequence goes on along the minus strand of CM076577.1, from coordinate 128,708,305 downwards.
TTATTTTTCTACATTTGAAACCTTCCTCTTATTTTGGGGATTTCTAATAATATTTTCCAGTGGAACATCTTCCCCAATTTTTGCAATATTCGCTGCATCTGCAAGAACCGACAGCCTGTCATGCTCAGAGGCCTGTGCCTGTGTAGAAGGTGTTTCTCCATCAAGTGCACAGGTTTTTTCCTTAGTGGAAGACGAGGCCTTCCCTTCTATTGATTTCTCTGTCTGCCTCCTTTTCACACTACTGTGAGAAGGACTTTCCTTTCTGCTTCTCTTTGGGCCCTTGCTTGTACTAGGGGCCTGTGTCTTCTCTTCCTCTGCCGAGTTCCTGTGCAACTGTTTTAACGGCTCTTCCCATGTCATACCTTTGCTTTCTAGCTATTTTAAGACCAAGATTTTTATCAGGCCGTGGTGGTATAATCGTGCATCGGCCTGGTCCTCCCTTCCATCCTATACACTTTGAGCCATTTTCTCCAAACTTTTGAGCAAAAAGTAGGGGAATTCCATCCTCCAACGAATGTTTTGGCCTCCTTCAAAATGTTGTAGCAATCTAAAATGATACACCAGGGTACAGGTGTATCTCCCTTCGCAGGTCACAAATTTCTACAAAACAAACAGGAGATCCTGCCATTGACCTAGTAGGGCTTTGCGCAGAACTCTGCGTTTCCAATTGACCTCCATCTTCTTATCCATGACAAAACGCTACCAGCATTTACCTTCCAGCTTCTGGTTCTTGAACATTCCACTCCCGTATTCTCCAGACCTGTTGGTGCTGCTACAAATTTCTTTGCGACTTTGAATTTGAGCGGCCCAATTCTCACTTGGTCATTTTTAAAGCTTCTTTCAAATTGTAAGGCGACGTCCCTGTCATACCCATCGAAATTCTACAGGAACTGTAGAAATCCCGACTCCCACAACAATGGAAGACAACTACGAAATTCGGTAGTTTGCTCAATCTTGCTAAGAGAAAGTGGTTCATTTCGGATGGGCGACATTGCTACTATCGACTATAAACGATGAGTTTTAAGGCTTGCATGCAACATTGGGGGATCAACTTTCATAAATGAGGATTTAATCGTTTGTCCATCGTGTCTCCGATTTACTTGCTGTAGGTACTCATCATTTATGGTCAGGATCAATTGGTATGCGCGACGGTGGTTTAACGGTTATGTACAAAAATGATGGGATGTTTGGAATGAAGGTAGGAGAGGGGGGAGTTATGAGTGAAGGACATTTCACATTATGGCTGAATGGGGTGGATTATATGCAAATAACGATTACACAATTTCACATTCCTTCATAATTACAAAAAAAAAACTTAGCATTCATTTAAAAAGATCATGATTCCTACTTAAAAAACTTTGTACTTTCAACTAATTTCCTCCTAAGTAATATAATTGTGTAACCTCTTATCAATGATATGAAGAACATCATATAACTTTTCATCATGAATACTCTCTTATGTCATATGATAACTTGTACTGCTGTTGATAAGGTGTATGCTTGTATTTATCTTTTCACTGCATAAATCACATCATTCTACTGGTACTTTTCTACTCATATCATATAGGACAATATGCTTGCACTAGGCCAAGCATAATGTTAAGACAGAGAATTAAAATATAGGTTGGATTTCACATGATTTCTTTAACTTATTCTTAATTTTGCTTCGCCCTTTAATGCTTCAGAGCACAGCCTTCTGCTCTTTATATGTAAGATCCTGCAATGAACTTCATGAGGGAATAAAAGAGCGGGAAAAGGAAATTTTAGAATGGGAAGGAATTTTGTCACAAGGATTCCAGGAAAGTACCAAAAGAAGGAAAATAGAAGTGGGATAGGGGAAAAAAATTCAAGGTTAAAGAGGGATTTCTTCGAAGTGGATAGGGTGAATTTAGAATAATATGGGAAGGTTAATTATACTAGGATTCCGAGAAGAAAGCTGAGTTAAAATTATGAAATGGGATATGAAGAAAGGCAGAAAATTTTCTGGAAGGTCTTCCTGCATGGTGCAAGAAAAAAAATAACTACAGCGAGAATAAGCGTTACTTGGAAAAAATAATATCCATGCTAATTACCCCAATTGTATAAAGGTTGGTTCTGTTGAACCTGCTTTTACTTCAGTGGTTACTAGCATATCTAAAGATCAAGCAACATTCTCTTTTTATTAGAAATTTTTGATCTTCCTGCCAGCAAGCTGGTTTTCAGGTTGATCCTTCTGCAATCATGTCAGCGGACTGATTTTCATAATTACAGGAAATTATTATTTTTTAATTTTATTTTATTTTATTTTTGCTATTTTTTTTCGAAGAAGAGGGATTCAAATTTTCAAGAGGTTGGTATTACCATTTACCACTACTATTTCAAATTGTTGTTGAACTTGCTATGTAAAATCTTTCTTGGAAAGTGGTTGAAAATATTTCTTTAATCTATGTCCATTTACCAAGAATATTGTATCTTGTCCATCAATAGTTTTGACTTCTACAGCTCCATTCTCAAATACTCATATTACTTCATATGGTCCCATCCAACGTGTATGGAATTTCCCTTTAAAAATTTTAAATCTAGAATCATAAAGGAGTACCCAATCACCTGGTTGGAACTGATTTTTCTGAATGGACTTGTCATGCCACATTTTCCGTTGATGCTGGATTAATATGTTTTGCTAAACAACATCTCTATGAAATTCATCTAACTCATTTAACTGAAGAAGACGTTGTTGTTGTGCCTCAGAGAGATTGAGTCCTAGCTAAACTGCAGTTCTGAAATTTTTGATCTGGAACTCAATCAGTAACAAAACCTATTTGTCGCATACCAGCTCATATGGTGTGTGCCCCGTACTATTTCTCCAAGTTGTTCTATATTCCCACAAAGATTCTAGTAATATTTCAGCCCAATATTTTTTACGCATATTCACCGTCTTTGTGAGAATGGACTCGATCACCTTGTTTGTATATTCCACCTGGCCATTTGCTTGCGGGTGATATGGTGTAGACTTCTAGTGATGTATCTTGTATCGATCCATCACTCCCTATACCAGATTAGAAATAAATTGTGGACCATTGTTAGAAACAATTTCTCTAGGCACACCAAATCTAGTAAAGATTTCAGAAAAGAGAAAATCAACAACTACTTTTTCCGTAGCAAAAGAAACAGCTTTAGCTTCCACCCATTTTGTGACAAAATCTGTACAAACCAAAATATGCTTTTTACCTAATGATGTTGGATTTATTGGCCCTACAGAATCAATAACCCATTTTTCAAATGGCTCAATCATAACTTGAGGGTATAAAGGCATTTCATTGGTTTGGTTAGGTTGGCCCATTCGTTGACAACTTTCACATCGCCTGACATAATGCTTGGCATGCTTAAACAAGGAAGGCCAAAAGTAGCCAGAACGTAATATTTTATATGCAGTTCGCTTGTCAGCAAAGTGGCCTCCACAAGGTTCATCATGAGAAAATTTCAATATGTCAAACACTTCCTCCTCTCTTATACATCTATGGATAATCAAATCTGGACCAGTGTAAAAGAGGTCTCCTTGAATCCAGGAGTATGCAGCACTTTTCTGAATAATGTTCCGCTTTTCACGAGCGGGAAAGTGAGGTGGTGTTTTTCCAGTAACCAAATAATATGCGATGTCAGCAAACCACGGAGAATCTGTAGACACAGCAAAAATATTTTTATATGGAAAATCATCATTAACAGGAGTTACGTCACCAGGATTATGTAGCCTAGAAATAAAATCTGCTACAACATTCAATTTTCTTGGTCTATCAACAATAGTAATATTGAACTCCTGCAACAATAGCAACCACCTAGTCACTCTACCGCTAGTCAATGGTTTGTTCATCAAGTATTTAATCGCGGAATTATCAGTATGAAAAAATACTTCATATCCTGTGATATAGTGTCTGAACTGATTAATTGCAAATATTACAGCTAAAAACTCTTTCTCTGTAACTGTATAGTTTAATTCAGCGAAATACAAATTCTTACTAATATAATAAATAACATAGGATTTCTTGTCTTCCTCTTGTCCCAAAGCTGCGCCAAAAGCCAGGTCTGAAGCATCGAAAGAAATGTGAAAGGGCAGGGACCAGTTTGGACCTCTCAAAACTAGCGCCTGTACCAACTTTTCCTTCAATATTTCAAAAGACTGTTGGCAAGCCGTGGACCAAGAAAACTCACTATCCTTAGCTAGAAGTCGGAAAAGAGGAGTAGCTATCTTAGAAAAATTTTCAATGAATCTTATATAGTAACCAGCATGTCCTAAAAAACCTCTTACTTCCCTTTGAGTTTTGGGTGCAGGAAGATGCAGAATGATTTTGATCTTTGCCGAATCAACCTGGATACCTTTGTCAGAAATTAGATGGCCAAGTACCACTCCTACTTTGCACATTAATCTACATTTCTTGTCACTCAAAGAAAGGTGGGCTTCTTGGAAACGAAGAAGTATTTTCTCCAAATTTTCGAGAGCTTCCTAAAAAGAATTACCAAACATAGAAAAGTAATCCATATAAATTTCTACAAATTCAAAAAATAGCCAAGACTGCCCTTTGAAAGGTAGCTGGAGCATTACATAATCCAAAGGGAAGCACTTTATAAGAAAAGGTACCCATGGGCATGTAAAGGTAGTTTTATCCTGATCTTCGGGTGCAATCTGTATCTAGTTATAGCCACTGAAACCATCCAAAAAGGAGAAATATTTCTTCCGTGCAAGGGTATCAAGCACCTAGTCAATGAAAGGGAGAGGGAAGTAATCTTTGAGAGTGGCTTTGTTTAATTCACGATAATCAATACAAATACGCCACCTTCCATCTTTCTTAGGTACTAGCACTAATGGAGAGACCCACTGACTATTAGAAATAGGATAGATAAAACCAGCATCTAAAAGTTTCTGTATTTCTTCTTTCACAACATCTCTTAGAGCTGGATTCATTCGTCTTTGGGGTTGTTAGATAGGTCGGGTTCCTTCCTGAATATAGATATGATGTGTACAAGTTTCAAGAGGGATACCCTTCATGTCTTCATAGCCCCAAGAAAATGCACTAAGATCGTTTTGCAACAAATTCACAAGATGCTTTTGCTGAGATGGGTCTAAATATGAACTGATATGCAAAGACTTACCAGGACTAATCTCAACAAGAGTAGTATCAGGCTCCGGAGTACTCAAAGAGTGGCCAAAGACAGCGGTATAGAAGAATGAGAATCATGGTTTTCTTGGAAATCTAGGCTAAAAATCTAGCTCAAAGGCTCAAAGTTAGGCATGGTGTCTAGATTATTCAGGAAATCTTGAATCTCATCTTCTTGTGAAGACCCAGTATAATGATGAATAAGAGAAATAGATTGAGTCTCCTCATCACTGCTTTGGTCCAACCATAAAGTGTCTCGAAGGTCCTGAATGGATCTGGTAGGAGGGTATAAGGTAACATTATTCCTAGAATCTCCATGTGAAATATACATATCTCCGAAACAACATCCAATATATGCATCGGTTGTAGCAAGCCATGGTCGACCCAAGATCAAGGGATGTCCTCCTACCAGGTTATTTGGCTGAAGCACAATGAAATCAGCAGGATATTCCCAAGAATCTAATGAGATGATCACATTGTCCAATACTCCTTCAGGCTTAATTTTGGATCTATCTGCTAATTCAAGCATAGTGGGAGTAGGGCGAAGATGAGATAACCGAAGTTGATCCATGGTTTTCTTAGTCATTACATTAATGGCTACCCCCAGGTCTATAAGAACATTAGAGACAAGGACATTACCAATCTGAATTGTGACAACAGGGTTTCCAGGATTAGTATATTTTTCCACAGACACACATCCCGTCATCAACTCTGCTACCCTACCAACAAATTGAATAGTTTGGGGTTCCAATCTCTTCCTCCCGGGTTTCTTGAGACAGAGTTCCCTAATAATCTTGGTACAAATGGGGATCTCTTTAATGGCTTTGAGCAAAGGTATCTTAATGAAAATATTATGTAGTTCTGATGCCAAATTAGTCTCAGAAACAAGCTCTCTTCTTTCCGTTACTAGCCTCTCTGGAAAGGGAGGCTGGTTGGAAGAAGATGGAAAGGACTTAGAGGGTAAGGGTTGCTTAGTGACAATTTTTATATAATGGTTAAGAGTTTCCTCTTCTCCTTTCTCTTCAACAATCACCATAGGTTGTTTCTGATTTTCTGGTATTACAGTCCTTCCTAATCTTAATTGAATATCATGAACTCCAACTGGAATAGACTGGTATTCGAATGGAAACGGTGGGTTTGTTACATGGATCATTTGCACTTCTTTATTATTATTATTAGGATTGGGTGTAGGTTGAGCAGGAAACTGAGGACGTCAGAAGGGTGGAGGTAAAGGTAATGGGGTGGTCTGACTTGAAAGTTGAGGCATTGGATAAGGTACATGTGTAGATGGATATGGTTGCATAGGTGGCTGGTAGGAATATGGAGAATGAGTTGGGCCTTTCCAACCCTGTTGCCATGGTTGGGAAGGTTGCCCATGCTGATACTGATTTCCATACTTCCACTGTTGGTGAGAGTTAGGATATGAATATGCATGTGGATTATAACCAAAATAGTCTGGAGAAAATTCAGGAGCCATAACTGCACCTACCTTAGGCCAATTTCTTGTTGCTCCCATAGCATACAATTGTTATGCTTAAGGTTTCCCCCCCTGTAAATACTGCTTTAAGTCCAGGTATGGAGGGAAATTTTTCTGTGATATGGTCTTCTGCACAAATAGCACACTTATTAGTTTCTTTCAAGTTAAGAGGGCATTCTTTAAGGGGATGCTTGTCTCTGCATTTAGGACAGAAAATACATAATGACTCTTGTTCCTTCATAAGTTTTTGTTGAAATTTTAAAGATTCTAACTGTTTAGTAACAGTGTTCATTATATCAATTTTCATGTTTTTCATTTTATTTTCCAGTCCAATAATCATAGCATCAGTAGATTCAGTTTTTCTATTTTTATTTCAAGTTCCTCTACCGAATCTATACTGATTTCTTGAAAATTTCTGGCATAATTCACAAATTTGATCAAAAGTTTGCTGAGAAATATCACCCTGTCCTAACAGATTCAAATTGTTTCTAGAATTATCAGTAAGTCCTCTTAAGAACAAGGTTCTAATAGTGTTGGGATCAAGCCTAAGTTTTGACCTTTGTAAAATATACAGAAATCTTTCCAAATAATATTCAAGCATTTCATCATCATCTTGTATGATTGTAAAAATTTCATCCTACATGTCCCATGTTTTACAATATTCTTGATATTTAGACAAAAATACCCTCCTCATCTGGTCCCAGGAAGTTATGGTGTTTCCTCCTAACCCCATAAACTAGCGTAAAGCTGAGTCCTTGAGGGTAACATGAAATAATATTAACTTATTAGCCTCAGTTGCATAATCTTAACTTATACACAAAATATCGAACTCAAATAGAAAAGAGTCAGGAGCTTCATGAACTTTACCATGGAAATGAGGGAGAGTTGATGGTGGAATATTCTTCATCTTTGACACAGTTTCAGGATCCACAATTGGAAACACAAAAGTAGATTTTCTTTCACTTACCTGGTTGTCACCAGTCCCTTCCAAATGATCTCCTTGGTCTGTCATTGTTTCCTTCTTGCTTGTACCGCTTTCCACATGCTGATCCACACTTGAGCTGTTATTACCAAAATCCAGGTGGATTTTTCCTGCGTGATGGGTTTGGATTGAATTGGGCTTCTTGCTTGCAGAAGGAGACTCAATGTGAGAAAAATTCTTTTGGCCCTTAGTGGGCTTCGAACCCTTAACTTTCCAAGGCATTCATCTCAAAAAAGAAAGAAAAATATCAAAACAACTTCTAGTAAAAATGCTATCAGAAATCAATCAACACCAGTAAAAACTCCTTCAAAAAAATACTTGCAAAAATAAAGGAAAGTTACCTCTATTATACAATCAGAAAATTCTTACCAAATCAAATCGCCTCCCCGGCAACGGCACCAAAATGTCGAGTGCAGGAATTACACTTAAGTAAAAATCCTCAACACTTAATTGTCAACCCAGGGGATTCGTAAACTTAGAGACGAAGCACAGGAAATGCAAAAGATGGTATGAATATTTCTAATATCAACTCCTACTTTTGAAAATAAGAATTGCAGAATCAAATTTTAGAGAAGAAAGAGGAAACTCAAACCATAAAAACAATATGAGGCTAGAACAAGAAGAAATGTACTTGCAAAAGAGATTCAGAAATAAAGAGGAGAAATCACTCTAGCTAAATATTGATTAGCTACTGAGAATGTGTTTCCCTTAGCAAAGACACCTTAGCAGTTTTCAACAAATGGGCCCCTTCAATCCTGCATATGTAAAGATATCATTCTTGCGAAAATCGATCTTGCACTAGTGCAGGAACAACGATTTATGCCGAAAGTGTAAATTAATGTCTTTACTAAAAAATGATTTTCTTCATGCAAGGGCCTTGAGTTTTCTCAAGTCCGCAGCACTCAGATCCAATACCAAGAAACTGGTTCTTGTACTCGATCCGAGCTTCTTACACCTTAACTTTTGATCCTTGAAATCAGTGAGTCATTACTGCAGTGTGATAAAACCAAATCATATATCGATAAAGATGAATATCTGTAAAAAATAAGAAAACGGTATTTTTAATTAAGATATGACTGAAATCAAGAAAGCTATTAGAAGTAAGCTTGCTTCATCATATTATCTAGTGTTGGTGCAAGAACAGTTTTCCTGCTTGCACCAGGGAGAAACCAAACCAATGTGCAGAAAATAAATAGCACACCAACATGCACTGGTGCAGGAACTAACCAGGTAGAGGAAATAAACCAAATTGTGCAGAAAATGAATAGCACACCAATGTGCACTGGTGTAGGAACGAACCAGACAGAGGAAATAAACCAAATCGTGTAGAAAGTGAATAGCACACCAACATGCACTGGGGCAGGTAACTCCTCCTACTTGAACCAGGCAAGGGAAAGAAATCAACCGTGCAAAAAGTAACTTAACTACTTCACACAGTAGATCTGCTTCCACTCAAACAGAAATTCAAATTCTACAAATTAAATCACACTTGAAAATTTAAAACATAAATTACAAGAAAAACAAGGAGGGAGAACGTGCTGGGTTGGCTGGGCCCTTAGCCAACCAGCGTGTTTCCCTTTCAAACGAAAACGATACTCAGAATTAACTCATCAACTATTTAAGCAAAATGATAAAATGTAAAAAACATGAGGCAGAGCTCTTCTTATTAGATCCTTAAATAAATTACATGCGCGATTACATAATCTAGCCCAGATTTGGGAGATAACACAAGACAAACCTGTCACTACCTTGCTGGTTCTATTCCCTGATCTATTCGATTCTAAAAAAACATTGAACTGTTTGTCCTATTTACATTTCTTCTTATATAGATCCTTTTGGCCGCAGGCCAAAAGGATCATTTACCATTCCATAGCCAATTACAGAAATCGTTATAACAAATTACATAACCGATTGCAGAATAAGCTTTCGACCTTCAAAATTAAATCGCTTTTAACAAAATAGGCCGCGGCTATCTCCAGTTTTTCGTCTCTCTTAAGTCCGATCTCAGCTACTCTCGATTTAACTGTTGTCATAACTGGGACTCGTCAGCCTTTGGATATATCCTCATTGATCATATACAAAACAGGTGGCAACCCAAGTGATCTGGATTCGCTGCCAAGATTCACGGCCCTGGTGTTGGTGCGGGATCTGTTCTGCATTAAAAATCAGCGATCAAGATAAGTGATCATCTATTAAATAGCATAGGGGGTAATGATAAGTTACGAAAGTAATTCTAAGTAAGAATTCACGTAATAGATAGTTAATAAATGCTAAGATGAGTTAAAAATGTAAAATATGATGTTTATGCAAAATGTGTTATCGTTCTCGCACTAGTGCAGGATGAGGGCGCATAAGATAGGTAAAACAGGGTAAATGATTACGATTTTGGAACGGAAGAATGGTAAAAAAGAATGCAATTTAGGGGACTAATAGTCGTCGTAGATGATCAACAACAGAGCAACAGTAGCGCTAGAGTAGCGGCAGCACCAGAGCAATTCAACAAACTATAAGCAACACAGCAAAAAAAACGTTAATTATATCAGAAAATATAATTTACGATAACAATCAAACAATTCACTGTAGAAAACCATAACGATTACCTGGTGGTTCGCTTAACATCGCCACAGATCATCAGCAACAGAGCGGAAGTAGCGCCAAAGCAGTAACAGCGCCGTAGCAATTCAACGAACCCGAAGAAAGACGCGCAGAGCAAAAGAGCAGAAGAAACAGAGCAGTACTAGAGCAAAAATTCAACAAATGCAAAGCAACATAGCAACATATACAAATACGCGCGCAGCAATAGAAAAACAGATACAAATGTGCACGAAGCAACAAAGTAGCAAATACAAAGCCACGCGAAAAGAAAACAATTCGCGGGCGATATATTTATAAGCAATAGTTCAGCCGAACTATTTTAAACGTTCGACCGAACTATTGTTGCCGGTTTTCCCATCTCCAGCAAAAATTCTGTTTGCCCACGCCGTTAGTGTGCCGTCAATCTAAACAACAGAACGAGTTCGACTGAACTCTCTCATAAAGTTCGGCCGAACTATTGCCGAAAAAAAATTTCCGCCCTCGATTCTCACAAAAGTGTAACCCAACTTCACATTTTCACCCATGGGGCCCCAATTGGTATCTTGGTTCAGCAAGAAACAAATTTCTATTGATGTATCTACAGTGGAAGCAGAATATGTGGATGTTGCATCTTGTTGCACTCAACTCCTATGGATGATGCAGACATTACAAGATATTCAAATCAAATGTTCTCCACCCATCTCAAGTGGGTGCCTGCGTACTAGCATGAGTCAGCACCAATACAAGAATGTAAGACATTTTTTATAATAATAAGATTGAATACTAAGATGACAACAACGGTGCTTTTTTCCCACATTAGTTTTCCACCTTAAAATCCTAGTATTCATGTGCGTTGCTTATGTGTGATGATTTATTCAGTTATTACTACACATACTTACTGCTTATCAAATTTCTGATGAATCTCTTACATTCTGATTTAAGTTAAACAGATAAAGAATTAGTTGATTTATAAGTTTACTAAGCATACACTAGTTTCCTATATAACATTCGCGTCCATACGCGAGTTGGATTCAGTAAAGTTGCGTACAAAATTTAGAAAAGAAAAATATTACTGTGAGTTTTAAAACACTGATTCACCCCCCACCCCCCACCCCTCATTATTTTTCCCAACACTCCATTCCCTTCCCCTTATACCCAATCTATCTACTAAAAACAAAAATCGATAGAAACACATTAAGATTCATGCATGTACACTAGAAAAATAGAAAATTGATAAAGAAACATATTTTTTGACATTCATCCTATGGCAACTTCTAATAAATTATATTTCATATTTTTGTAACATAAGTACAAAAAATTATGCAAGAAATCATTCACAAATGTTTATACATCACTGTCTTTTTATACATCAAAAATATTATACAACTATCTCTCTTATACTATACATTATAAATTTGTACATCATCAATTTTTTATTGCCTCTTCTTAGAAAGAAATAAATATTTCTCAAGTTTTTCATCCATTTGTACATTTTCATCCTCTAGTCAGGATTGTTTTGTTGATTATTCAAATTGTCTCCTCTGACACATTGCACCCCTAGACATGATGTTCTCACAGAGTTGAGAATGTTGTGGGGGAGCATTGCCTACAAAAATTATTAAATATGTATGGCCAATTGTTGGATATCATTGTAGTTTGTTAATAATAGAAAATATCTTTGCAATGTAATTGTTTACCTAGTGCACTAGTTAATACTGTTGCAATGACTTCCCTGTGCTCGTCTTCTGGTTGAGGATCCTCTTGTGTGACTATGCCATTGAAACCACAAAATTTATATGTAAACAATTGTAAATGAATAAGAAAAATAATTATAAGTACATACTTTATAAGTATGAAATTATTAAGTATATGATTAATTTACAACCCTGTTATTGTCATGGGCCTCAATTATCAATGCAATATCTTGGGGTTGTACCCCATTGTCATGGGGTTCCTTGAGAGCATGAAAATGTTCTGGATGGTATGCACTATGAGAGAAATGGTGCTCAATAGTCATGGGTCATCTATATTTTTACTAATCCCCTTCTAATTAAAGCAAAGAAACATAATAGATTTACATCAAAAATGATTGTATTTTATAAATAATAAAAGGTTAATGTGGATTGATTTTTATTTACCCTGTCCTTCAAAATTGATCTTGGGGTTTTCCCCATGCCTTTTCGACATTCATATATGGCTTTAAATTTGAAATTGAAACCAATCTGGAGGTCTTGTTTCGTGGCTTCAGTTCCAAATTCATAACCTTGCATTGCATAAGAGTGTTGAAGTTTGTTATTTGCTAGCATAAATACCAGAATGTTGGAAGGTGATATAATAAATAACATAGTTAAGACATTTAGGTACTAACAATTTGTGCATGTAGCTTCAAATAGTCACCTTGGCATAGTTAGTGTTGCCCATGTGTATCAAGCCTTTCCTTGGTTGCCTTCGAAGTGTCTAGGAGCCTATGAAAAGTTTCAAGTATGTTATATACTTCAAATTTATTTAAAACTAAAGAAACTTAAAACATTGAATTCAAGATGTAATTGGTTCACCAGGTGGTATTTTTCCTCTTTTTTCAATTTCTTCCACTATGCGTCCTTTATGAGGCCCTCTCATTCCATCTTAGGAATCATGGGAGGGTGCTCATACCAATGGTTATCTCCCAATTTAAACCCTATATTAGTCTCCTAAATATTTTAAATTTTTCTGACTACGACGATGGCCTCAATTTTATTGAAGATATATACCCCAAATAAATCTTCAAGGTAGTCCATAAGCTTTTTTCAAGGTTGGAATTTTTTCAATCCCACCTTCTGTGTATGGTGGGCCCAAAAATATTTGACGCTTTGTCGTCACATTTTTTTTATAAAAACATGTTTCTACCTACATGCAAAAATATATGGTCATTAGTGTGAAAAAAATAATATATATGACTTATATTTTAGATAGAAAACATGAAACTGTAAAAACATAAAAGAATAATAATAATAATAAAAATAAAAATAAAAACCAGGAATTTTTTTCTTTTTTTAATGGAAGTCCTTTGTCATTCACCAAAAATGTACACATAATTTTCCCTATGTTCTTAGCACGTGATTCCCCAGGAAATGAACCCATAATTTCATCAGTATTAGGGTCACCTCTGTCACCACTTGATCTAGAGCCTAGTTGCGTGTTTTTCTCAGTGTTCATGTGCTCATGGGCACATCCAATGGTGTGGACTTAGTGTCAATATTGGGAGCATGACCACTCGAAGGTGGATAAGTGAATAGATACCTCTCGAATATATGTAGGGTGCTAGTGTTTTTCGGATGCTCATATTGTGTCTCGACAATTTCACTAGTACCAACACCGAGCTGAGGATAAACTAACTGACTTGGGGGGGGGGGGGGGGTTCCTCCAAACAATGCTATATAAGAATGAAAATAATTTTTCGACTAAATAATGTAAAAGTTAAAAAACAAACTTTCATAATTAAACTTATGACATCAAAAAAAAAAAAAAACTCGCTTTAAAAGATGTTTATTACCTTGTATGTCTCAAGATCTTCTCTTAATTACTTGATCCTAGCCTTAGTTGTAGGATTGTGATCCCTACTACAAATCAACTCCAAAATTTGTTTGTACGCTCTCACATGCTTTCTTATTCTAACCTCAAGGTTGGGAGATTACCATAAGTCTTACTCATTAAGACCATCATCGTCATGGGGCTCATACTACATATTTCAACGAAATAAAAGTTATTATATTTATTATATAAACAAATATTCAAAATATCACATTAAATGTAAAGAAAGATTGTTATGTGTTTACTTCTGACTGTGTAAGTGTTTTTCCACATGGATATAGCTACCACAAAATAATATAATTAGAGCCGTAAAATATTTTTTTAAATGTTAAAGAATGGGTATCAACATAAACATTTAATTCATGGACATATAAACACATACAAACAAAATGAATAAAGCACTAGTCCTATAGCATGCGAGTAATTGTGGAATTTTAAAACCCATGTTTTTATGGAAAAGGACCTTCATAAATCAGACTATAAGACAAGAAAAATAACACAAATTTGAGTTAATTTGAGCATTTTAGAAATTAATTTATCAACTTACACATGCCACTTCTTATTGGTGCAGGATTTTATTCATCTCGATAATTGGAGTAATAAACTCATGTACATTTTTGGTTATGGCCAAACGAATGAACATTTATTTATCTTGGTTTTTATGGAATTTTAATTTCTTCCAATGATTTCACATAGGCACTTATTTCTTCCAATGATTTAGGTCTTTTACACAATGTTTTTCATAATTTCATCATTAGGTAGTTACATAGAAGACATCAACATTATAATTGTAGGACCATGAAGAGATAAGCCATAACTAGGAAACATTGGGAAAACCCACAAAGGGGAAAAACCCATCAACCTTCTTATTTAAATAAATGTTCAATTCAACTAGAGATACATAAAATTCAATGCATATGGTGCTTCCACAAGACAAACACAAGATGTAAAATCTAACATTATTCACTTAATTACTATTGAAGAATGTATATTGGTCAGTCTTCATAATAAGAAATTTGCCTTTGTAAAATACAATTTATATTATATGAAAAAAGAAAATTTATACTTGGCATGTTCTTCATGCTTATTTTTTATTTAATTTGTCAATAGCGATATTTTGTTAAGGCCCTTCATGGCCTAGTCAAAAACAAGAAATTATATTTTTTATTTAGACTCCAACAAGATGTAAAAATCGGCCTCCATAATGTCAAGTAAGCTCTCAAAAATTTTCAAGTCAACTCAGCCGCAATAATACCTCTTCACACCCCTTCTTTGCATATAATTAAGTGAGATGGTCCGTCTCTAAGTGATATATTCGATGATAAAAGATAACGAAGTTATATGTTCTTAAGTGACACACACAACAAAGTTTTTCTCTATTCTAAAACAAGAAAGTAAAGGAAAAAATATGATATGAGCTCATTGAGAATCCAACTCAGACTTCTCAGTGGAATACCTATTTGTGATGTCAAGACTGATACATCTCAATTCTTCGATATCAAGTGATGAACTGGATTCTACTAGTATGATTTGAATTATGTATAACGTTAATTATGCGATCCACAATATGATACAAGTTATATGCTTTGTGATGATAAGTGTAATCACTTAATGATACATTAAAAAGGTGATAAATAAACACCTATATCATTGGAAGTAATTATTAGGTTTCAGAAGTAAAGTTCTTGTCTATATTTCACTCAAATTTCAACATGGTATTAGAGCTTTAGTTAAGAAAGAAAGAGTGAAATCGCCCTTTGGAAGGAGCCCATCAGAGCAAGGTTTGATGAAAGGAAGAGAAATCATATATCAACTTTTTAAGAAAATTCTAAAGGTCAATTATGGTGTAATCTCTCTCTTAAACAAAAGATCGACTTGTAGTCCTAAATTATGTGATGGTTTGAATCATTCCTATGTTGTAATTTCAAGTCATTAGTTCAAGATAATAATAATAATAATAATAATAATAATTGTTGTGGTTCAATTCACACTTTTAAGATAATCCAATTTTCATTCGTGATTTTGACCAATAGAGTCCAACCCAAGCTCATAATGCATGATTATTAATATGCACTATAGCATAGGACTATTGGAGAAGTCTATATTATAGACTTGCAACAACTTAAAAGTTGAAATGTGAATGGTTTAAATATATCACATTACTGATCATATGCAAGGAAACCTAAGTAGGTCGTTATTGGTGATCTATAAATAAGGCATACAGATTTTTCTTAATCATGCTCAAAGAAGCTAAAAAATCTAACGTAGAAGAATCGTGAAGATTTAAACATTCTATCATGTGCACAATATTCTGAGCTTACAAGAAGAGATAAATTTCCTCTTTTGGAGTCCAATGTCACTTGGAGTTAGAAAAAATATTGCTAAAACATGGAATTGAGTTAATTTGTGGAATATGACTTGGTAGGAGTTAGGGTTTGGACAGGAAATCTAGGGTTTTTGGAAAAAATCCTAGATTGAGCTATCCCTTGTGCAAAGTAATCTTAGGGTTTTTGACTTTTGAATATCTAGGGTTTTTAAGCCCTAGCAAAACTTAAAGGGCTTGAATAAGATATTTCATAAGGTTTTAGATAAAACCCTAGGATGAGACGTTTCCATTGAAAAGAAGAAACCCTAGATCATGATTTTGATGTCAAGGATAAGGATGTTGATATGAAATATGAATGCAAGATTGAGAGGGATTTTTTATCCTCCTTAAAAAGATAAGTATTATATCTCTCTTATTTAATCATTATGTTGTATTTTATACAACACTTTCCAAAATTTTGGCCTATGCCCAATTTCGGAGCCTTCATTGGTCTTTTTTATCATCATCGCAAACTTCGAAACTCATTCCTTATGCTTTCTTAAATTATTTTTCTCCCTTCTTCAAGTTAGGAAAAATGTCATATTTTCGCATATTCATCGTTGCACCATGTACATAAGAATTTTCTAGTGGTTTCAAGAGGTCATATTTATGAAAATGAGTTGTTCTAACCATGTAAGCATATTTTGTACTCATTTCCAAAGCTTTGATCATTGCCACACAAGTGTCGTCACGGTCATCGCAAATTTTATTTTTTAGTGTCGCAGTTTTCATAACTTATCGTAAAGTTGTCACACAGAGTGAAATGCATTGTTTATGTGTTATGGGTGATCTATGTTGTTGAGTCGTCAAAATACTCTAAGTGTGTGATCACATTCAAAATATTATCACTGTTCACACTAGTCTCACTTATCCCACAACCATTTTCAAAAAACTTCCTAACCAAATAACCTAGCTTCACTCTGTTGAAATTTGCAACAAGAAATAGTGAAATTGGCATCTAGAAACAAAATCTAGAAAATGGCACCCAGAAAATGGTTACCATGTGAGGATTTTGATTTAATTATCCTTAATTAAATTAAAAGTAAATTGTAATATTATCTCATAACCACTTTTAATAGTTAACTAAGTGTGATAGACTTATTTAGCTCAAGAATTTAGAGTTGAGGGTTAAAGGATATGCATGTAGAGTAATTGTATTATTTACAGGGTTCAGTTGCAGTTGTAGCACTAGTGTGGTGTGACTGGG
Organism: Pinus albicaulis; assembly: GCA_034641835.2. Taxonomy (NCBI): domain Eukaryota; kingdom Viridiplantae; phylum Streptophyta; class Pinopsida; order Pinales; family Pinaceae; genus Pinus; species Pinus albicaulis. The sequence goes on along the minus strand of CM076577.1, from coordinate 128,691,001 downwards.
ATCAGTTAACTCACATTAATTGAGTTAAAATCAGTTTAACTAGTTCTAACTGATTGATGAGCTACTGGAAGATCAAGTGAATTAAAATAGATTTAATTCACAAGTAGTGATAGACCAAGTAACTGATTATTCACTATTAATAGTTGCATGCATGCCAATTCTCATGACAACCCAGTTGAGACAAAGGTTTAAGACAAGTAAACTATCAGTTGTATTTTTGGCGAACTTCTCGGGTGCAATTATAAAGTTAGAGGAAGGCTCCATAGGGATTACACGGTCAAGGAAGGTTGATTATCCTATTTAATAGGGATTAACTGACTAGGGATTGTGTGAGAAAGAATTGTATTGTTTCATGATTCTTTGAATATGTACAATATATGATAGAGGGGTTTTGAGCAGGTGCTTTCCCCAAGAACATCTTGTGTTGTGTGATTGATAATTTCCTTTATCTTACTTGCATGTGATTAAGTGATCATGTTTTATATTTCGAAAATATTGTTAAAGGATTCAGTATCTTGTTTTAGTACATTACATGATCGGATTGAATTCATTGATATAAATTCTACATGGTATTATAGTTGTGTTAGATATTTTCTACATAGTATCAGAGCAGGAATTATTTGGGCGGTGAGTTTGCAGAGAATATGTGAAAAAATTGATGCAAAATTTTCAAAAAAAAATAGCATATTTGGATTCCTTGCGAAAAAATACGCAAGTTGAAAAAACAAATCGGTCGAATAAGAGCTCGGATGAGGGAGATATTGTCGATTTAAAACCAGCTCTTTTTTAAGAAAATTTTGCGACAGCGGGACAATTACAATGCGTGTGACTCAGAAAAGGAAAGAAAGCCAAGGGAAAGAAGTCCCAAGGCAAATAAGGCAAGAGAGTCTTGTCCAATATCAGATGTTTTCATTGTCACGAGCATGGGCACTATGCTTCAAATTTTCCAGAGAAGAAGACAACCAAGAAGGAGCCTACAGTTGCAGTGGGTGAAGCATTGGCTTCACAGTTCGAGCTTGATTTTACTCTCATTGCATGCATGGCCAGCACTGCAATGGGATGCATGTAGTATCTAGATAGCGGTGCCTTGCTCCATATGACAGGGAATAGAGATCTCTTCAGTGACTTGGAGGAGTAGGACCTCCAACAGAACATAGAGTTTGGAGATGACGAGAGCTATAGCATGGCCGGGAAAGGTACAGTTACCTTTCAGATGGATTCTGGCTCCCCTCTCAGACTAGTATATGTTTTGTATGTTCCAGGCCTAAGGAATAATCTTATCTCCGTAGCAGTATTGGAAGACCGTGGTTATGAGGTGATTTTTAGAAAATGAAAATTTTTCCTTAAACACATAGCCACGAGACAGGTGAAGCAGATTGGTTCAAGACTCAAGAAATTGTATGCTCTCAAGGTTGAGGATGCATCCAAAGCTTTGAGGAGCAAAGCAGTGGTTAATGACATGGTGGTTGAGAGGGAGAAATTATCTCTCAACATGCAGCCTCAGAAGCAGTCTCAAGAGTTTGTGGAGCAGCCACAATTGGAGAAGCAAAGAGGATACCTAGTGGAAGATTCCACTCAAGTAGAGACCTTCAGGAGGGGTAAATTTCGAGCTCGAAGGGAAGATGGAGTACATGCAGCTATACCTCCAGGTGTGAGGTGGGGAAATGTGCAGATATAATCCAAAGAAGAAATTTGGGCAGGGTCCATTGAGATGGTGTGTCTCATGGATCAAACCTGGATACGAGGATCCCACGGTATAGCAATAGCAGGAAGGATCGGTTAGATTGATGCAGTCAAATGTCAGGAAGACAGAAATCACAGTGACAGGTGTCAGATACTGGAGCGCAGATCATATTTGGCAACAGTTCAGAGAGCAAAAATGTAGATCTCAACAGCAGCGCAGAGAGTCAAATAGACATATGCAGTAACTAGTAGCAGTCAGATGACTCTAATGACAGATGCATTATATTGATTCAGTTGTTTGGAGGCTATTCAGTTTCAGGAGAGTTGTGTGTGCAAACAACACTAGAGAAGTGTTGCATGCAAGAACATTCCAAAGGTACTAGATCGGGACAGAATGATTCCTTTATTTTTGAGAGGGGGTGTTGAAATTTGCAACAAGAAACAGTGAAATTGGCATCCAGAAACAAAATCTAGAAAATGGCACCCAAAATATGGTTACCATGTGAGGCTTTTGATTTAATTATCCTTAATTATATTAAAAGTAAATTTTAATCTTATCTCATAACAACTTGTAATAGTTAAATAAGTGTGATAGGCTTAGTTAGCTCAAGAATTTCGATTTGAGGGTCAAAGGATATGCATGTAGAGTGATTCTATTATTTACAGGGCCCAATTGTAGTTGTCTCACTAGTGTTGTGTGAGTGGGATTAGTTAACTCACATTAATTGAGTTAAAATCAGTTTAACTAGTTCTAACCGATTGATGAGATAGTGGAAGATCAAGTGAATTAAAATAGATTTAATTCACAAGTAGTGATATACCAAGTAACTGATTCACTATTAATAGTTGCATGCATGTCAATTATGATTAAAACCCAGTTGATACAAAGGTTTAAGACAAGTAAACTATTATTTGTATTTTTGGAAAACTGCCTAGGTGTAGTTATAAAGTCAGAGGAAGGCTCCATAGGGATTGCGTAGTCAAGAAAGGTTGATTATCATATTTAATAGGGATTAATTTTCTATGGATTGCATGAGAAAGGCTGAGCTAAGGAAGGGTCGAGAATTGGATAAGTGTTGGTCAATTTTGCCTAAGAATTACTAAACAATTTTGTGCAGGATCAAGGTGAGACAGTCAGGATAGTGCAAGATTTTCTTGGTGTGAGAAAGCATTGTATTGTTTCATGATTCTTTGACTATGTACAATATATGATACAGGGGTTTTGAGCATATGCTTTCCCCAAGAACACCTTGTGTTGTATGATTGATCATTTCCTTTCTCTTACTTGAATGTGATTGAGCGATCGTGTTTTATATTCCGCAAATATTGTAGAAGGATTCAATATCTTGTTTTAGTACATTACATCATTAGATTGAATCCATTGATATAATTTCTACATGGTATTATAGTTGTGTTAGATATTTTCTACACACTCGACCTCCCTGAGTTGCATATTTTGTAGTTTTAGGCCTCTAGTTGTGACATTTTCCCTTGGCACTATGCAATGCACAGTTTCTACCTCCCAGGTCTGCTGCATTATGCATTTTTTGTGCTCGAGCTCTGACACTGACCTTCAGAATTGTGCAATCCTTCATCACATCCTGGCCTTAATTTTGCAATGTGTATTCTATAGCTTCAAGCCCACTCTTTGAGCCCTTGAAATATGCAACTATGTAATTTCCTAACCTCCCTTGTCTCATGGAATTGTGCAATGTGTCCATCCTTTCATATTGTCCCACTCTCTCCCAGAACTGTGTTGTTTTTCCCTCATCCCAACTTGAACTCGCATTACGCGGTCTCAAGGCTTAAGGCTTCCCCTTTCCTGCTTGAACTGCGTAGTTGCGCAACCACTAATCCTCTTCCCTATCTCTCCATTCAGTTCCGGCTCAGTTAAAGGATAAATATGCTCAATATTAGACTAGGTGCTTTTCGGATTGATGTTGTCTCGTCATGAGTGAATTGTAGGAACAAGTACTCTATCATGCCATGGAAAGATTATGAAAAAGGATATGAAGGAGGAAAGTGTTTTTAAATACACACGTGTATCTGAACACACAAATCGATCAATTAAGAAAAAGTAAAGGAACACTATTTTGCGACCACTATTCAAGACTTGAGATCATTGAAGATTCCTTATCACTAAGCCATGCAGAGGTAAAAATAAAGTCATTCTCAAGAAGACATTTAGAACTTAGAAACAACATTGTCTTGACATTACTACATCATAAATCAGTCCATGTCATTAGTGTCATGTCATGAGTGGTCACTTGCCACACCTTGTGGCCAATTTTGTAACATATGTTTCAGAAATGTATTGTAAAGTGAGAGTCCAAAGGACATGTGTGGAATACGAAGAGTCATGTAAAGTTAAAAATTCATAAGAATTCAAGAAATCATGAGGGTATATAAGAGTCACAAGGAAGGTGAAGCATCACCTCCTCATTTATATATATATCCCCTCATTTTAAGGGAAAAGGACTTTTAGCCCCAAGGGTTAGCTCAACTAGTTGAGTCCCCGCTTGAAGTACTCCCAGATTGAGAGGTCACAAGATCAAATATCCTAGACACCTGCAGCGCTAGGCCTTAGTGTTAGGCCGAAAATAATATCCCTTCGGGTAGGATTTACTGTTATTTATTAAGACTGTGGATGTAGCTACTACATGTGTGCAGGCACATAGGAACGTGGACCACCAGGAAAAAAAAAAGAGCAAAGGAATTTTCACCTTGGTTCCTCCTGCAAATCATTAGAGAGATAAGCTAGTTATTTTGGGGAGCAATGAGTGGCTCCAACGCTCCACTACTGGATCTAGTGATTTTCATTGTATAAATTTGTCTTATAAATTTTACTTAATAATTGAAGCCTTCAAGGTTAGTGCATTCTTCCTGCATGGATTATGAATTTTTGTAAGACTATTCTTCTGATGTTTTTATTTCATGTTTTCTTTCACACGTGCTAAGATAGTTGAACTATTTTAGTTATTTTAGTACTTATATTGTTGAGAATGTGTTGTAATGGTTTTTATTATTGTCTCATCCTTGTGGACTAATCTGTAGGATATTAGACAAACCTTTCTCATTTTTTGGTTGTAACGACCATCACACCCCTTGTGGACTATTCTGTTGGATGTTAGATGGATCCTTCTTGTTCACGTGTGTCTCTTCTTGGGTGGTACTATTATCTCTCTCTTAGAGGCTCACTTTTCTCCCCTTTCCGCAATAGAATAAATTTAACACATTTGCAACTTTACACTCACCAAGCATACCTTCTTGCTTTTCAAAGGCACCATTACATCCCTCTCTCTTGCTGATAGTTAGATTCAAGGAAAATATTTAAGAATTTGGAAATTGGGCCTTTATAAAGTATGGGACTGTTATAGGCCATTTTGTCACATCCAATCATTAGGCCTCCTAATGGGATCAATCAACAGCCTATTCCCCCTTTTCAACATCATTGCACAAAGCCCTAAGTGAGCCTCCTTTATATCCTAGAATTTCTACCTGAAACCACCTCATATGAGTCAGTTTTAACACCAATGCTCCATGGCCTTCCTCTGGATAGTGTTCACCTACAGGTTGCATCATTTTGGCCAGCGTTTATCACCTACATTTTTATCCCCTTTGCATTTGCATTGGTTCTAGATATTTGGGAAAAAGAGAGAATTTTCGGAAGCTTCCTCTTCCAGGAGCTTCTACAATTTGTTACAACCATTTACATTGGATTAAACATTTGGACCCTATATCATCCTTCTTTGGAGTTTCCATCCATTATTCTTTGATCCCATACTCCCATCAATGGAGGATCTAAAACCTTATATTTGTAATTGGATAAGAACTCCCAACTTACCCCACTCATATTTATATTTACTACCTTTCATATGCAAGGGGTTGGATTTTGGATAGTGATTCTACCCTTATGCTACTGAGGTGAGAGGTTAACATTCCATACATTTAGGGTGATTGGAGGTGCATATTGTGACAAGGAAAGGACAAGTTAACAACTTGGAGTAGCTCTTCTACAAGATAAACACCTATTTGTGGTTGTAATATCCTTACATTTATATTAATGAAAATATTTCTTTGTTTTCCTACATGTGATTTCATTATTTCCAATTATTTCAATACTATTTTGATCTATTGAATAGAGTACTTATATGAAACTGCATTGATCTCGTATTTTCTTGTCTTGTGTTATCTGACTATGAAAGTTCTAATTTTGGAAATCAGAGCTGGAATTGGAGCATTTAAGCTGAAGAAGGAACGAAGCGTGTGATGGATTCCAGGTAGGCTTCATTTTGTCATTTATTTACTTTAAGGAAAGCATTGAGTTCCTTGTCTCTTTCTTGTTCCGGTTTAGCCATCGAATCTATGGGAGATACTTTTTTCTACAATCGTATATCCCACATAGCAAATTGGTGACTCCATTGGGGAACAGTGTAGTCCCTCGATGGTTTTCCTTGTCATTTGTGTTTGATTACCTCTTTCATAAACCTTTTTTTCTTTCATCAGTCAAGAATAGACATAGGAAGCGATTTCATTGAGCCTTTTTTGAAACTTTTGTGTAGGAATCCTCTTTCCTAGGACCAATGCACCCTCAGTGCCTCTGAAAAAGTGTTGCACCTCGTTCAGGCCCACTCGGTCCCAGCTTTGAAAATCACTAGTGCCTCTTCTGCACCAGCGTTGACCCCTATTTTTGCACAAAATTTTCCTTTGTTTCTCAATCCCTCTTTTATCATCCTACTTCCAATTGACCTTCCCTGAGTCTTTTGTATCTTGGGGTCTTCCTTATGCCTCCATTTGGTTTTCATTTCAGTTTGATTCCTTTGGTAACAATCGTTTTGATTTTTCTTTGTTCTGATCATTTGGTTGCTTGCAAACTAATTTTGTTTAGTCATTGATCAATTTGATGAATTGTTGTTCTAATCCTAATACTAAAAATTTCATTTGAATAAGTGATTAAACATTTTCATCTCAGTTTTATTCATTTCAAAAATTAAGTGTGGTGAAAAGAAAAATTTTGCATTTTGAAATTTAGGGTTTTGTATGTGTATTAGTGTAGGAACAGTTAAATTGAAAGGTAAATTGCATCTTGCATATTGTTTGTTGCCTGTTGTATGTTGCATACTGATTGTTTCTTCCCTTCCCTAGTTATATTTTCATTGAAAGAGAAAGATTTCCATTTTCTCATGCTAGATTTGAATTTAAGGATATTCAGGTGGCATCCGTGGTGAGCCCCAAAAACGAAACTTAATAAAATATAAATAGTAAAATTCTATTCAATCAAATGAAGGATAATATGTAACATCAATGCAAACACATAGAGTTCTAGGCTAGAGACGTGTTACAGCATCATTAAACGTAAGAGTTGTCATTTATTTCCAGTGTTTCATCCCGAGGGTGATATAAAATTCCACGTATGTGAGTGTATAGGATCATTTTGCACGTACCTTTGGGTATACTGGATGGTGCTCCAGGTAATTAAAGTATAACATAATTCTCTCATCGAACGGTTATGCATTAGCCAACACTTCTATACGCTGCACTCCCACATACTATCGAGTATATTTTGGCAGTCCCCTATAGGTTGTTATCCATCCATAGGTAATTGATTTTGTCGCCTTGTACACCATGATAAACCGAACATAACATTCAGGGAGATTGGTTCTCGTACATTAAGTACTCGGTTTTCCAAGATGTGTATTGAAATTCACGGTTGCTTAGTAATCCTTTACTCCTATATTACCCTCTTTTTTATTTATTTATTTTGTGTTAATAAAATTTATTTTCCAACGTGGAATAACAAAATCGCCTACCTTGTTGTTCACATAGAATGCAAAATAAGCCTTTGTTACCATGTGAGGCTACTCTTGGTCTTCGTCAGAAGCAGAAGAAGACACAAACTTCCGAATCGGGAACATTGGGAACCACTTATGGCCCTCCTCTTAATATTGATCCACCAGAATCATTTTTCCCTTTGAGTTCCAAGCTTGAGATCACATCTACTCTTTATGGTGACACTAACACAATTGAAGCAAAAGTTTGTTGCTTGAGGTCGTTGAGCCTGACTTTCCTAAGTCAGACACTTTGATTCCTGAGGTTGTTGAGCCTGAGGAGCCTTTTCCATCTATAAATGTCACTTTAGTACCTTCCTCTTCTCTTCCTTTTTCTCAGTCAGAACCTATATATCTTGGACCCGACAGTGAACTTCTTCCACCCGAACTTGTGAGTATTGAATAGATACCGCAAGAAGAGCCTCATCCTTCTACTCTTGTTCATTGGGAAGGACTTCATTTTTATCAAGCCTACCCACTTCCTCTTCAAAATCTGACGCAAACTCCTTTTCCTAATTATTATTTTTAGCACAGTTCTATGCTTAGTCATGATTGTGTTTTAAATATTTTTATTTTTAGGATAAAATTGTAAATTTCAAAAAAAATTAGAACATTGTCGGAAGTTTCGGTAGCTTTTTTTTTTAACCTCGGCTGACAGTCTGTTTTAACTCTATTTTATGTCTATTTTTCCCTTACCCGATGCTACTAGAAGTTTCGGTAATGTCCCCTTTTTAAAAAATAAAAAATAAAAAGCGCATTTGCTTTTGAGTTTGCCATGTGTTCCTGATGTCAACTAAGGTTTAAAACATTTTAATCCTAAGCCATGTCACATGATAGGAATGCTTATATGTTTGAATGATGTAGATTTAGTGATGGTCATATGTGAAAGAGCAAAGTGTCAATTTGCAATTACAAAAGACCAACCGATGTTTGTCTTGTCTGTCAGCCTAAGTCGTTGTCTCCATATGTCAAAGGTGCGTGTTTATTATAAAAATGAATCATGGAGCTACAATTTAATGTCGTGACAATTTGGTTAATCATGCATGAGCACTACCGGAATTTTAGTTCTACCATAAAATATGATGGAGATGACTTCCAACTCCAACACCGTTCAGCTCCAGAAACCTGTTGCATAGAATCTGAAACAAAGCAGGAAACCAAAAGATATCACAAGGTGTGGTGTATGGTTTCTAATATTTCCCCTTATGAAAAGATCCTGTGCATGGAAAATTGAACCAACATATCACTTAAATTCACCGAAAGAAAAGGAAAGGGATCAATTTTCAATTTTGACTATTGGTGAATAAGCAGTTCCAGTGAGCAACTTGAGGAGGAGACTAATTTTTCAGACAGTTTTCATTTAACATTCAGAAACACCAGTTAAGTAAGTCTTTCTAATCTTGACACATTTCTGATCTAGCAGGCAACCTTTTTTATTGCTCAGATTACTAAAAAAGGAGGAAAACTTAAGTGTATTAAACCTCAAGGGGCTAATTCAATAGATGCCAAACCAAATGTGAGGAGGTTTTTGTACAGGATGGGTGGTATCCATTTTTCTCAAGGTTAGGAAGCTCTCATCTAGGAGTAGAAAAAAAAAAATTTCTCATTTAATGGACAAGAAGAAAATGTTTATGGCCTCAAAATCCAGGTATCAGTAGAATCCCTTGTTGAAGCTTTCCACCTCCCACATGAAGGAGAGAAATTGTTAAAAAACCAAGTTTTTATTGGTGGAGACCTCAAAAACTTCATCAAGGATGAATACAGAGACCCTAAATGGGCTAAAGGGATTCCTAGTAGTTATCTCAAGGATGAATAGGTTGAAACTGTCAAGCTCATTAAGATCTACCTTATTTGTGAGAGGAGGTATAGTATTGTATTTTTGTATCACATGAGGTTTTTGTTTCACATTGAAGGTATGAAGACTCTCAAGCTACCTTTATTCCTACTGAAAATATTGATAAAGATGTCAGCTAGAATACAAATCCATGCAGCAACTTCAGATTATAGCATCTACCATCAAGCTCTTATCAAGGTGTTGATTATTGAAGAAATCGGAATAAGAAACCAGACTTGGGAGAATTTCCTATTTATAGGGTAGACCAACTTGCACCTACACAAAAAATTCCTACTCAAAAATCTCCAACCTCATAGCAACATTCTCAACCTGCTAAGTAGAAGGGAAAAAATCAGAAACCAACTACTTCATCAATTGGTAAAAGAACTAAAAGAAAATCAAAGAAGGTGAATATCTACAAAAAGGCTAAGGACAAAAAGGAAAAGGAAAAGACTCCCCCAACCAAAGTTGAACAGAAGTTGGAAAAAGGAGAAGGTGTATCTATTAGCAAGCCCAAATAAATGAAGATTGTGCCTCTTATTTCTCCTTTTCCCAAGTTATATGCCAGAGCACGGAAAGGAACGATTGCAACTACATAAAATAAAAAGAAAAGGTGTTGCCGGAAGTTCTGGTAGAAAACATTCAGTAAAAGGTTCAGAATGATTATCAACCCACCAAATTAGATGAGGAGCTCCTGAAGGATGAAGGATATGATATTAGCAGCAGGAAAAGATAAAAATATGCAAGACAATTTGTTGGCAGTGGGAAAAGACACACGAGAGCTAGCAAAAAATTCAGGCTGAGATCCAAATCCCTACATAACCCAAGCTTGCTGACATAAGTTATAGATGTGGAGAGGCAATCTGAAGGGTTACATACTATAAATCCTTCAATTTCAGAATCTAGTGGGTTTAAGAAGAAAGAAAAGGGTAAAACTCCCTTAGGCCAGCAAACAAGAACCTCCAAGAGAAGAAAAGTCCAGAAGAGCTCATAAGCTAAAAAGGCCATTGCAAAAGAGACGACCACCAGAACTACAAGGTCACAATCAGAAGTTGAGATAAAAATAGATTTAGACAAGCTTGCAAAAGTTGCAGCTCATATGGAGGAGAGGTAAAAGGATGTCCCAATGAAGTATCATTTTGCCTATTAGTTATATTTTGGAACAACTCAATTTTCAGAATGTTTTAGTCTGCGCAAAATTTTTCAAAATATCTTGATGTGAATTTTTTAAAAGGAAACAAAGCACTACCGAAAATTCTGATAGCATTATAGTTTTTGCGTAGTTACAGCTTTTCACCAGAAGTTCTGGTAGTGTCTGTTTTTAATTATTTTTGATAGTTTTCAACAAAATTTTCGAGCTATTCCAAGGATGATAAGGACTCCTAATGATATGGACATGTCAAGTGATGGTTGATAAGTGGTTTTGATGTTGTTAATTGACACATTTAATGAAGCCACATGGGTTTTAAAGAACCAAGATTATGGAGAGTCATATCAGCAAAAAAAGTAGGAAAGTTACCACACTAGTACATATGGTCAATTTTCCAACACTTTAGTTCTGACAGTTTGGACGTATTGTCGGAAAGTTCCCTATTTTTTCTCAATTTTTTTAATCCCGCCATGTAGTGTCGCTCTTGCGACCCTGATGGCGACGTTGTCGCTCTTGCAACACTATGAAAAAGCATCGCTATTGAGACACTATGAAAATGCATCGCTATAGCGACGTCCATGTTATTTTAGTCGGTATACCGATGAATATGCTTATACTAGTTATTATTTTTAAGGTCTATGTAGCGGGAAATAATAGTTTTAAGGTTTGCAAAAGAACTAAGCGGACACCCTTTTCTCTTCATCAAATTCAGGAATTTATGCCATATATTGGCTTTTTTTCTCCTCCATTATAGCTCTCGAAAGAGGAGTTTTAACATAGCTCCCACTGCTCTGCAAAAAAATATTGGAAAACAAGGTTTTTGATAGCAGTGCAGGGCGGACGCGCTTTTCTCTGCATCAAATTCGAGAATTTATGCCATATATTCGCTTTTCTCTCCTCCATTATAGCTCTCTAAATAGGAATTTTAACACAGCTTGAAAAGAGAAAATGGGTAGGGTAAACCCAAGCGAGAGAAGACGTAAGTTGAGAGAGTGAAACAGCCATTTTATAACAACGAAAATATTTCAGGGTCTCAGAAAAAATAGAGGGTACAATATCCCTCCTCGAGTGGACATTAACAAGGTTCTTCGAGTTTTGGCGGAATAGTTTGGGTGGGTTGTTGAATCAGAGGACACCACCTACAAAATCTAGAGCCAAATGGAAATGCAGAAATGTGAGCTTAGGGTACATGGCCACTGTGAGACAAGGTCAAATTGTGCCTTATATGAGTGGCTTATATCCTGGGTTTTAAGCTTACAGTGCACTGAATAGGAATATTCCACATCCCCATATAGTTTCTCAGGTAGCGACAGTGGCCTCCATGGAAGAATATTTTGTTGTTAGTAGGGAATTTTCAAAAATGGCTTCTCCTCATTAGTGGCCTCCCGCTCCCATCCAGATTTCGATTCCTTCACTTTATTAGCCATCAAATTTTGGCAGTGGTGGGATATCATCTTCATCCCTTCTCTTGCTTCTAGTGATTAAGGCAGGGCATTGAATCTGACGACCTCATTCATCCCCAATTAATACTTCTACTACAACAACACCACAACTACCAATATCAATAGCAGGGCTCAATATTTTCTCGCAACCAAACATTAAGAGGTGGAGCGGGTTTTCAGGGGTTCTGGTTCCAAGACCTAAAGAGAAAAATATTTTCTAATCTCTCTTGAATGACAATATTTGGTACCTTTTAAATAATTTTTTTCTCGTTTATAAAAAATCAAGCTTTAGGCTGCTAATTTGTTCAGTGTCAGGCTATGTTGATCCGTATTTTTCGTTATTGTATTTTACAAAGTTGTGCTTTTTTCCTTTGGCAAGAAAAGAACATATGGGGACCATTTCTCGTGGTTGCACCTACCTCGGTGTTTAGTAACTGTACTAATGAAATTGGAAGTTTTTGTCCTGATTTGATATCTCTCCCTTACTAGGGTAATGAACGGCATGTACTTTGAAAAAATATAACTCCTAAACGACTTTATCGAAGGTAGTACTTATAAGCTTTCATGTTCTACACATGGCTGAATTTTGGTTCTTATATTTCATATATCTACATAAAACATGTTTTCTTTTTACTATTTTCTTCTTGTGATAATAAATTCCATCTTTTTTTTTCCATAGAAAAAATCGAACCTTCTATTGCAAAAGAGGGTTACATAGCATATGCGGTGCATTTCTTTCCCTTTTCCAGAGAAAAACCGTTGTTTTTTGGATGAAAACCACCCTATAGCCCTGTCAAAAACAAAAAACTACTGAGTAGGAGAAAAAAACTATGGTGTAAGCTACCCCCGGCTTCCGTAAAGGAAAAACACCGAAACAGGGTATGCTTAAGACCACCACTGTCCAATGACCAGCTAGTAAACACTGTGCTGGCTGAAATAAGGAACTGTCACGTCCAAACAAAAATAGATTACTCAGGCCTCCGATTTACGGAAAACAGCACTGAGTTTCATATACGGTTTTTTAGAAAATAAACAGAGTTTAAAGTGCTGAAAAAAATATACATAACAGAAGGAAAACAGTGAGAATAAGAGTGCTGTGTGCAGCTACCAAAAACTATGCAAAGACCGGAGGTTCAAGTCTCCTTGCCACTCCATCCACTACTTCATCGACGAACCATGAACCCAGAACCTGCTCAATGCCTTTTTTAGAAAGGCTGTCTGCTGTAGAGTTTCTTTCCCTGTAAATGTGACAAATTGTCAGCTCATCAAAACAACTTTTAAGACGAATAATTTCAGCAAGCAGAGGGGTTAAGAGATAGTTCCTGCACTGGTGTGAGCCATTTGCCCACTTGACTGTGTTTTGTGAATCCCCGAAAATCTGGACCTCCCGCATATTAAGCAAAGAAAGCCAACATAGAAGCAAATGTAAAGCTTTGAGCTCAGCATAGTTATTTGTACCGGTACCAAGGCCTATAGAGGCTTTAAGAGAAATGCCAGATGGAAAGTAGATGACCAGACCAGCTCCACAGTTTCTGTTTATATCGGAGGCGCCATCAAAATACGCCCACGGAATGGACCCTTTTATATCTTCGACCTGAACAGGTCTACTGCTTGTTGAAGTTGTGGGGATGGGTATACTTTCATAAATGGCCACTCCTTCAGCTGCAAGTCTTGCAATGGGGAAGACAGAGTCTTTGAAGATACAGTGATTTCTGGCTAACCATACCCCCCAAGCAACCAGCAGGGGCATAGTTCTGACTTTGTCATTGGGAGCCTGCTGCCACCAATTGGTCCAGGCCTCTGATATTTGTTCCCCCTCCCAGCGGAGGGGGACCTTTGTTTGTCTTAACATTTCATTCCAGAGACTTTTGGAGAAAGGGCATATAAGTAAAAGATGCTGGAGAGTTTCCTCACTCTCCTTACACAAGGAACACCATCCTGGGCCAATCTTCCCCCTTTGCTGGAGATGATCCCAAGTGGGAACCTTCTTTCGAAGGACGCACCAGAAGAACAGCCTAGTCTTTGCTGGTCCTTTCAGTTTCCACAAAACCTTAGCCCACCAGATTGGCTCCTCCCATCCCTTCTGAGACATGAGCCAATCATAACCCATCTTTGGAGAGTAGAACCCTGATTTAGAGTGCACCCATCTCAATTCATCCGGCTCATTGGTAATACGAATATGTGAGTTCAATAGACCTACACGAAAAACCCCCCATTCCTCATGCCACCTTTCTTCTAAGGCCAGTGCCTCCTCTGAAAACCACTCCTGTCTCCAAATTGAAGAATTTGCATTGTCAGCTATTTGACTGAGAGAGAAGAGGCCTCTGCTGTTTAAATGTTCGAGCAGATCTCTTGAGAGAGCATAGGATTCTGAGCAGCCTACCCATGGGTCCCTGCCCAGTCTTATGGATCTACCATCACCCACTTTCCATGCCAAACCTTTTTCTATAACCTGAACAGCAGCCACCAAAGCTTTCCATACCACAGAGGAATCTCTTGTTGATTTTGTAGGCTGTCTTATCCATTCTAGAGGCGAGACTGGGTCAATATACTTCCTTCGAGTCACAGCAGTCCAGAGGTTGTCTGAAACAATCAGTCTCCATGCTAATTTAGTAGCTAAAGACTGAGAGAAAGGGACCAAATCCTTAATCCCCCACCCCCCCCATTTTTTGGGTCGAACAATTTTGTTCCAGGCAACCCAAGGGGTGACATAGTCCTTCTTCTGGCCAACCCATAGAAATCTACTGCAAACTTTATTTATTTTCAGCAAAATACATTTAGGCACCCAGGTTAGACTAGCCCAGTAAACTGGGATAGCCAAAACCACTGATTTAATCAACACAAGCCTACCTGCCCTAGACAGCCATTTAAAGCTCCAATGTTTCATTCTGTCTTCAATTTTTGCAAGAAGCCAATTCCAGTCTTGGGCTCTGTAAGAGTCAGGTTTCAACTTAAAACCAAGGTATTTGAGCAGATCCTGAATAGACTTTACTTCAAACGAAAGAGTCTCCTTAATCCTGCTTTCTTCAAGGGGAGAGAGCCCTGCTGTCGTGACCGAAGATTTCTGTTCATTAATAACCAGGCCCGTGGCTTTTAGAAATAGATCAAAGAGCCTTTTAAGGCAGCTGCAGTCCTCCCGACTCCCATCACTAAAAATGAGAATATCGTCAACAAAGAGGAGATGAGTCACCCATAGATTCAGCCCAACTTCAATTCCTTTCAGATCCCCCTGCCTCTTCGCCTCTTTGATCATAAGACTTAAACCTTCCGCTGCTAGCAGGAACAGAAGAGGGGAGAGAGGGCAGCCTTGACGAAGACCCCTCTGCGGGTTAAAGAAAGCCGAAGCTGCCCCATTAATCAGTACAGCAATCGAAGTCGAGGTAACACACGCCATAGTCCACCTTACAAAATCATGCATGAACCCCAGATGAGTAAGAAGAAGCCTTAAATACATCCAACTGATTCTGTCATAGGCCTTAGAGAGATCAATTTTGATGATGGCCCCTTTTTTCCTGCTCCTTTTTAGGCTGTGAAGAGTTTCCTGGGCAACACCGACAGCCTCATGAATTTGCCTCCCATCCAAAAAACCAAACTGTTCTGCTGATATACCTTTGGAGAGGAAAGGTTTCAATCTAGAGGCGACAATCTTTGCAATCACCTTGTATACACAAGTGCATAGGGAGATGGGGCGAAAATCATTAAAAGAGGAAGGGTTATCCGATTTCGGGATGAGAGTCAGAAAAGTTGCATTAAAAGGCTGGTAGACCAAACCTGAGACCCTTGATTCTTCTACCACCCCTGTCAGGTCATCACCCAGTAGATCAAAAAAGTGGAGGAAAAATTCCACAGTCCAGCCATCCGGGCCTGGACTCTTCTCTTTTTGCATCGATTTTAGGGTAGACTCCACTTCATCCCTTGAGACCGGGGCCATCAGAAGTTCATTACCTTCGTCTTCGATGAACCTTGGGAAAAACTGGGCTACTCTTATGACTTCAGCAATAGAAGCTTCCGCTGGAGCTTTAAACAGATCTTTGAAGAAAGAGACCCCCAGAGAAGCAAGATCTTCGAAGGATCGAGCCAAATCCCCATTTGCTTTTGGCATTTCCCAAATGGTATTGACATTTTTCCTTCCTTTCGCATAATGCTGAAAGAATTTAGTATTTTCGTCCCCCGCTTGAAGCCAGACAGCCCTACTCTTTAACCGCCAGCTTTCCTCCTTAACTTGAAGTAGTCTCTTTCTTGCTGCCTCCAACTCCCGAATTCTGTCACGAGATTCCACGGTGGCATAGCCCCTCCCATCCGGAGCTTCCAAGATCTCGAGTTCTGAATTTATGGCCCTTAGTTCCTCATCTTCAAGCAATGACTTTTGAATAGCCCAAGATTTGGTTGCAGCTTTCAATTGCTTGAGGTTATTCATAAACTCCTTGCTTCGGCTTAAGTCCCCCTCTTCATAATGCCCATCCTTCTTCCAGGTAGTACGAACCAGAGAAATAAAAGAATCATCAGATAACCAAGAGGCATTGAATTTGAACGGGGACCCAGGTTTTTTAAGAGATCCCTTTGCCTCCAACAGAATCGGGAAGTGATCAGAAAGTCCCCCATCACCCACCCAATGACGGAAGATAGCCAGTTTCTCAAAAAGAGCTTCGCCCAAAAGAAACCGATCCAGTTTCTTTCCGACCCAGTCATCGCCAACTCTTTTATTGCGCCAAGTAGGCCTGGCTTTTAGAAGCGAGAGATCAATCAAATGGGAAGAAGCAATCTTCGAAAGGAAAAAGTCTGTTAGGGGGTCTGCCCTTGCATTTTCTCCCCACGATTCAGAGACCCCCAAAGAGAAATTTAAATCTCCTCCAATGAACAGATTAGGGTGGTCCATAAAAGACTTTTGGAAAAAAGAGGACCAGAACCGTTCCCTTTCTTGGCAGGGCCCATAAACATTTAGCAGGAGTAAAGGGAGACAGAACTCCTTAGAGTATAACTCCACTGCCAGAGTGTGATCAAACCCCCAAGAGGAGATTTCTTTTAGGTTTCCAACTCGATAACCAGTAACCAGACCACCAGAGCGGCCATCTGCATCAATAGCTCGAAAGATCCAACCTGTCATAACCTTTGAAAGAAAAGCAATGATTTCCTCCCCCTTGCCGAGGGTTTCTTGAAGCATGAAGATATCCGGGTTATACAGTCTAATTAAGTTCTTGAAAGCTAGTTTTTTGGGTTGACTAGCTAAACCCCTACAATTGAAAGAAAGCACAATCATTTGTGAGAATCAGAGGGTGGCTTTGCTGCTCTAAGCACCCCAGTCAAGGATTTTTGTTTCCCATCAACTATATCGATAATAGCCTTCTGCCTAGCTTTGGACATGTTTGATTTCCTACCTCTGGTTTTTCTAGGCCCGAGGGGCACTAAGTCCTGCTCAAGACCTCCAAGAGCGGTCTCTTTCCCAGGACGAATAGCCAAAGACCTCAGGTTGTAGGGAGGAGCAGACAGGGAAGGAGCAGAGTCCAGAGAAGGGCAGGGATCAGAAGGCTCGAAACTAGAAGGCAAAGGGTCTCCACAGGACAATGGTACCGAAACCAATAAACTATCAACCACAGGAGAATTCAGATTTAAGAAAGAAAATTCCATTTGTAGCTGTCCCGAGGAGCTAGGCATTGGACTAACAGATACAAAAACAGAACTAGAAACACATGCAAAGGAGGGAGATGAAAAAAGCATACCCGCCTGAGGATCCGTCGTTACCCCATCAGCTGACGGAGGGACCGGGACACCAGACGGCTCAGGAACTTGCTCTTGGGACCGGGCGAAGTCCGCCTGCTGCAACGGGACTCCGAGGGTCTCAACCTCCACAACATCCTTCTCCGATAGTTCCTTTGTGAGATCCAAACCAGAATTTGAGACAGGGAAAACCACCGGTTTTCGGGGCACCTTGAGAGTGTTCTTTCGACGACGATGGCCCAGCGGACAGTCTTTGGCCAAGTGCCCATAGATATGGCAGCGATGGCACCGGAAGGGCAGATTTTCATAATCCAGCTTCTGCACAAACTCCATCTCCCTATACTTTAAGGTCATGGCTTCTGCCAGCCCTTCTCGGGGGTTTAGACTCACTAAAATCCGCGCCACACTGAGATCATCTGACTGCTCGAACGATTTGTCGAAATCCAGAAATTTCCCCAATGTATTTCCTATGGACATGAACACCGAATCAAACCAGAACTGGATGGGTAACCCTGGTAATTTTACCCACACTTGAGATTCATTCAACTTCTCGATCTGAGCATCGAACATAGGGGTCCATCGTTGAAGAAGGACTGGTCGTTTCCCAAAGCTCCAATTTCTGTCTAGGAGCCAATTTACATGGTCCTTTTGGTCAAAACGCAATGTAAACCAGCCTCTCTCCAAAGCCTTTATCTCCACTGGCTTTCCTGGAGCGTTTACCCACTCCGAATTAACCCATTCCCGAATATAGTTGGCCGAGAATTTCTGCCCTCGCACCCTGCCAACGAGCCTGGTCTCAGAGGCTGCCATAGCCTCTTCTACCCGAATGTCCACTCCTAAAGTGCAGCAAGGCTGGGGCTCCTTCTTTCGAATAGGACCCTGCTTTTTTCGCTTTCCTCCCACCTTGGCAATCTGCACCTCACCTTCCTCAGATTCGGTATGATGCTGGTCGTCGGCTGCCTCCACCTCTGGCGGACCCTGATTCCTTTCCTCCAAAACCTTATTCGCACATGATTCACAAAACGTTACTCTCTCCTCCGAAGGCTGCTTTCCAGCATGGGTTTTTTCATGCCTTTCTCCTTCGCCAACAGCTCCGACTGAGGTCTCATTCAAAGGCGGCTCCCGGATCTCTTCCACCGAGGGCACAGATTCTCTAAGAAAGCTTAAAGCCGACGAAATCCCTTGAGCGGGTGCCCTAAAACCAGTTCCAAGAGCCCAAGGGAAGACTCCTCCTGACTCAAACCTTTCCCCGGACTTGCCTTTCACGTCTATGGGCCCTTTCGAGCCATGGAGGCTACAGCTGGCCACCACGTCCTCTAACCCTCCCGAGAGAGGTGGGAAGCCAGCGAAATCAGAAAGCACACATCGCGTTGCAGTGGGGGAAGTCCCGAAAGAGGCTAGGCGAAGCCTTTCAGAACATTCACCCTCAGAGACAACGCCCTTTGGTGGAGAAACGACACAGCCAACCTTTCCGATCTCTACCGAACCAGGGCGAACAGATTTGAGGGGAGAACAAACTACCCCAGACTCCTTGGAATAACCCCTTTGCTTCTCAAGGGTCTTAGGAAAAAAACGCTCCAGGTTATGAGCAGAAACCTCGTGACCCCAAACCGTGAGGAGATCCTCCGGTTCCGGTTCCAAATCCACTAATTCTCGGTCGAGCCCCATTACAGCAAAGTGATAACAACCCCAAAACCGCCACCGTAGGTGCAGGAGGCCCGTGAGGAGGTAAAAACCAGCGTTCCGGTAAAAAACAACAGGAAAAATGTAAAACAACAAAAGACGTTTAGGGTTAAATCCTTTCGTTATCAGACTTGGGAAGCGCACCTAAAGTCTAGACGCGGAAAGGAACGGAGGTTTGGAGCGGGACCCTGACAGGTCAGGACCCCTGTCCCATCACGACGCCCGCGTGGCCTGAAGCAGGCCCGGCCTGCAGACATTACATATCCACCATCGCAGAAACCCTAGCGCCGACCTCCATCCTCGAACTTTTCGTAAATTCCATCTTATATGAAAGTTCTTCAATTTTGTTAATTTCTTCAGGGACGCAAGTTTTCATATACTTGTCACAAGTTACCAGTTCCTTATAACTTATGATAAGTTCTTATAAATGGAAGTATATTTTTTTATATGAAGCTCAAGCGATTAAGAGTTCAAACAGGTAGGTAAAATATAGTTTCTTGAATCATTGTTAAGCTCCAAAGAGTCAAAATGTTATCCTGTATCTGATGCTTGAGATTTTTTTTTTTTTGGTTTTCCATTTAAAAGTAATTTACAAGTGTAATATACAAGTGATTTAACTTCTAAGGAGTCACTTATATTTTTCAGTATACGATGGAAAATGATCTTGGGTTTTAACTGTCAAAATGGCCTTTTGCTTACTGAACGCCGATTTAAAATAACATTGTAGAAATTTGGGCACTGCTTCATTTTATCATGTGAACATTGTTTGATAGCCATGATAAATTAAATGAATGGTTCTCCAAAGGGTAGAACTTCATTCATCAATACTTGTTTTTATAACCAAGCATGTTTTATGGTTTGAGCATGTAGATTTTCACAGCTGGCCATATAGTTATTAAATATTTCCTAGATATGAACTATGTTGGAGTTGTAAAATGACCCAACTTTTTGAGTAGACACTCCACCATAATTGGATCTAGTTGAAGCCTGTGATAGGTTGAGTGTCCTCTTCAAACATTGGGTCATTTTAAAACTCCAACATACTTAATATCCAAAATGTGTTTACTAATCAATGATATTTGGTGTTGAGGGTAAGTAAATGTTTTTATCACATTCTAACATTTGTTACGCTTTTGATACCTTTGGAAGCATAGAAAACCATGCAGAGTATAAAGGCACTTTGAATGAACACCAACTTAATCGACTAGTAAGAGTTTTTTATTTCTATCTTATCTTTTCTTTTGAATTTTCTTTTAGTTTTGAAGCTCTCGGACCCAGACTCGCAAAAGCATGGACACCTTTTGAGTATGGATGACTTGGTGGCTTGGAAAAACTCGGTTCCAAGACTTGGCACATAGGAAAAAGCTAAAAACATACAATATAGGAGTTTGACTAGTGAATCACGAGTCTTGGTGAGTTTTGTCCAAGGAGCTGAGTTTCAGTGTTTGTTTCAGAACTGACATTGTGAAACTCAGCACTACTCAGAGTTCCAGACAAGTCTCACAACTTTGTTACTAAATAGTCTAAATTCATAGAGAATGATACGCCATGAAGCCAAAGGCACATGACTCTCTGCTTGTTTAAGTGAGGAGGGAAAGAATGTATGAATTTGCTCCAACTTTGAGATATCTACCTTATCTCTTATAGAGTAAGCCTTAACTAAATTCATTGTTTAGCTTTAGTCCATGTCTTGAAAGTTGAAGGCATACCAGAGCTTTTAAGGACTGTTGTAACTGTTTTGAGTGAGGATGACTTTCTCTCTTTAGGTCCTTTTCAGGACCTGGACCCATGAGATATTCTCATTTTCTTCCTGTGCAAAAATTTCCCTCTCTTTGTACTATTTACTGGGAAGAAACTCTTAATCCTCTTCTTGTCCAATTTATTTATTTTCCAATATTTTTTAATATACCTATTGGTCCTTCTCATTTTCCTCATCACTATCCTACCATCAAGAGAGTCTGTTGGCCTCTGTCTTTGTTTGATTCCTTAAATGTCAAAGGGCCATCCATGAGCTAGGTTGGCCCCTTTTTTCTTGCCTTCCTTCCCCTCAAGAAACTGATGAATCACTTTATTGATCATTTCCCTTCATGGGTCTTTCCTAAAAGGATTTTTGTTTCAAGCATGCCAATGCATACTCTGACTCTTCAGTGCATTACTTTTTTCATTCATGCCTTGTGACACCTTTTATCCTCACACTAGATTTTTGAAAATCTATGTTCATATAATCAATAATTTGCCTACATCAAATCCTAGAAATTCAAGGGTTACATTTTTTTTTAGACACCTTTAAAGATTTATTTCCTGACGAATTCCTAGCTTAGGATATCAGGTCTTTGTCACTTGGCCTATCCCTGAACACAAAGGCCTTTTTAATGTAATTTTTAATACCTTCCAGAGTATCATCAACTTGGGAATGGAGGGAAAACTTCAAAGTTTTACCTAGAAAAGGGTAGGTAGAGAACCAAGGGGGTTGGATCAAACCCTTGAAATGAGGTTTCAGAGGTAATTTTGAACTCGTCAAAAGCTAGGGTCCCTATTCCATTACTCTGAATTCTTGTCCTCAAATTCTCAGAGTTTTTAGTGGTCAGTCTCTTTTATCAAGGAAATATGCTATAGCTCTTTGTCGATGTACTATCCAGACAACACATCAATTAACTGAATGACCAAAGTCCTTTACACTTGTAAAATAAAGCAAAATTCGAAGTCTTTTGATAATGTTGGAATGGAATTCATATTTTCTTATGAGAATGTTGATCAAAATTAACCTAACCACGGTGAAAATTTCATTTTTCCCTTCTTTAGGGATCATTTAACTGAGGATATGAAGCATTAATTCGTTCTTACTTCCATGGCCATCATATCATCATCATCTTTAAGATTCTCACAAGATCATGTGAGCAGAACGTGACACGAAGTGAATCACAGTCACTCCAAACAATAATAACTCATGTCCATCTGAGAAAATACACATGTTTGTATGTGTCGTTATAGAATACATATATATGTCATTTGTGTATATTATCTTATGGAATACAAATATTTGTAGTACCCATGGCATAGTTTTACCTTTTTGGCTAAAAATATTTGTTACTCGTGTTGCTTTTCTCGAAATTCCCCCCCCCCCAATCTCAATCTATTGTTCTAGATTCTCAAAAGGTTAGTAAACAATGCAAACCATAAATATAGTGAGGTGTTCTTAGCTTGACATGTTGTTTTGGGTGCATTAATCTTCAAGAGTGTTCTTTAGTCGTGGCATCATTCTGCAATCTCAATTTTTGAATTCTACTATGTATAATTCTATCATGGCTTACAGATATCCCATCCTCATTAACTTGTTTTAAATTGTGTTATCTGTAGGCGTCTTGACATTTTTCTTCATTAACTAATCATTTTTCAGTACAATAGTGCCCATATCTGCATGTCATAGGATGAGACCATAAATTGGTCATTTCTTTCTTATCATCATCAGCTATCTAGACCTTGTATCCAACCCTTGTCCAAGACATTGTAGCTCACCCTTTCCATCTGAGGTGTAGGAACTTCTTTTATTGATGCTTCCATCTAGCCGAGTGCACATATGCAACAACTGTCTTATATAGAATCTATATTGCTTGTCGAGCTATAGTACTATTCTTAACCTGTAACATTTATCATGAAAACAGATGGACAAGAGTATCAAGATATCAATAAATAAAATACTAACAAAGAGAACTATTTTTTCTCTCTGTCTTGAACCTGCTCGACAAGTTAGTACTTTACATAATCATGAGGCCAATTGCTTTTTTTAATTTAATCAAGGTATCTACATCCTACAGCAACTCATGAGTTTCTATAAAAAATCATCATGATTAGATATATGTGTCAAGAGGATCTTCATTAAATTTCATAGTTCTTACTCATATGCATTAATACAGACTTAAATAATGACTCCATCCTTTAAGTGGATAGTGGAGTTCTACAACTATATCAACAAGACTTCTGTAACAAACCATTATTAATGTGACAATAGTGTTTTTCAAAGAGTTCATTGCTGACCACTTGTATATCTACAACAGTGCTTCCATTCAAAAAGACAGTTCTTCCATAGAAAAATATTGGTATGACCATTACAACTATAACAGTATTTCCAAAAATTCTAAAGTTAACTGCTACTATATCCATTATAGGTACAATAGTGCTTTCATTAACAACCAAGTCTTGTAGCAAGTCTAATAATACAAAGTCTTCAAAAATGATATCATCAAGATTATCACAATAAGACCAACAAATCAACAATATTCAATGACAAACTTTTCTATCATCTTGATATTACCAATAGTAGAGTAGTCACAAACCTCTAAGGCTTCTATCATTATCCATGGCCTCTTTTAATTTCATACTCAATTGAGAATCTATTCTACGAAAGCCATAGCATAAGCTTTGCAAAAAACTCAAAAAATTATTTTATGTTATCAAAGTAATTGTAACTAACCTGGATAGATGTGAAGAACAAAAACTACCATGAAAACCTATTAAAGTCATAATAAATTTCCTTCTTATCTTCCTTCTTTGTATTATTTTCATCTTCTTCACCTCAACAACATTAGCTTCATATCTGCCCTTTATTTTTGTTTTCCTTCATGTTTCCCAGATTTTTGGGATAGGCCTTATAGTGACCAAACTTGTTACATCCATAGCATTGAAATTTTTGACATATCAAGATCCCCATTGGATTGATTATTGCGGTTATTTTTGAAATTTCAGCGAGGTTCAAGCTTTCCAAATTTTCAAGACTTTATTTTGAACTTTGTTGTAAAGGCTTGGGATTCTTCAGATTGAGGTTTTGTCTCATATTTTTCCATTAGTATTAATTATTCCAAAGCACATCGTGCCCACAAGTCATCAAGTGTAGGGGTTTCCTTTGTTGCATAGATTATTCTCACAAAACTATTTCAATCCGGAGGAGGAGAATTGAGTGCACATGTAACCAATTCTCCATTAGTTACTACTTCTCCAAGTTCTTGTAATTGATCTCTTATCTTGGAGATCTTCATGAAGTAGGAGGATACCTCTTCTTCCTTTCCAATTATTTCCTTGTAGATTTTATTCCTTAGAGTTATTCTTTGACTAGAAGCGGAGGCAGAGTATAGCTTTACCAACTTATCATAAATCACCTTTGTTGTGTTTAATCTTGAAATGTATACAATAAGGTTATCCTTGATCGATTCAAGGAGGATCCTCTGAGCTTCTCTTCTATTACAATTAGAAACATCTTGATCCTTATCTTGATTAAATTGGGGAACCTTTCCTAATACATAAGTCAGGACTTCATTTGTTTTTTAGTATCAATTCTATCTTCTTCTTTCAAGATTTGTAGTTGGATGATCCAACTAGTTTATTTCTTTCCTTGCATGCAAAACCCATAGAACTAGATTGAGACATAGATAATATTAGAGTAATTAATTGTCAAGATATATGATCCTTTTGAAGATATTCCAACAGTTTCTTCAAGAATGGTTGCAACCCTTAGAATCTTTAAAAACTGTTGATTAAGGTTTCTTCATATACAAGGCCTCCATAGAGATAGAAACTTCTTTGTGTGATGATCCTTTCTTAAGACTAATGATTTTAACTTGCTTTAAACTCTCTCAAGAATGCCAATGCAAGATATCCTTCAAGCTATCTCTTCACCCTAGCTATGATTCCATGTTAGAATTCTCATGTAGTGAAGAGTTTATCTTATTACTTGTGTGTTGGAGTTATTATTATTATCTTCATAGCACTAAGAAATAATCATGATCATGAGTCAATAGAAACACAAGAGAAAAATGAACACATTATGTAGTATGTAGGCTTCTATCCAGGGAAAAACCCAAGAGATATTTTCATTTATTCTTATATATATTCAATCAAAGATACATCCAAAGTGTAAATCAAGACCTCCAAGATTCCTCAATACAAGTTCAGACCCTTCCAAGATATATTCAGGCCCTTTCAAGATGTCAAGAAAAAAAGCCTTCCTTTAGAATACTCTTCTAACAATATTTCTAGCTAATATAAGATCCTTCTAGCATGTCTTCTTCAATAGGATGTGTAGCAACAGTTTTTTTTAATAAGAAATAAACAAGGTTTTTCTTCAAGAGATAATAAGGTTTTCCTATAACAGTATCTTCCAACAAAAAGGTCTTTCTGCAACAAGTCTTATTTAAGAGAGATTAACAAGATATAAGAGATCCAAAGATTCAAAACTCTAGATAGAATTCAAGATCCAAAAGCCCAAAATATGAAAAATCTAGAACCCATAAATCCAGAATATTTGAAATCTAGAAGCTACCCAGTTGTATGTGAAGTGCTCAGAAATATGCGAAGTTGTGAGAGCAAAGTGCAATTCTTCAAATGACCTCGACCTCTTCTGTATTTATAGCCTTTCTAGTGCTATTTTGGGGACGACTTGAGGCCGATTTTTCCATTAGGGTTAGGATATGCAATTGACCTTATTTTTCATCATTTTGACCGAAATAAAATTCCTTTTCTAAATCCAATGCGAAGTGCTAATTGGATCTTGACTCTAGTATATGACAATAAAAAAACAAATCTTCATAATGATTTGGTTTTTACCCATATGGGTCTATAATCATGCAGATCAAGATAAACATCATGTTTCCTTTTCTTTCTTTTAGATAATGAAATAATAATTATGAAGACTGAACCTAGTTACATTTCTAACACTTGGCAGATTTCCTATTAGTCTGTTCTGATATTAAATAATTGACAGTTCTCTTTATTTGGTGCACTATCCAATGTTGGCACAATGATTAAAGAAATATCCAATGCAAAAATTACTGATTACATTAGGCAGAAAGGGGTGACTGTTTTTCAAGATTTCACGGTGATATTATATGTGAACTATGGACAAATTTATGATTCTTGTACAAATGATAACAACTCATATCATATTAATTGATTTATTTATTTATTTATTTTTCATTTTACACATGACCACAAACCTCAAGATTCATTTTATATGTTGTATAGAGGCACTAATAGTATCAACTATCATAAACATTGTAGGGTGGCTTGATATTGCTTTCACAGAGGATGAGACTGATGGGGAGATAAACTCTTTGTCTGTTCCTTATGTCACGACTTATGTGACCAACTTGGTATAATATACAACAAGAACTGATTCTTCACATAGTTTACATTGATGTCATATGGGGAGAACTTCCTTATTTGGAAGAGATGGATTTGCTGCTTAACTTCGCAAAAACAATGGTATCTTTCCAATCTCTCTAAACATTATTTTTGAGATAAAAGTAGTGCAACACAAATAAATAAGGTAATAGTAAGGGATATTATAAAAAAATAAATGCTAATTAGATCAATTAAACAACATGTAATGGTTACTGTAGTTAGTGTGTTCAATGTACCTGATTATTTTAGGTTAAACATAATAGAATTTATTTTGTAGTTAAATTATGAAGTGTTTTGAATGGATTGAGGACTATAAAAAGTCAAGAGATATGGATTTATTATTGAAATTATTTTGATAATATATATAATTGACAAAATTGTACCAAAACAGGTGAAACTTCATTGAAATGTTACAACTTGAAACTGAGTAGCAAGTCTTATTATGTAATTGATCTCCAACACTAGTCACAAGCTTTGCTTGACATGTAGCATGTACACTAATCATAATTTTGGAGGAATTACATGTTCGTTATCTGCATCATAGGTTTCTTCAATTATTTGTATTTCTGCAATGAAAAATAACACAAATAGTAGTTTAACTAGAGGGATAGTTATTTCCATAGGCCTCTTTACTAATGAAGGTTGAATTGTAGGTGCAGCGTTATTAAAAATTGAAACCCATTTCTTGCAGAGGGTCAGATTTTTATATTAGCTTTGACAGGTTTGAATGTTGATGATTTTATTGTGTAATTTTGGAGAAATTTCATGTTCGAAATGTGCAACTTATGTTTCTTTAAAACTTGTATTACTTCATTCAAAAAGAACCGATACTACGGTTGCGAGGGACAGTTACATCCATAGGCCTCTTACTGATGAAAAAATGAATTGTAAGGGCAGTGTTGTTGAAACTTCAAAGCCAGTCGCAGAGGATCAACTTTTTGTATATCTTGTAGTTTTAAAAATAGATGATTTTGTTGTGTACTTTAATTCTTTTTATGGTTAATCATACAGGAAATATTGAGAGAAAACAGCTATATTGTGGCACAAATCATCCCATAATTCAGAAATTACATTTCTTTGTATCATGCTTAAACCTTTTGTTTGAAAAATATTCAGAGCTCCACTGACAGGGATCAGCATTACACTTTGGAATATTTTTGTCATCTCAGTTTGTGTTTATGCTTGGACTAGGAATTGAGAGGTTTATATTTTTGTCATCACAGTTTGTGTTTATGCTTGGACTAGGAATTGAGAGGTTTGTTATGTTATATTGTAGGGAATGTGGATAAAATTTAGACCTAAACTTTATTATTTGTAATATGAGGGAAGTTTAATTTCCAGTTCATAGCTGTATTGAAGTTGTGATGTATTTAGAGTTGCAAGTTCATGAATAAAGTTTGGTGAAAATTTTCTTGACTCAACTGACGTGTTTTTAACACTAATTTTTGTTAATCTCCCCATCCAACTCATCAAAATTTTTGAAAGGGATGTTGCACTAGTATATGGTATTTCCTCGAAAAAATTACAGGCATTAAGGGGGTTTGGTTGCATAATCTGGGAGGGTGCAAGTCTAAGAGGCCCAACTCTCTGAAATTTCGAAGTCATGGATAAGAAATGTGGAGCATGGGGATTATAGTGTTGGATGGTTGAATCTGGCTTCGGTTCCTCCTAGAGTTGATCAATATGGATTCAAACCGGTCCAAACCAGTTTTTCCCTCCAATCGATTGCATCAGCTAGTTTTGACCACTCTGGTCCAGTTCTGATAACATTGTTATAGAGTATCATACAAATTGGCAACTCATGAGTCACAAAAGAGAGTTTGATTAGTGTCTACAATTATTATATCCTAGTTGTTCTTGTAAGTATAATACTTAAAATAAACATCTAATTACTTTGAAAAACATAAGGATTAGTGAAATACATGGAGGTTGTTAGCTTCCTCTTGACCAAAATTTGAAGGACGAGAATTATGTTGTTAGATGCCCATGCCATATTTCATCTAATATACTATCTCCTCCTCTTTTCAGATCTACACAAACAAATTTTATTTAAAATCTATGTTTTGAGGTTGTGAAGTGTGAATAGTTATCGAGGTTGATGACAATGTTGTTAAGAACACTACACTTTGCTTCCAAAACATACATTGTATTCCTTTATTGGATAGAAATATTCATAATTGTCACGTTGTATGTGGAAAATTGATGTTTGTTTCCATGGTCTTAGAGGTCACTAAGAAAAGAGAGGCTCTATTACTTTGGATAGTCTCTTCATGCCTTTGAAGAGTTCACTCACTCTCCTGAGCATCCTTGCAATCTATGATTTCTTCACCAAAACAAAGATAGTAGATGGGTTTGAGTCTGGTTGAAGAGACTACAAGATTTGTTCTAAATTTAATCTTAGAACTGCTAAATTGACCCACCTTTCCACTATGAAAACAAAAGGGAGAATTCAATAGATAGGATAGTGGTTAATTCTCACGTGTGAATGAGATGGGGTCACATCCTTGCATATATTCACCCACACTTGAACACTAATATGAGAGAAGCTAACATGTGTTAATAAGTGGAAATTGGCTTGAGTTCATAAACCATAGTTTCTCAGGGGATTAAACGATGAAATCACCCCAACCTTTCCTCAAGATCCCTTTATTGAGAGTGGTGGCTTCATTACCTAATGAGTTGGCTTGATAGTTCTCAGAAATTGAAAGTAGGAGACCCAATTTAGACTATTAACCTCATTGTTTCGAGTAATGATAAATGTGACCTTATTATATGAAAGAGTTGATTTCATAAGTTGCAAGTGACCCAAAATAGTGGTGCTTGCTATATTATATGATTTTAGGAAGTTATTTGTTTTTAGGTACTTAGAGTTGCATTTGAAATGGAAACCTTGTATTTTCCAGGATGATTTCAGATGCTCCCCTAACATGGATTAATGATGTTCATAGCCTAGTTGTTGGAAAGGTTTCAAATGCATTTCTTCTTATGAATAGTTAATTTAAATAACATATACTCAGGTAAGGATGCAAATAGTTTCATCTTCAACATGAAGAGAGTGTACAAGATTTTTCAAACCATATCTAAAAAAAATCTTGCACATTAGTTGTATGACCTAGGTTTTGCATCTGTATTCTTACATTTGATATTATTCTTGTCTCTTATATGTTATTTGCATGTGGAAGTGCAACATTGTAGTATACATTTTAGCTGGATGGTAAATATGGATGTTTTCGAACAGAGCCTTTCAGATGAAAAGGTATTTTCTTGTTTAATCGCCAATAGATTGATGATTAATTTGGCTTAGAATTTTATGTGTTTGTGCTTAGAATCTTTGTTAAAACTCTACAATTTTCAACTAGTCTTCCTAGATTGTAATTCTTGTAAAATGGATCTTAATTTTGTTGAAGGTATGACTTGAGACAATAAATGTTAGATTTTCTTATGTAGCTCTCATCTAACTTAGTAGACATCATATTTCTACACAAAGCAGAAACTGACATGCATTTTGGCCCCACTACATTCTTATGCAGTGCCTAAGACATTGTTTCTTTTTTTTGGAGTTGATTTTTTATAAAAATAAAGGTTTATATTTGAAAATATGCTACTATAAGAAGCTTCACATGTGATACACGGAGAATATGATCTCACTTCTAGTGGAGATATGATAGCAAGAGCATTGTAGATATATCAATATACAGATGAACACATCTACACCAGGGATTATGACACATCCACACCTGGGATTATAACTCATTTGTTCTTATACAAATGTATTTCAGGAAGAGCTTGATGATATTTTCACTACTGTTAGGTGTGCCTGAATGCCCCTCTACATGATAATAGGAAACCACGAAACCTCTTTTGGAGCATACATGTTATATTCAAGGCCATAATAGGGTAGCATTCCTAGCTGCTGAAACATATCTGAAGATGGCATCGACTATACAAGGGAAACATATTTGTTTTTTATGTTATGTATATGGCATATGCAAATAATGAGAGGGATAAAAACCACTTGTGCTACATATTGGTGCATTTGAGCAGGTCATATACGAGAGTGAGGTGTGTTTAACCTTAACGTAATTTAATTGTAAAGTTTCCTGGAGCCTGGAAGTGAGATGAAAGTAGTTTAAGTTGGGTTTTCTTTTGGCACTAAGTGTGATATATTGAGGCAATTTCTATTCAATGAAAATACATACGTTTATTTTTTCTATTTAAGAATCAAAATAGAAAACCTAAGTTTGAATATATGATTGATGTAGAATCATGGTTTGAAGACTGAGCGAGAGGGTTTTCGTAAATTAATAGGGTGAGGTGGGGTGTGCTAGCTTTCAAATATTCCCTTCCCTCGACTCTTTGTTTTAGGTACACGAGATCAATTTCAAAGCTTCGATCTTTAAGTGTATTTAAAATGGTTTCCTGCTCTGGTTTGAGGCATCTACCAAATGACTTTGTATCATTGAATTGTCTCCAAGAACTCCATTTGGGCTCTTTTGAAATTCTAATTGTGCCCCCTAGCAGTTTGGAAAATTTGACATCATTTCAATAACTTTCCATCTGTTTAAAGTCAGTGTAAATTTACACAGGCTAGACTGCGATTTCGTTCAAATGTCATGGGTTGGTGGTGCATGCACAATACCTAATATTTTACTCACAAACGACCCTTGAGAATTCTTATGGATTTTGTTTATTATATTTTTACGTAGATCATTCATTAGCATAGGTTTTTCTCAAGACATTCAAGCTTTTACAAGCCTGAAAAAATGCTTCATAAATGAAATTTTCCTCACCGACTGGCTGGAAACAAACTCCTCCTTGTGCATGGATGGGTATACAATGTATACAGGAAATGGTTTTCTCCCTGGATTTATCCTTCATAGCTCTACAGGGAATCATATCCCCTACAATAGGAAACCTGAAATTTTTGTAGAGTCTGAATTTGAGCAATATTGCACTGACAGGGAAACCACCTTCACAACTCTGGGGTCTTCCAAAACTAGAATATATCTAGACTTAAGTAGCAATGATCTATATGGATCTATATGGTGCATTGCCCCCTGAAATTGCTACTCTTTTCAGTTTATTTTAAATTTTAATTCATTCTCCAATAGCCTTCCTAACGAGCTCAACAATCTTGAAAATTTTAAGTATCTTAATCTCAGTTCCAATATATTTTCTGGTATCATTACCCCCAGATGGGGAATTTATCAAAATTGTTAAATTTGGATGCCAGTGAAAATTCCTTCTATGGAGTTTTTCGTGTTGATTTTGACCATCTTACTAATTTAGTCAGTCTGGATATCAATTATAATGAACTATCCAGATTGATGCCAAAGGAAACTGGGGCATGGAAAATTTGGTCTATCTATGGATATGATCAAACTCATTCAATGATGAAATACCAGCTAAAATTGGAAAACTTGTTAAGATTAATATATTAAATTTTTAGGGTTGTAATTTCAATGGGAACATTCCCTCAAAAATTGGAAACCTTAAATCTCTGACAAAGTTTGACCTCTCAGAGAATAACCTTGAAGGATCATTACCAGAAAACATTGGAAGTTTGCACAGCCTTATGTATCTAATGACTATGATTAATGGACTAAGTGGGTGGATTCCAATCATAATTTCCAATTTTAGGAATTGTAGGTACTATATTTGTCATTCAACTCGCTGACTATGCCACTCTTTGATGATGTTGCAAATCTTGAGTCAATTCAGAGTTTTATCTTTGAGGAAAATCTTCTGACAGGGCCCCTTTCATCCTGGCTTGGTGGATGGAGAAGATAAACTTCAATAAGGTTATCCAAAAACCAGTTTGAAGGTCATTTACCTCAGGAACTAGGCTATTTTTCATCTCTCAGAACATTGGGAATTGATGCTAGTAGGCTCTATTGATTAATAACATCAAAGCTTTGTCATTCCAAGAGCCTAGCCTCTCTCTCTTTGTCACTGAATCAATTTATAGGTAGCATAGAGGACACTTTCTGAGAGTGCATGAATCTGAAAAAAAATTATAGCAAGCTCTATGGATTAACAGCATCACAGCTTTGTCATGCCAAGAGCCTGGCCTCTCTATCTTTGTCACTAAATCAGTTTACAGGTAGCATAGAGGACACTTTCCAAGAGTGCATGTATTTGACAAACTTGTTATTGGATGGGAAATTTTTTTCTAGTGGAATCTCTAGCTATCTTTCAAGTCTGTCTTTGGTCACCTTAGACATGGCACACAATAATTTCTCTAGAAATTTAACATATGAGATTTGGAGTTCAAAAAATTTTCTTGGAATATCACTCAACAATAACTTTCTTGTGGGTGGGTTGTCTTGTGGTGGAAGATATTTAGGACATTTGAAGGAGAAAAGGGATATGGTTGAATGAAATTCACTCTCATTTATCAATACCTATGTCTAAACTAGACTTAATGTATAGTTCATTGAGATTTCTTAGACTTGGAGACTTACATGAGGCGCATGACCAATGTAAGAAAATATTTGAAAAGCTGAATTTTTTTTCAAGCAAAAATTTATCATCTCCCTTTCAATGTGTCAAAGTTCAAGGAGTTGAGACATTTATGTTACAAACCAGAGCATTTATCAATTTTTCACTTCAAATAGTAATCCCGACATTTTTTTCCATCTACAATTGTTTCCATCGGAATTGTGACGATTGTTTGTCATTCGTATTGCAACACATTCTGGGAAGGCATTGGTGTCGTAATACCGACATCTCCACATGATGCTGAAATAGCAACAATAAATAGCGCAATTCAAATATTGACTAAATTAAGACACGTGTCGTTTCAAGTGTTGTTATTCTGATAGTTATTAAAAGTGTCACATTTGTGACAGCATAGGAAACGATGTTTTTCCCATCCTCAAAGTTTCGCTCTTGGAATGCCTATGTGTCGCAATAGCAACATTTTGGTCATTGTAAATTGGGCCAAATGTTCTAGTGCCAGCACACTCAGCAGCACAGTTCGAATTGTCTTCTTTCTTCCTATATACATATGTCTTGTTAGTTATATTTCGATAGGATATGTCTTTAATATGCTATAACTCATATGTAATGAGAGGAAGAGTGGATCCTTCTTTTTAGGAGAGATGGATTTGATGGCTCTCTCTCTATAAATATCATTTGTAAATACCATTTCAGGGTTGGATTTTGGTCGACTTGAAGACTTTTTCATAATAAAGAAAACTCCTTTTGTACTTCATGCTAGAGGATTTTGTGTTTCAAGGAATATCTAATGTATGGTGTGTTTTTCTTGCTATTTCATTCATATAATTTATTAGTTGCAGTAGCTAGAAAGTAAGAGTAAGAGCATTGTTAGAGGATCTAATAGTTAATTATCTAATGTTCAGTCTTCTGCAAATCATATATATGTGTGTAAAGAATGCTATTGAAGGCTTCATGAAGGATTTATGAGACTCTTTATGCATGTATTCTAATTTCTAAATGTTGTTTCCTTTACATAAAATAGATTTTATGTAAAGGAAAACTATTATAGCTCTATAACTGATTTAGGATATGTTTATTTCTTAGACTGGGTACTAGTTATCTGTCACCTTTCATCTGTAACAATATTCTCCCCTATACTACAAATTTTTCCATACAATTTATACTTTCCACAGCTTGCCAAATGTGTGAAGGTCTAAAAGAGTAACATCTTTGGCGTTGTTTTTGGGGAGGTGAATTGAAGTTTATCCTTGGGTGAATGAAAAATTTATAATTCCGGTTTTGAGGTGTACAGTTCCAACTATATTTTTAGAATTATTTACACCTCGCGACTCCATTGTTGAAGTTTTGGCTCTTAGAAGGGCTAGAACCAGGGCTAACCCATATTCCCCTTTGAGAATCGCAGTCCCTGGTCCTAATAAGCTAATCAATAAAAATAGTAAACTAAAGTTTGTTGCTTCTGCTATTGTTTTCTCAAAGGATTTCTCTAAAGAAGTGCTGCAAATTTTGTCCTCTAATTTTGTAGAAAATTATGTACCTCCCTTGTTTTCTAGTCAAAAAAAGTATCTACATCAAATGTTGTGCTTCATCTCATAATTCCACAGTTCCATCTGTTATTCAAAATCCACCAATTTTTGTTCCACAAATCCCAGCAAATCATACCATGGTTGTTCAAAACCCACCCCTTAACCGAATGGATGCAATTGTTGCTACCAAGTATGCCCCTTTAGTTTTATCTCAACCTCTGAATGCATTACCTGCAGGAGATTATCTCAAGTATATGCCTAAATTTAGTGGTGAGGGAGAGATAATAACTAAAGAACACCTTGCTGATTTTTATGTCTATGCTGCCAATCTGAATATTGAGCATGAAGATGTTTGGATGAGAGTTTTTGTTCAAAGCCTTGAGGGTGATGTTAGGAAATGGTCCAGATCTTTGACAGCTAGTAGCATCAATGGAATTGAAACCCTAGAGACATTTTTAAGGAAATGGGGTGATAAGGAAGATGTTATGTATTATATCACTGAATTTGGTGCAATCAAAAGAAAAGAAGGAGAATCAGTTTCTGATTTTTCTAAGAGCTTCAATAAGATGTATAGAAAAATACCTATTGGAATCAAGCCTATTGAAGCTTCAGCCAAAATCACTTATGTTGGTGCCTTTGATCCTGATTTTTGTTTATTATTGAGAGAAAGAAGGTCTACAACACTAACACAAATGCAATACAATGCATTGGAGATAGAATCTAATGTATTAGCAGCTGATAGGCTCAGAGGAGGCATTAACAGAGACAAAAGGAAGCAAAATTTTGAAGTTTAAATTTCAGGGACTTCTGACATAGATCCTAAGCTAGATGAGCTGGCCAAGATGGTCAAGTCATTGACCACTGAGATGTCCAAGCTAAAGATGGAAGCAAGACCAGCTACTACTAGAAATTTTTCATTTGATCAACCTAATAGGCATAAGTTTAGAAGAACTAATGCTCCTCAAATATTGTAGCGAGAAAGAAGAGATGTTGATGATCAAAAAGTGCAACCCCCTTTGTAGAATGCTATGTTTGAAGATGAAGAGGAAGCTGAAGGGTTGGAAAAATGTGTTGATATCAATTTTATAATATTTAAAGAAGGGTTTATTCATATTGAAGAAGCAAAGTATGAAGACTTCATGTCATATACTAAGAATTATAAAGTGAGTTCTAATCATTCCATGATTGCAGTTGATCATCAAAGTAGATAATATCTCATATCAAAGAATATTGATGATATCTTCAAGCCATTTGCACAGCCAAAAAAGAATAAGGATACAATTAAAATTCTAGCAGAAAAAGCAAGTGGCTGAACAAAGCAAGCCAGAAGCAACTAACCCTCATACACTTGAGGTAAAATTTGATCACAAGCTGCCCCCTGTTTTCAGTTTTTCAAATGAGATACAAAATATTAAGATTCTTGTTCCTCTTGTAGAACTCATGAAAAATGATGATTTCAAAAAGGATTTTTATGAAAGCTCTTCATCCTCCACCTACCGAAGTGTTAGGACCCTGTAAAGTACCTTTTTGTTATTATATTTTACTATCATCCCATCCTTTTCCAATTCATATTTAAAGCCTATATCATCACTTTAATCTATTTTTCCAAAGGTATATAACGTTTCTTCTCTTTACTATATGTTTAACTTGTTTTACATGTAATCTTACATTACTTTCATACTTAGACATTAGTTGGAAATGTATAGTTGCTTGAATACTGCAGTTAATTCATATTTGCTGTCTGAAGACCGCGTTGATGAAACAATCCACAATACGCAAATCTCGTTGTTGAAACAGTCCAGACAATACACAAATCCCATTGCTAAAATAGTCCAGACAATACACAAATCTCGTTGCTGAAACAGTCCGTGATTTGCGATGCTGAAACAGTATTTCAGGTATGGAAACAACAAGAAAGGATAATTAAGGGAGTTGTTACACTGGCCACAACAACTGCACCTCAAAGCCAGCACCATCATAAACACTGTAACAGCATTCTTGCCATGGAAGAACAGAATATCCTATTCCAGCACAGAAGATCAAATCGGGTTAAGAATAGGATTTATGAAATTAAATGTATAATAGATGTCTCCTCTTTAAAGAGAGGAGACATCAGCATTAGAGAAAATTACAGATTACGGAAGGTTTAGCTTAAGGGAATTACAGAGAAGGAACGTGAATCATTTTGTAATGTGTTACATTTGACAGATGAATAAAAGATTGTTCTGAGCATTTCTTCTTAATTCCTTTTTCTGGGGAATCTTGTGATAAGGAAAGGGCCCACCTTCCTCACAAGATTCAACCATTACTTTATGTAGTGTGTTGATCGTTATTTTCCTTTACGCCTTGTTAAAACTTTGTTTTGCTGAAATCATTTATGCATTATTGGAACTCTGTTATCTATTGCTGAAACTCTGTTTCCATTGATTTTCGCATTGTTTTCATATAATTCATTCCTAGGTAATCGTTGATTATTTCAAATTGGTAATCTTGTTTATAGAATGAGTTTGTACGAGCGTGGTAGTCAGAAACAGGTACTGAAGATTCCTACTTGGGGAATAGGGTCTTGTTCTCTATTATAGCATAATTGGTCTTTTCTTTTGCAGATTGATTTCTTTTCCTAAATTGTTGTTTTTTTTAATGTAATCCAGGATTCTTCTGATAATTGTCTGCAATAGGAAGATTGCTTTTGCTGCAACTCAAAGTATAACTTCAGTTTGTTTGAAGCAAGGTGTGATTAGTGTAATTTTTACTACAACTTTTCATTGCTTTTGAGATTGAGCATATACAGTGAGTGATTGCCTTTGAAATAAACAGACTTCCCTGGGTTGACAATTTATATAGCACTTGATTGTTTAGATTAATAAGCAATTAAAGTGACCAACATTTTTGCGTCGTTTCCAGGGAAGGCGGTTATAATTTTCAAAAGCATTGATGTTTTTCTTTTAGATATGTATATTGCATGAAAGGACGCGGAGCCCACAAGAAAACTAACCCTACAAGTGGCAAGGGCTGAGGAAGGGGAGGAAGAAAGACCTTTATTAACGAGATCGTATCAAAATCTGAATCTTCTCAAAGGCTAAGCTCACGAAGGCCCAAGCCTCAATATTCTCCTCAATCGAACTATGAAATAGAAGAAATTGTGAGCCCTGAAAATGTTGAGGAACTAGCAGAAAATGCTAAAGAGCTAGCAGAAGACGTTGAAGAGTCAGTAGAAAACATCGAGGAGCCAGCAAAAAACATTGAGGAGACAGCAAAAAACATTGAGGAGCCAGCAGAAAACGTTGAAGAGCCAGCAGAAAACATTGAGGAGCCAGTAGAAAACATTGAGGATCAAGCAAGTGCAGTAGGAGAACAAGCAATGGAAGGGAACAATGAAGGATTCTTCGGTGAAGGACAAGTAGATCCTGAAGGAGAAGGAAAATATGAGAATTCTCTCTCTACCTTTGGGTTTCCTATTGGTGATCTCCCTAGAGGAGCAACTCCCATGAAGAATATCCCACTTTCAGCTTTACCTAACTTTCATGGTTTATCTTCTAAAGATCCTGACGAATTTCTTTTCGAGTTTGATATATTATGTAGAAGTTACGATTATGTTAGAGATGGCCAAAATTGAAGCTATTTCCAGCAACATTAAAAGGAAATGCATTAAGGTGGTTCATGAGTCTTGGAGGCCATGTAATCACAACATGAGATCAGATGAAACAGAAATTTCTGCTCAAATATCAAGACTACTGTCGGACGAGAGAAAAAAGAGAGGAACTATTTAAGATGGTATAGAAGGAAGACGAAAATCTGGAGGACTTTGTGGAAAGACTACAATATAACTTGAAGAGATCCAATCATCCCGATGTAAGTAAGGATATTCTTAAAACAATATTATTAAAAGGAGTAAGGGATGACTGTCTAGATATGCTGAATATGCTTGGAAAAGGGGACATATCTAAATAATCATATGATGAAATTGTTAATCTCTGTAAAAGATGTTTAAGAGGAGCTGCAAGGAACAGGTCAAACAGCAGAGATACCACATATTCAAGAGTTCAAAAATCAGCCAGTGGAGGAGCAACAAGAGCTGAAATAGGTAATTTACTTGAGGAATTTAAAACTGAAATGTTAAGTTCTTTTTCTTCACAGATTGACACCTTGCAGGATAAGAAGAAACAAGCCGAAGCAGAAGTATCTTTGTCTGTCTTTTGCCCCAAATGCAGAGATAAACACAGACTAAGGGAATGCCCATTGGAAAAGATACCAATTTGCACCCTTTGTGAGAAGGATCATGAAACGCAACAATTCCCTTCTTTACCATGAATATACGCGGCATTGCAACCTACCGAAGAAGAAGCTGAAGTGGTCTACCTATTGACACAGAGAAGTCAATGGCAACCGCGAGGACAAGGTATGAACTCTAATATGTCATTTACATCTTCTAATCGTTGGAACAATTATCCTTCTTTTAGTCAAGAAAACTACCCTCCCTTTAACCAAATGCAATACCTGCCCTTCAATCAAATGAATTACCCACCCATGCAACAAACAAACCATCCCTTTGTAGACCTAGCAATGTGGACTCCTTGGCCTCCACAACAACAATCTTACTTTAACCAATGGAATCCAAATTGGAGAGGTCAACAACTCCCGTTTCCAAATAAATTTCCTCAAATTCAACAACCACTCCCTCTACCATCAAGTGCTCCACTGAATAATCAAATGATGAGACCCCAACTACCTGTACAACCAAACCATAACCCCAATAATAAAGCTGTGCAGGTTATTGATATTCAAAACCAGCCTATACTTCCTATTTTCCCTGCACAATGCAATGATATTAATTTACAATCTAGGAAAACAGTTGAACCCATTATTGATGACATTACCTCTTCTGATTCTGGTAAGGAAGAGACAGAAAAATGTGACTCACATGAAGAGGTACAACCACCCTCTAATAAGGGTACTGGAACAGCAGAACCACCATTCCCTGAGCGTTTAGCTTTAACTAAAACGCCTGAGCCACCTGCTTTCAATCTTCTAAGGGAGTTACAGAATATTTATGTTAAAATTCCACTCTTACAAGCACTAAGAGATGTACCAATTTATGCCAGAACTATGAGAGATATTGGTGTTAAGAAACTCGGTAGGAAAGCTAAATATCCCCTTACAGCTCATGTTATGGGTGATCTATCATCATTAATGTCCAGTCAATCTTCTCCAGTTTACGATGATCTCGGCCATCCTACTGTCACAGTGAAAATTGGAAAAACAATAATTCCTCAAGTTCTGGTAGATTTAGGCGTTGCTATAAATATTATGACTCTTGAAACTTCACAATTGTTATAACTGAAGAACGTAATCAGAGATACACCAACCATTCTAGAATTAGCTGACCGTTCTACAATCAAACCAGAAGGAGTTATTGAGGAACTAATCATCTCAGTTGAATCTTGGAATTACCCAGCCAACTTTGTGGTGTTACAAACTAAAACAATGTTGGGGGGACATCCTCTAATTTTGGGAAGGCCCTGGTTAGCCACAGTCGATGCCTTTATCAGCTGTAGATCTGGTTCAATGTCAATTTCCAATGGATATGAAACTAAGTAGCTTACTCTCTAACCTCACGCTACACCCATGATTAATAATGATAATTCTATATGGATGGACTATGATGATCATGCTATTCAACCTATTTTGACTATCAGACAAGCTTTAAGCCTTAAAGATACCACTGAGGATGAGGTAATTAATAATTTTATTTGTGAAACATCCTCTGTGATTCCAGAAACACATAATCAATTGGCTACACTTTTGAAATCAGATACCCAAGAAAAGCTTAAACCTAAATATCTTCCTCAAAAATCAACCACCATCTCTTCTAAAAATATACCAGTAGAAATTGAACCTAGAAAAACACTGAACATAAACCCCAACTTGACAGTTGCTGAAACACAACAATTAATGAAGTTACTTCTTGAAAATAAGGAAGCATTCGCATGGGACTATACAGATATGAAGGGAATCTCTCCTGAATTATGTACTCATCGTATCTATATCAAGGAAGGTTGTTGACCAATCTGTCAACCTCAACGACGAATGAACCTTAATTTAAGGGAAATTGTTAAAGAGGAACTTCAAAAATTGCTTAATGCAGGGTTTATATATCCTATATCTGACAGTGAATGGGTTTCCTCGTTGGTAATAGTTCCTAAGAAAAACTGGAAATGTAGAGTGTGTGTAGATTATAAAGCCTTAAACAAAGCCACTCAAAAATATCACTTTCCTTTACCATTCATTGATCAAGTATTAGATAGCTTGTCAGGGAAGAAATTCTTCTCCTTTTTAGATGGGTTTAGTGGGTATAGTCAAATCAAAATTGCACCCCAAGACCAAGAAAAGACCACTTTTACTAGTCCTTGGGGAAGTTTTTCTTATAGAGTTCTCCCATTTGAACTATGTAATGCACCAGCAACCTTTCAAAGAGCAGTTATAGGAATCTTTTCTTATATGCTTAATGACTCTATGGAAATATTTATGGATGATTTTACCCCTTATGGTGTGTCTTTTGAGGATGCATTACAGAATATTGAGAAATTAGTTAAATGATGTGTACAAGCTCACCTCTCCTTAAGTACCAAACAATGTAATATGATGATGAGTGAAGGAGTAGTACTTGGACATTTTATTTCATCTCAAGGAATTCAGGTAGATCCATCCAAAATACAAGTCATTCAGAACCTTCCTATTCCTAGAACACAAACATATGTCAGAAGTTTCTTAGGACATGCAGGATATTACAGGAGATTTATTTTAAAAAATTCCAAAATAGCTTCTCCTTTGTTTGTGTTACTTATAAAAAATGTTGAATTCAAGTGGACAAATCTTTTCCAGGAAGCATTTGTTGAACTCAAGCATCAGTTATCTATAGCTCCTATTTTAAGGGGACCTGATTGGGGACTTCCCTTTCATATATCCTCTGATGCTTCGGACACTGCGATTGGAGTTGTCTTGGGACAAGAAGAAAACCATCTTCCTTATGCTATCTACTTCATTAGTAAGAATATGACTCCTGCTGAGATAAATTATACAGTTACCGTAAAGGAATTTTTAGCAGTTATTTATGCCATTAATAAATTTCAACATTACATTACTGGTTACTCTACTTTTGTCCATACTGACCACTCGGCTATTAAGTATTTAATGAAAAAATCCGTCAAAAATGCCCGAGTCACCAGATGGTTATTATTATTACAAGAATTTGATATTACAATTGTAGATCGACCAGGAAAAGAAAATGTAGTTGCTAATTTCCTTTCTCGGTTAAAATCTGATGATAATACTCCAGTAGATGATTCCTTTCTTGATGAATATTTATTTGCAGTATCTACTCACTCACCATGGTATGCAGACATTGCCAATTATCTGGTTGTGGGGAAGTTACCATCATACCTATCCCATCGAGGGAAAAGAAAAATCATTCAACAAAGTGCTCGATATAGCTGGATAAGTGGGTGTCTTTTCTACATAAGACTTGATCATGAAATCTGAAGATGCATTAGAGAAGATGAGGCTTATGATATACTAAAATCTTGTCATGATGGCCCTTGTGGAGGGCATTTTTCTGATAAGAGAACGACATATAAAATTCTTAGAATGGGTTATTATTGGCCTTCACTCTTTAAAGATGCAAAGAAATACGTCCGGGCTTGTGATAGCTATCAGAGAATGGGTCAACCTAATCATAGAGATGAAATTCCATTAAACCCCTAGGTAATACTTGAACCATTTGAAAGATGGGCCTTAGACTTTGTAGGACCCATTAATCCTCCATCCAGCCAAAGAGTTTATATATTGGTCTGCACATATTATATGACTAAATGGGTGGAAGCTAAAGCACTCCTTAGAGCTAATGAAGAAGTTGTCCTAGCTTTCCTATTTGAAGAGATCTTTGTTAGATTTGGAGTGCCTAGAGAGCTTGTTACAGATGGAGGACCTCCTTTCACTTCTCATGGTTTTAAAGCCACCCTTCAAAAATATCATATTCATCATATAATGACTACACCATACCACCCCCAAGCCAATGGATAGGTGGAAAGTACAAAAAAATTAATAGAATCCATTCTAACAAAAATAGTGAAGGAAAACCGGAAGGATTGGTTTCAAAGGCTCCCTGAAGCGCTATGGGATTACAGAACTACCTGGAGAAATACTACAGGATTTCCCCCCTATGAATTGGATTATGGTAAAAGTGTTGTTTTTTTTGTGGAATTTGAAATTAAAACCTTAAGGACTGATTTAGCTGTTAACCTTGATTTGAATGATGCACAGATAGCCAGGTTGCAGCAGCTTCATGAATTGGATGAAAAAATATTAGATGCCATTCATCAGACAACTATGACCCAACAATAGAGAACAAAATGGCATGATAAAATCATCAAGCATAAGCAATTCCAAAAGGGTGATTGGGCTTTATTGTATGACTCTCGGCTTGAAAACTTTCAAGGGAAGCTACGTACAAGATGGCTAGGACCATATGAAATAGATACTGTTTTTCCCAATGGAACAGTAAGGCTCTTAACAATTCATGACTCGAAAACACCGTTATTAGTAAATGGTCATCGGCTCCGTCTGTACCAGCGCCCCATTTTCAAAGAAGATTTTAAGGCTACTTGCATGGCAGATGCACACTATCTCTTTTTATGAGAGTCTCCTGCCCCTCATTGCATTTAATTTTTCTGAATTGTATTTTTAGCATTAGAATTAGATTTCTTAACTAATAATCCCTGTCAAAGGCTGGCATGTTACATTTGGTTATTTTACAGATTCTCCATTCAGGAAAGGCTTACTAAGAAAGGACAATCTCACTACAAGAAGATTCAAGCTTCATTTTGTGAATCATTGCTCCTCTTTCTTCAACCCATTCATAGTTCATTCCCCATATTCCAGTTTTCTTTCTAAATTCCATCATTCATCCCCCCTCATTTCTTTTCCCCTTTTCATGTCATTCTTCCCTTTTTCCCATTGCTGAAACAACACTCTTTAGCAACATTTTCCCTATTTTTCCCATTGTTGAAACAACACTCTTCAACAACATTTTCCCTATTTTTCCCATTGTTGAAACAACACTCTTCAGCAACATTTTCCCCATCTTTCCCATTGCTAAAGCAGCACTCTTCAGCAAAATTTTCCCTTTTTTTCCCATTGTTGAAACACCACTCTTCAGCAACACTTCAACCACTTTTCCCGTTGCTGAAACACCATTTTTTTCAAAGACATGACCATGCAACATTTCCCATCATGAATTCACCTTCTGCAGTCCTTCTATTCTCACTACTCTTATTTCTCATGCTAATATTGTCCTTTCACTGCCTTCTCCTATGATTAAACAGACCTCTAATATAATTTCCCTCATGTTTCAAAAAGCTTCCAAAGTTCTTCCATAACTATTGTCGATCTATTATGAGCAAGCACTATATTTTTCGAACTACGAATTAAAGGTAAAACATGAGGTATGTAAATTTTATATGTAAATACAATTAAACTATGGTTAAATGAGAAGATTTTGTTTATTATCACCACAATCCCCACACACTTAAAGACATCATTTCAGTCGTAGTTGGGGGGGGGGGGGGGGGGGGATATCGAAACATTACGCCATAATTTCACAACAAGTCGATTACCGTCATTTTTCTTACCCATTAACTCATCTCTTCACCATCATTCCATGTTCTCATTCATAAAACTTAGTCTGTTCGAGTGTGTTAACTTAGCTCTTTGACTATGCATTTTACCAAAGTTTATTATCTATTGGAGGACCTGCTATTAGACATGAACCCGCTACGATAGCCCTGCTCTAATTATACCCAGAAGCATATCAGATTTTTCAGCAGGCAGGTTGGGTAGGTTATTTTCAGAG
Organism: Pinus albicaulis; assembly: GCA_034641835.2. Classification (NCBI taxonomy): domain Eukaryota; kingdom Viridiplantae; phylum Streptophyta; class Pinopsida; order Pinales; family Pinaceae; genus Pinus; species Pinus albicaulis. Next base: position 128,646,601 of record CM076577.1, on the reverse strand, counting down.
GCTTCAGGAATTTGATCCACAACAGGTTCTTGAATTTGCACGGAATCTTCAGGAAGATCGTTCTATATTCTATAGTTCAAGGAGTTTAGATTCCAGTCTCAGAGGGTGACATAGCACAGGTTTCGGGCCTCCCTGTCACTGGCATTCGATGGTTCAGAATGAAACATATCATTCTTAATGCACAGCAGGATTTTCTCCTGCCAGAAGAACAAGTTGAGCCTAAAGGCCGAGGTGTCCGACTCAACTCGTTGCTGCCTCCTTGGCCGAAAGTTGCAGATTTTGTTAAACATTACCTCACCTATGAAGGCCGCTATCAGGTAATTTACCAACATTATTTTGTCTTGTTAAATCATTTACGACATGGTAGACTATTGAATATTCCCTATTATTTATTTGGATGTCTTAAAAATATGTCGTATTATTGTAGACGGGTAAAATTCCCCCTCCTTTCCCTCACCCATCACCGTCTCATCCAGATACTAATCCAAAAAGGTTTTGCTCAAAAAAAACTTCTCTTAAATAATCTACCCATAGACCCTTAGCAAGTTGCTGAAAATCCTCAAGAAATTGCTGAAAATCCCCAAGAACAGCAACCACATAACACCCCTGACCCTCCAGAAATTCCACCCACAGAACCAATTAATCCAATTGACTCTCCTACCATATCAAGTCCATCCCATAATTTAGCAGAATCATCTGATCCTATTGTTCATATCTCTAGTGATGATTCTCAATCAGATAACCCCTCCTCCTACTTGCAAAAGGAAAAGGAAAATCACAACTACCTTTCTATCAAAAAGACAAATGAAGGCCTCAACCAAAGCAACCACTACTTCTGATAGCCCTTCCCCTCAGGAAAAATCCACTCATAAAATAAAGCGAACCACAAATTTTCCTACCTTTTTACCTAGAAGATGAATGAGGGCGTCAACTGAGGTAGCCACCATTGCCACTATCCTACACTCTCCACCCATTCTTTTAAAAGCCCATACACCACCACAACCCCAAATCCCAGAATCTTTACCTGTCTCACCCAGGGGCACTGAAACACAAGAACCAGATGCCTAAGGTACTGCGACATCATTTTCTTCAGAACAAGTAGCTGTCACACAAGAACCAACTACTCATTCAGTAGCTATCACACAAGAACTAGCTATAGCTGTCACACAAGAACCAGCTACAGCTAAAACACAAGAATCATCTGCTGATGTATAAGAACTAGATGCCTAGGACGCTGCACATCACGTAGTTGTTACACAAGAACCAGCTACTCATTCAGTAGCTGCTACACAAGAACCAGTTACTGAGACTGTAACTGTTACACAAGGCCCAGTCACTATTGCTTCCCTCTTACAAGAAAATGAGTTTCTAAAATCAGAACTGGAAGCCTACAAGCAAGAATTGTTCATGGAAAGGGAAGCCTATGACAAGGAGCTTAATTTGGATACCTTGGCTCACGTAGCATCCATGGCAGAGAAAAGTAAAGAAGATGATCAGTATAAAGAATACATGTGCAGCCAATGTGGGAATATTTATCACCAAGCGGGATATAAAATAGTTCAAGACCCAATGCTGGGAGCATCTATGTCATCTACAGTCAAGGAGGAATGCCCTACTGTTACACAAGAACCAGTAGGGCCTTCAAAAATTCCAGAAAAAGAACCTAATTTACAAGTACCCTGCCCTACTATAACTTTTAATTCTGAAATTCCTGTTTCTTCTACTGAGATTATACCTCATCTTTCTACTTGTGATGCTGAAACACAAACTGAACCATGGGATGAGCTGGAAATAATGAAAAAATGGAGGAAAGAGTATGTTATTTCACAAGGCAAAATCTTGCAGCAGCATAAATTATTTTGGCAGAACCATATATATTCAAACTGGGAGGCTTTGGAGCAAATACTCCAACAATCTCGCGCTCACAAGAACTAGAATAAAGAGTTAAAAAGAAAATTTCTCCTGATGTTTGATTCGGTACAGAAACTATTGGCTGCCAGGAAACCATATTTAAATTACTCTCTTTTCCTTACAGAACGCCTTGCATTCTTTCAAATAAAAGTAATCAAAGATGGGAGGCCCTATAAGGTGTTTAAATCTAAAGATTTTGTGCAAACTTTTGCAGAGGCCTCTACTACTGACCAAAATTTACTTTGTGAATTATATCTTCACAATGAAGCCATTCCTCAAAACATAAACCTTAATCTTAACCCTCTTGTCGGTGATATCCAGATTCGAGCATTTGCCTCTTTCCTTTCCAACCAGATTACGTGGCAGACTGCTTTTCTAGTGGCCATGCATAATGAATATAACTGTCTCCTCTGGATACGGCCAAAACCACAGAACCCTACCACCTTTGTTGCAGAATATTATCAATTTCTGCAGAAACCAGGAATGACTCAACATATACGGCAACTACAGGCAACAGTACTCCAAGACTGTCAACACTTTATTAAGGCCAAAGAAATTGTTGCCTTAAAAGAAAATAACATGTTTTTGCAACAATATTCTAAGGAAAAGCAGGAGCACAATCCTTTCAGTCCTACTAATCTTGAAACAACAATTTCAAGGGTACCCAACTACATCAAGTGTGTTCAGCAATGCGCTAAAAATTGGATAGGGTATCACTTTCATTTTCCTATTCTGTGGATGCCAACAGAGGAATATCATGCACATCATAGGTTGGCCAAGAAGGATGAAGCAGAAGCCTGGAAAAAGATGAAAAATGTGCAAGGGTTTAGAGCTTCAACATAAAATACCTTCTATAGCTACTGCATAAGTAACTTGCACGCCAAGAGCCAGTATCTGGATTCTGATTCAGATAGTTGCCTGAGGACATGCAACCTTTTTAGTTGGAGGGGATGTTAGGACCCTGTAATGTACCTTTTTATTCATATATTTTTCTATCATCCCATCCTTTTCCAGTTCATATTTAAAGCCTATATCATCACTTCAATCTATTTTTCCAAAGGTATATAATGTTTCTTCTCTTTACTATATGTTTAACTTGTTTTACATGTAATCTTACATTACTTTCATACTTAGCCATTAATTGGAAATATATAGTTGCTTGAAGACTAAGGTTAATTCATCGTTGTTGTCTGAAGACCACGTTGTTGAAACAGTCCAAAATACGCAAATCCCGTTGCTGAAACAATCCAAACAATACGCAAATCCTGTTGCTGAAACAATCCAGACAATACGCAAATCTCGTTGCTGAAACAGTCTGTGATTTGCGATGCTGAAACAGTATTTCAGGTACGGCAGCAACAAGAAAGGATAATTAAGCGAGTTGTTACACTGGCCGCAACAACTGCACCTCGAAGCTAGCACCATCATAACCACTATAACAACATTCTTGCCATGGAAGAACAAAATATCCTATTCCAGCACAGAAGATCAGATCGGGTTAAGAATAGGATTTATGTAATTAAATGTATAATAGATGTCTCCTCTTTAAAGAGAGGAGACATCAGCATTAGAGAACATTACAGATTACGGAAGGTTTAGCTGAAGGGAATTACAGAGAAGGAACATGAATCATTTTTTAATGTGTTACATTTGACAGATGAATAAAAGATTGTTCTGAGCATTTCTTCTTAATTCAATTTTCTGGGGAATCTTGTGAGAAGGAAAGGGCCCACCTTCCTCATAAGATTCACCCATTAATTTATGTAGTGTGTTGATCGTTATTTTCCTTTATGCCTTGTTAAAACTCTGTTTTGCTGAAATCATTTATGCATTATTGGAACTCTGTTATCTATTGCTGAAACTCTGTTTCCATTGATTGTCACATTTTTTTCATATAATTCATTCCTAGGTAATCGTTGATTATTTCAAATTGGTAATATTGTTTATAGAATGAGTTTGTAAAAGTGTGGTAGTTAGAAACAGGTGCTGAAGATTCCTACTTGGGGAATAGGGTCATGTTCTCTGTTATAGCATAATTGGTCTTTTCTTCTGCAGATTGATTTATTTTCCTAGATTGTTGTTTTTTTTAATGTAATCTAGGATTCTTCTAATAATTGTATACAATAGGAAGATTGCTTTTGTTGTAACTCAAAGTAGAACTTCAGTTTGTTTGAAGCAAGGTGTGATTAGTGTAATTATTACTACAACTTTTCATTGCTTTTGAGATTGAGCATATACAGTGTGTGATTGCCTTTGTAATAAACATACTTCCTTGGGTTGACAATTTATGTAGCACTTGATTGTTTAGATTAATAAGCAATTAAAGTGACCAACACGAATTAGCCTCTGATTTTTTTAACCTTCAAGGTGACAAGCCTATTTTTATTTTAGGTCCATTTGTAGAAGACAGAGATGACTCTACCCCTCCCTTATATCTATCTATGAATATTCATGATAAGATATTACATAATTGTTTAATGGACTCTGGAGCCTCACATAATTTGATGCCCAAGGTATTCATGGATGAACTAGGTCTATAAGTAACTAGAGAATACCAAGATCTCTACTCTTTTGATTCTCGGAAGTCCAATGCCTTGGTGTCATCAAAGACCTTGCAGTAAGAATTTTTTAGTTACCCATGAGAGGGATGGTGATGGATATTGGTGTAGTTAACATTCCTCCTAGATTTGGTATGTTACTTTCTAGATCATGGATTAAAAGGTTGGGAGGAACTTTGCAAATGGATTTCACTTATGCTACTGTCCATGTTTTTGGAGGAGAACAAAGAAGACTTTATAGAGAATCTCAGCTAGCATATATCATTAGTGACAAAAAATACCCCAATACTCATTCGATTTAAGCTAAAACAACTGATGTGGGTTCAAGCATTTTACAGGTGGATAATTATGCCCTTCCCATAGAAAGTTTTCATATTTTGAAGCCTACAAAAAATCAAATTAGTGATGAGGGTTCTCAGGTGTGGCAAATGTATTTTGATGACTCTTGTTATAGAGAAGGAGTTGGTGCAGGAATAGTTCTCATTTCCCCTTTGAAAGAGAGCTCCACTTTTTCTTTCAAACTTGAATTTGAAGCAACTAACAATGTGGCTAAATATGAAGCTATTTTAATTGGTTTAAAAACAACAAAAGACATGAATATTTCAGAAATTTCTATTTTTGGAGATGTTGAACTTATTATTCAGCAAATCAGAATTTTTTATCAAACTAAGCATCCCAGACTCACAGTTACCAGAATGCAATATGGAGCATTATAGAAGACTCATTCCTGGCCTTTAACATTTCTTTTCTTCCAAGAGAAAGTAATATTTTGCCTGACTCAATTTCTATTTCAGCAAACTCGTTCAAGATTCCAATACCTATAAAGCTTAAATATGAAGTGTAAGTTAGGTTTATACCTAGCATTCATGATAATATCAAACATTGGAAAGTTTTTGAGGATGACCAGGAGATTTTAAGATTCATTGAAGCTGGTGAAGAATTTGTTGTCATAAACATTGATTAGGATGAAGATCTCATGAAGGATAATGTTGATTATCAAGATACCAAAAATCTGGAAAAAAAAACAAATTGTTGATTAGCCTATCATACAACTACATACCAATCATATTCCCAAGGGGTTAATCCCACTCAAGAAGTTTTTTTATCAAAACGATGTTTCAATTAAACCAAAGCTAGTTGAAATAGATGCAGAATTGGAAGATTACAATTTGGGCACAGAACTAGAACCAAGGTATGTTAAATTGTCAAAATATTTATCATAAGAAATAAATATTGAATACCACAAGTTGTTTTGTGAAATTTTTGATGTTTTTACCTGGAAATATGAGGATCCTAAGACATATGACATAGTTATCATTGAGCATAGATACCATTGAAAGATAGTACTAAGCCATTTTGGCAAAAATTAAGATAAATCAATCCACTATTGTTACCAGTGATGGAGAAGGAAGTGAAGAAACTTTTGGATGCTAAAATCATCATTCCATTAAGATACTCATATTGGGTTTCTAATCTAGTTCCAATAACAAAGAAGAGTGGTGAAGTCAGATTATGTGTAGATTTCGGGAATCTTAACAAATGCTCCAAGAAAGATGATTATCCATTTCCAAAGATGGAGCATATTCTTCAAAAGGTAACTGCGTCAAATAGAATTTCCATGTTAGATGGGTTCTCTAGGTACAACCAAGTATCTGTTTGGCCAGAAGATCAAGAGAAGACAACATTCACTACTCTTTAGGGAACATTCAAGTATGCAAAGATGCCATTTGGGCTTATGAATGTTGGAGCTACTTTCCAGCAGGCTATGGACATTGCATTCATTGGCGAAAAAGACAAATTCTTGGTCATCTATTTGGATTATATTACTATTTTTTCAGCTTCAGATCAAGAGCACCTTCAACACTTGAGACAAGTATTTGTTAAATACAGAAAATATCATTGAATACAAATAATTCTCATTTCACTCTTAAAGAAGGTAAGATGTTGGGTCACATAGTTTATAAAGATGGAGTGAGAATTGATCCCAAAAGAGTGATTGCAATTCAGGCCTTAACACTACCAATGTCCAAGAAAGATATTCAATATTTCCTTGGTAAGGTCAATTTTTTAAGAAGATTCATTTCCAATTTTGCTGAATAAGTGAAGCATATTACTTGTATGCTAAAGAAGGACAAATAAGTAAAGTGGACATTTGAAGCCAGAAATTCATTTGAGCTGATAAAAAATATATCATTGAAGCACCTCAGTTGGTAAGCCCTGGATACTCATAGCCTTTCTTGATCTTCTCATTTGCCTCTCAAGATACTATTGTTGTTGTTTTATTACAAAAAGATGCAGAGAATAAGGAAGCCCCCATAGCATTTTTCAGTAGAGCCCTTAGAGATGCATAATTGAAGTATGAAATGTTAGAAAAGCATGAATATGCATTAATTAGAGCTCTGAAGGGTTTTAGAGTTTATATTCTGCATGCTCAAATTATTGCTCATGTACCTTCATCTACTATTAGAGAAATGTTATTTCAGCCTGATATTGATGGCAAAAGAAGTAAGTGGGTGACTAAAGTTCTTGAATTTTATTTAGAGATAAAGCCTAACAAACTAATCAAAGGTCAAAGATTAGCCAAACTACTAGCTGAAGAAAATTGTAGAGTTTCGGGCTTGAATTTCATGGATGAAAAACTAGAAGGGGAAATTTCAGAACCTATTGACAGCATGATAGTAGATTTAAATATTATTGAGTGCAACTGGTATAAGGATATCAATTATTTTCTACAGAATTTTAAACCCCCTCCAAATTTTGATAAAAACAGAGTGAGATCTTGGAAGTTGAAAATCATTAAATTTTTCATCAAGGATAATTTTTTATATTGGAAAGATCCTACATGATTTTTGTTGAGGTGCATTGACCCAGATGAGTCTAAGAAGGTTATGTTTGATATGCATAGTAGTTTTTGTGGAGGGCATCATTATTGGAGAACTATTTTATACAAAATACTTAGAGCTGGCTATTTTTGGTCTAGCTTGTCTTTTGATGTATATGCTGAGGTGAGAGCATGTGAAATTTTTCAAAAGCTCACTAGTAAAAAAAAAAAAAAATTTTACCTCTCAAGCCCATAGTTGTTTATGCACCTTTCCAGCAATGGGGATTGGATTTCATTGTGAAATTCATCCACCTTCAAGTGGACAGCATTGTTGGATCCTTGTTGCAACTGATTACTTCACCAAGTGGATTGAAGTAATACCTACCAGGAATGATACTCATAAAGTCATCATTAAATTTCAGGAGAGAATCATAACCATATTTGGATGTCCATCAAGGCTAGTAGCAGATAATGCAGCTGCTTTTAAAGCTACACCATTGGTAAATTTTTGTGAAGATTATGGTATTCAGCTTACTCACTCTACAGCTTACTATCCACAAGGGAATGGTTTAGCTGAATCACCTAACAAAACTTTGGTAAGAATCATCACCAAGCTATTGGAGCACAATAATAAAGCTTGGGACTCTAAACTGAAATTTGCTTTATGGGCTAACAGGGTGACAATCAAAAAAATCTATTAATACATCACCCTTTCAAATGGTTTATGGAATTGAGGTTGTTTATCCATTCCAATTAGCCATTCATGTAGCTAAATTTCTACAAGATCATGAAGTTGAGCCAAATGACATGACCAGAAGAAATTATCAGATCATAGAAGTGCAGCAAAAGTGAGAACATCAATATTATTTGGTAAGAAAATATCAGCAAGTTGTAAAGTAAGCCTTTGATAAAGCGACTGAAAAGGAATATTTTCAGATTGGAGATCTGGTGTTCAAATGGGATGCACAACATCAAGACCTAGGTAAGCATTCCAAATTTGATGCTTATGGCTTGGTCCTTTCAGAATCTCCAATATTTTGCAAAAATTTACTTTTTATTTGCAACGTCTTGATGGGACATAACTATTTGGATGCCCATTTATTGGGCGCTTCCTCAAAAAATTATTTTAATAAGGCTATTGGTGGACTAAATTCACTATAAATATCGGTGTGTTTCATAATAAGACTCCATAACCCAATGACAAAGCAATGAAACTACAAAATATTCTTAGAGCCTCGCAGGGAGAGTTATATCCCCCGTGGAGCCAATGTTAGCATAATTCTATGCTTAGTCATGAGTGTGTTTTAAATATTTTTATTTTTAGGATAAAATTGTAAATTTCAAAAAATAAATTAGAATGCTGACGGAAGTTCCGATAGCGTCTTTTTTAACCCTTTCGGACAGTCTGTTTTTCCTTTACCTGATGCTACCAAAAGTTCCAGTAACCTCCCATGTTTTAAAATAAAAATAAAAAATTGCACTCTCTTTTGAGTTAAACACATGTTCCAAATATCAAATAAGGTTTAAACCTTTTTAATCATGAGCCATGTCACGTGATAGTGAATTTTATATGTTTGAATGATGTTAAGTTAGTCGTGGTTATACATGGAAGAGCTAGGTGTCAATCCACAGTTACGAAATACTAACCGATGTTTATCCAGTCTGTCATCATAAGTCGTTGTGTCCACATGTCAAAGGTATGTGATTAGATCAAAATATATCATGGAGCTACGATTTAATGTGGTGAATGTTTGGTTAATCATGCATGAGTGTTGCTAGAATTTTAGGCCTGCCATAAAATATGATGGAGGTGACTACCAACTCCAACACCATTCATCTCCAGCCACCTGTTGCAGATAATCTGAAACAACAGGAAACCAAAAGATATCACGAGGTGTGGTATATGATTTTTGACATTTCCCATTATGAAAAGATCATGTGCATGGAAAATTGAACCAACATATCACTTAAAGTCGTTGAAAGAAAATGAAAGGGATCAGTTTTCAATTTCGATTGTTGGTGAACAAGCAGTTCTAGTGAGCAGCTTGAGGAGGAGACTAAGTTTTCATCCAATTTTCATTAAAAATTTAGCAACACCTATTAAGTAAGTCTTTATAATCTTGACACCTTTCTGATATAGCAGACAACCTTCTTTATTGCTCAGATGACTAAAAAAGGAGGAAAACTTAATCGTATTGAACCTCAATGGGGCTGATTTAATAGATGTCAAACCGAATGTGAGGAGGTTTTTTGTATAGACTAGGTGGTATCCATTTTTCTCAAGGTTAGGAAGATCTCATCTAGGAGTAGCCAAATAATTTTCCCTCTCATTCAATGGACAAGAAGCAAATGTTTATGGCCTCAAACTCCAAGTATCGGCAGAATCTATTAATGAAGCTTTCCACCTCCCACGGGAAGGAGAGAAATGGTTTAAAAACCAAGTTATTAATGGAGAAGACCTCAATAGCTTCATCAAGGATGAATACAAAGACCCTAAATGGGCTAAAGGGATTCCTAGTAGTTATCTCAAGCATGAATGGGCTAAAACTGTCAAGATCGTTAAGATCTACCTTACTTGTGAGAGGGGGTATACTATTTTATTTATGTATCACATGAGGTTTTTGTTTCACATTGCATGTATGAAGACTCTCAACCTACCTTTCTTCTTGCTAAAAAGCTTGACTAATATGTCAGCTAGAATACAAACCCATGCAGCAGCTCCAGATTATAGCATCTACCATCCATCTCATATCAAGGTGTTGGTTGTTGAAGAAATCAGAAAAAGAAACCAGACTTGGGAGCATTTCCTATTTTATAGGGTAGGCCAATCTGCACCTACACAAAAAAATTCTTGCTTAGCAATCTCCAGCCTCACAACAACATTCTCAACCTGCTAAGCAGAAGGGAAAAATTCAGAAACCAACTACTTCATCAGTTGGTAAAGGGACTAAAATGAATTCAAAGAAGATGAATATCTACAAAAAGGGTAAGGCCAAAAAGGAAAAGGAAAAGACTCCCCCAAACAAAGTTGAATAGAAGTTGTAAAAAGGAGAGAGTTCATCTATTAGCAAGCCCAAATCAATGAATATTGTGCCTCTTATTTCTCCTTTTCCCAAGGTATATTCCAGAGCACGGAAAGGAAATACTACACATTAGGGGAATTTTGAGGTCTAAAATGGGCCTCCTAAGGAAAATGTACAATCAAAATTCACTTTATGAGAATCAATCACATTTTAGGGGATGACATCATCCTTAATGGTTGAGATGGCATTGTTTGAGTTAAAGGTATTTACTTGTCACATTCTCAATGGTGGATAAAAACTCATGGTTAACCATGGTAGTGCTCTAAGTACTTTTAAAGTCAAAGTAAAGTACTCATAATAAATGTCATTTCACACCTTTTGAATAAAAATATATTATTGTCATTTCATATTTCTTGAAAGAAACAATGCATATCCTTATACATTTATTATAGTATGTTATAATATATTATATTATTTTTATATAGTATATTAATTACATGTTATTATACAATTTAAATAATATAAATTTTAATTAATAGCATATAATATAATTAATAATTTAAAAATTTATATTTATATTTTATTTTAAGTTATTTAAGTACAAAGGAAAAATGCATTAGTTGTTTAATGATAATGACTTTTTCTTGAAAAGCTCATTCTTGTTTATAGTCACATCAATACAATTTTTTTATTAATTTTATTTTGGTACAACTTTTGAATTGAATTTAACTATGGTTACATGGATTTTGGTGCAAAAAGTGAATTGAAATTCATAAATATTATTTTATTGGTTTAGCTACTATTTTATTATTTCATTAGGAGGCCCATTTTAGACCTCAAAATTCCCCTAATGACTGCAGAAAAATCAAAAGAACAGGTGCTACTACAAGTTTTGGTAGCAAACATTCAGAAAAAGGTTCAGAAGGATTATCAGCCCACCAAATCAGATGAGGAGCTCCTGAAGGATGCAGGATATGATATTAGCAGCAAGAAAGTACAAAAAGATGCAAGACAAGTTGTTGGAAGCAGGAAAAGGCACACAAGAGCTAGCAACAGATTCAGGTTGAGATCCAAATGCCTGCATAAACCAAGCTTGCTAACATAAGTTATAGATGTGGAGAGGAAATCTGAAGGGTTACAAACTGTAACTCCTTCAATCGCATAATCTAGTGGATTCAAGAATAAAGAAAAGGGTAAAACTCCCTTAGGGCAGCAAATATGAACCTCTAAGAGAAGAAAAGTCTAGAAGAGCTCAGAAGAGAAAAATTTCATTGGAAAAGAGAAAACCACCAAAACTACAAGGTCACAATCAATAGTTGATAGAAAAATAGATTTAGATAAGCTTGCAAAAGTTGCAGCTCATATGGAGGAGAGGTGAAAGGATGTCCAATGAAGTATCATTTTGCCTATTAGTTATATTTTGGAACAGCTCGACTTTCATAACGTTTTATTCTGCACAGATTATTTCAAAATATCTTGTTGTGCATTTTTGAAAAGGAAATAGAGCGCTACTGAAAATTCCGGTAGCATTAAAATTTTTGCGTGGTTATATGTTTTTACCGAAAGTTCCGGTAGCATCTGTTTTTAATGATTGTTTGATAGTTGTCGGCAGAATTTTCTCCCTATTCCAAGGATGATAAGGACTCCTAACGATATGGACATGTCAAGTGATGGTTGATATGTAGTTTTGAGGTTGTTAAATGACACATTTAATGAAGCCACATGGGTTTTAAATAACCAAGATCATGGAGAGATAGATCAACAGAAAAGTAGGCAGGTTTCCAACACACTCAGAAGCACAGTTTGAATTGTCTTCTTTTTTCCTATCTACATATCTCATGTTAGTTATATTTCGATAGGATATGTCTTTAATATGCTATAACTCCTAAGTAATGAGAGGAAGAGTGGATCCTTATTTTTAGGAGAGATGGAGTTGGTGCCTCTCTCTCTATAAATATAATTTGTAAATACCAATTCAAGGTTGGATTTTGGTCAACCAGAAGACTTTTTCATAATAAATAAAACTCATTTTGTACTTCATGCTAGAGGATTTTTTGTTTCAAGGACTATCTAATGTATGGGGTGTTTCTCTTGTTATTTCATTCATCTAATTTATGAGTTGCAGCAGCTAGCAAGTAAGAGTAAGAGCACTGTTAGAGGATTTAATATTTAATTATCTATTGTTCATTCTTCTGCAAATCATCTATATGTTGTGTAAAGCATGCTATTGATGGTTTCATGAAGGATTTATGAGATTCTTTATGCATTTATTCTGATTTCTAAATTTTGTTTCCTTTACATAAAATAGAGTTTATGTAAAGGGCCACTATTAGTGGTCATTCTTGTTGTTGATATCCATCTTGATTCATTTTTTAGCTTGTTTATTACCTGCTAACCTAGTAACAACACTTGATTTGATGGCTAGTTTCCTCAACAATGAGTGTAGCATATAATTATTTTGATAGGAATTTCCCATCTTATTTTTAAGTATGAAAACTACGACCTGGAAAAATGGTTTTTTTATTACATAAATTTATGGATTTAAAACTTTGCATTTTCTTATCTAAGGAAAGGATTTGTTGTGTTCTTTACATGTAAAACACCAAAACTTCTTTGTTTGTGGGAATTTGTGTCAATATCATTTTTTCCTGATCAATGGAACAAATGACATGTGCAGAAGAAAATGAATTAAGGAATGGATGCATTATAAACCACAAAATACAAAATTTCTTCATTTTTGGGGATGTCACAAATGAAATTATCTCTTCATATATGAAACTTCAAAAATAAAATTATTACAGAGAATAAGATGTCATGGGTAAAAGACTAAAAATATATAGTACAAAAATCTACAGTTTTTCATCCTTGTAGCGGGCAGTTCATTTTTACTTTAACACGAGATATAAAACATAAGATTTAAAAAAAAAAAAAGACTGCATTTAGAAGTGAAATTTGAAATTTGAAATAGTTTGTATTGCTTTTGAGAAACAGAGTTTTTATTTTCGTGAAAAATACCGATATACATTAAAATTACTTAAAGGGGATGCCTTGTATAGGAGTCATTAGTGATTTGGTGCCAAATATTGTGTTGTTTTCAAGATTTTTCTATTGTGAGGTATGATTTTAAATGCAAAAATAAAGTAGAGAGAATATTTAGATACTATGCTCAAAATATGCAGCTTCTAGTAATACAATGTTCTTTTTTTCTTTCAAAACCACTTTTTTTAATTGTTATACGTGCAGAGACTAGCATGGGGCTATAGTAAATAATTTCCATGACAAAAATTTATCAATGTTATTTTCAAATCATTATATATCATATATTACTTTGTTGATCTAGATAGTGTGTTCTTATTTTCTCCTCCTCCTCCAAAAGCTTCTTATTTTACTGGGTCAAAAATTAAAAATTAAGTATTTCTACATATTTGATATGATAGGGTTGATTAAGTTTCTCAAGTTTTCATAGGTGGTACTTTCTTGGGGATAAATATGATGCAGGATATAATATTTTAAAAATTGGCTTGGCTCCTAACTAGCAAGAATATGCATAGCGCACACAAAAACACAAAAATTGTGGATGATCATGTTCGTATGCATATGTGTGACTTTCAATTAGTAGTCCATCAACTTGAGAATTCCTCTCTCAGTCATGTGTAACAAGTATAGAGGGAAGCCACATGGAATTTTTCTCAGGTCCCAATGTTCCTAAAAATGTGGGAACTATTGTTGTTATTTCTATTGTGGGGTCATGTTAGGTTACCATTCCTAATTGTGGAGATTCAAGAGTTTTTAATTGCCATGGAGGGAAGGCCTATCCCCTTTCAGATGATCACAAAGTATGGCTTGTTTTCTTTGGAGTAACGTTGTTATTACCCACAAGTTATCATTTTGTCAGATGTTTCCTTGCATCAACACATATATGCTCTTTCATTTGGGGATCTGACCGAATATTTTCGTTATTGCGGCTTGAGAGAGTGGAGGAGATGTAAAGGATTAATGCAATGGGGGCAAGCTTATTTTTTGGAATAGATATCATGTTTTATAAGTTCTTGAAATGTCAAGGGCCATTGGTATGATATGTTTGTGCAAAATAACAATTACATATGTGTTCTTTGGTGCTTTCTTGGTACTTGATATATCTATTACCATTTATAATACTTGTAGGTGATCATTATTTGAAACTATGTATTATTCCTGGCCCTGATATAATTACATTCATTGAGCGAGAAAAAAAAAATATGAATTTCTAATACTGGTCGGTGATGGATTATGGGACATTATATCAAATAAGGAGGCTTGTGATATAGCTCATAGGTGTATCGCTCATTGGCATAACAAGAATCTAGTCTCATTTTTAAAATCAATGGATCAGTCAATGGACGCTACAGCACTGTCAACTTCTAATCATCTATGAAAGCTTATTATTTAATGTGGAACCTCTGATAATATAATGATTTTGTCTATGGACTTGAACACACATGCAAAACAATAGCAACATAATAGCTTAAATCACCCCTTGTAGAATTTAAGGATTGGATACGCCATCTTTAACATGTAGTAGGCAGATTGAGAGATCATTTTTGGTCAGCAGTATGTGATTATGTGCTCAGTGTTAAATCTAAAAAATGGAAGTGCTCAGAATCGATTGGAAATTGAATGACGGCAAAGAGCTTGTCGCCAAGAATATGACACAATTTGTTTCATCGAAAACCGACTTTGGATGAGGAAGATAGGGCCTACTGTTCGCTTTTCTAAATAGCTAAAAAATTTGCAGAAAGGACAGAATGCTAACATGGCAGCCTAATCAGAAAAAAATGGATATTCTAGGAATATTCCATCATTTTCGCCCAATGACACTATGACAAGTGTCACTGCAGGATTCGCTGGAAGGTTTGGAAGGTGAAATTTTGTTATTATCTCCTAAGGTCGAATTTCATATTTTAATGGTCGAATGAAATTTTATTATATGGTTGAAATATTCCAACCAAAGGCGAACACGTGGTGCATCCAGGGGCCGCCACGTGCCCCCTCTAGTGGACCAAGGTTAAGGCCAAATCACAATGTCAAAATCTGAATTATCAACAATTATCAAAGGTTGGATTAATGTTTTGTGGCGCAAAACTTTATACACAGGCTGGGCAAAGGTCAGGGTTTGACCCCATGACCTCCCCCAAACAATGCGCCTTACTTAACACCATACCACGGCATCATAACTTAATATATATAGCCTTCGACATATATTTAAATTAAAGATGTTGGACCGGTGGAGGTAAGGAGGGGGCCAGGCCCCTCACCACAGGACCTAAAGCGAAGACCAAAGGCAAAGCGCTTAAACTTTAATGTGCAGGATTAAAATTAATACAGTTTACTTAAACCATTAATCCGAGGTTAATTTGTGATAATCCTCATTTTAATCTCGATTAAATTAAAACACGCTTAGTGCATTTAATCCGCACTTATCCATAGTTAAACACCCACTTAACCTTTAATTAAACATGATTAATACGTCAGCCTGTTTGGCAGAGCCCACAAATTTGGTGTTGCCCCCAAATTTAGTGGCCCTAACTTGAGTTATCTCCAGATTTAGTGGGGCTTCCTAGGCCAGAATTGAGGAGGCCATAAATTTTGCAAAATTCGACCAAACTGGGAGCAAGAAGAGTCTATTATGGATTATTTGGACATTTTGAACACATTGAAGTAGGTTTTAGGAGCAGTAGATGATTGTAAACAACATTTTTTCACATTTGAGCCAATATAGAGGCCCAAGCCATGGAAGATGGACCAAAAAGATATAGCCCAGAAGGGGTGAACTCCTTCATCAAAACACTATGTTAATGGATCATTATTTTAAAAGAGGAAGCATACAAGAAGGCTTTCTATGAACTGACTAAAAGGGTTAGGATCCTCGTTGAAGAGAGGGACAAAAAGGATGAAGAGATGGATTCAAAGGGTAGTGGAGTAAAGCCTCCTCCATCTCCACCATCTTCATCATCATCCTCATCATCACCATTAACATCATCTTCTACTTCCACAGCCAAAACCACCCATACTCACGCAAAAACCACAAAAGGAAAAACTCCCTTACTCAAACTTGATGTAAAATTTGAGCTTGCAATGTATAATGGCAAGGTAAACGCAAGGCTGGATAATTGGATTCGTCAATTAGAGGTTTATTTCAGAATTCAAAACCTTCAAGAAGGTGACATAAAGATTCAATTGGCGTACTTGAGGATGGAGGGATCTTCACTTGTATGGTGGGAAGCAAGGACTCAAGAAGAGATTAAAAACCATGGTAAGATCTCAATGTCTTGGTCAAGTTTTATTGTGGCCATTAAAAGGAAATTATATCATCTAGCTTACATGCAAAAAGCCATTATGGACTGGTAGAATTTTAGACAATTGAAAGGGAAAAGTCTGTAAGATTATACGCATGAATTTAGGAGAAGAGCTCTTATTTTGGGTATTAATTTGTATTCTCGAGAAACCTTGTTAAATTATATTGGGGGTTTGCACAATTACCTTAGGCACACTATTCTCATGTTCAATCCCACAAACTTAGATGAGTTTTGTGTTCAAGCCACACATTTAGAAGCAAGAGGGAAACATAGTGTAGATGACAAAAGTGATAGTTTCCTTGAGTATGAGGGTAAAGTAAAGGGAAATTTTAATGGAAGAGGAAAGAGAAGTAGCTCTACAAAAAAGAGAAAGAGAAACTCACATGTAAACATTGTTCGAAGAATCATCGTGATGAAGACCATTGTTGGCAACTTCATCCAGAGTTGAAGCCAAAGAAAATGGGAAAATTGTTGCCATAATTGAACATGACTTAAGTTCAAATTCAAGAGATGAAACAAATATTACAACAATGGGTTTGAAAGGTAAGAACGTAGCAAGCACTAGTTCTTCAATTTGTTCCAATGTAACTCAAGATGAAGATACAATAATTGAACTCTTTCATATTAGAGTCGTTTCTAAACATACCAAGATAGACACACTTTTTTATAGTGGTTCTCAAGCTAATTTCATTTCCTTAGACTTATTTAAGGATCTAAACCTTGAAACCGTTATACATCAAAGACAGTATCCTTTAAGGTGGATATGCAAGAATGAAAAATTGCAGGTAACAAGGAAGTGCATACTAAGGTTTGCAATCAATTCAAACTTTCTTGATGAAGTTGAACTTGATGTGGTGTCACTTGAGATTTCAGGTATTGTTGTGGGAAGTCCTTATATTTATGATAGGAAAGTAGTATTTCATCACCATGAGAATAAGTATCACTTGTTTAAATATGGAATTGAGTACATAGTTAGAGCACTTAAGAAGAAGACAAGTTTGTCTCTTATACATGCAGGAGATATGAAGAGAAGAATGAATGCAAGTCAAATTTTGACTTTGTTAATGATCAAACATAGAGATGTTTTGAATGAGGCCTTTCAAAAATATGCATTGAATGAACAAGCTGATTTCATTAAAGTTTCTTATGATTGTAATGAGATGTTTCAGGAATCTAACATGTTGCCTTTGAAAGGAGGTAAACAAGATGTGAAATATTTGTAGTAGTCAACATCAATGTTGAGCAGTGTTGGAAACAAGATGTCGATGCAAGAGAGTGTAAAAGTCAAAGAGAAGGTGCCAAAGAAATTTTACAAAGAAGGCATAGGTTCCACAAGTGCTTGTTTTTTGTTTCCGAAGGGTACATGGCAATGGTGAAAACACTTGGTCAAAATTTGATGCAAGTACAAAGCACGATTAGCTAAGAATCACCATGACGACAGTGTTCGAGGTGAGATAGTTTTTAAGTTTCCTTTTATTGATGACCGAGGTAAGAACAAGTTTTTTTCTACAATAACGGCTTGTTTCTCTCCAAATTCAGGGAAATTGCAGCATGACGGTGCCTACAACAGCAAGAGAGTGTCTCAAGAGTCAAGGAAAAAGCTTAGTTTTTTGTGAAAAGCTCGAGTTGATGAAAATGGGACTATATTAGTGGATTGAGACTGGAAGGGTGAGGGAACTGTACCCTCATCCACATGATCAGTAATCAAAGAGATTTTGGGGTCCAAAAGGCTTATAGTGGGGAGGAATGATCAGGTGCTTAGTGTTAAATCTCAAAAATGGAAGTGCTCGGAATCGATTGGAAATTGAACGGCAACGAAGAGATCGTCTTCGGGAATCCGATGCAATTCATTTCATCGAAAACCAACTCCAGATGAGGAAGATAGGGCTTGTTGTTCATTTTCATAAACAGATAAAAAAATTGCAGAAAGGACAGAATGATGACTGGCAGCCTAGTCAGCAAAAAAGGGATATTCTAGGAATATTTTGTCATTTTCTCCCAATGACATTGTGACAAGTGTCCTTGCAGGATTCACTATAAAGTTTAGAAGGTGAATTTTTTGTATTATCTCCTAAGGTCGAATTTCATATTTTAATGGTCGAATGAAATTTTATTATATGGTTGAAATATTCCAACGAGAGGCAAACACGCGGTGCAACCAAGGGCCGCCATGTGCCCCCTCTGGTGGACCAAGGTCAAGGCCAAATTGCAATGTCAAAGTCTGAATTATCAACAATTATCAAAGGTTGGATTAATGTTTGGTGGTGCAAAACTTTATACACAGGTTGGGCGAAGATCAGGGCTCGAACCCACGACCTTCCCCAAACAACACGCCTTACTTACAACCATACCACGACATCAAAACTTAATATATATAGCCTGCGACATATATTTAAATTAATGATGTTGGACTGGCAGGGGTAAGGAGGGGGCCAGACCCATGGGCCAGCCCCCTCACCACAGGACCTAAGGTGAAGACCAAATGTGGAGCGCTTAAAGTTTAATGTTTGGGATTAAAATTAATACGGGTTTATTTAAACCCTTAATCCGATGTTAATTCACATTAATCCTCATTGTAATCTGGATTAAATTAAAACATGCTTAGCGCATTTAATCCGCACTTATCCATAGTTAAACACCCACTTAACATTTGATTAATTCTGATTAATACGATGTCCTGTTTGGTGGAGCCCCCAAATTCGGCGATGCCCCCAAATTTAGTGGCCCTAACTAGAGTTATCTCCAGATTTAGTGGGGTTTCCTAGGCCAGAATTGAGGAGGCCATAACTTTTGAAAAATTCGACCAAATCGGGAGCAAGAAGAGTCTATTCTGGATTATTTGGAAATTCTGAACACATTGAAGCAGGTTTTAGGAGTAGCATATTATTTTAAATATCACTTTTTGTGCATTTGAGCTAATACAAAGGCCCAATCCATAGAAGTTGGACCAAGGATATGTAGCCCAGGAGGGGTGAACTCCTTCAAAAAAACACTATGTTAATGGATCATTTGATGGTTTGTTGTGCATTTTATTTTTTTTGTTCAGTAATATGTTTTAATTTTTAAATTTCACATGAATTTAACATAAAATTTGATACATTTACCTGTTTAACACTCACAAACACCTCAAGAAACCTATGCACATGAAGCAAAATATTAGAAAATTGTTTATAATTCTGAAGATGAAATTAGCATAGCAAAACTAACATTCAGATTCAGATCAGTATGTCCTTGGCGTTATATATTCTAGAGAAGGAACTATGCAATTGACTACAACTACATATCTAAATGGGAATAATGAGGATTTGTTTTGGGATGTAGATGCAATGCCCTCTTCATCTTTCTAGGTTGGCCAACTTATTTATCTTTCTTCAAATAGATAAAAATATATAAGACATTATTTATGAAAGCTTTTGAACGTTATAGAGAAAATTACTTTTATAAAATATAAATAGTACATGTACAGGAAATATTCATGAAATCAAATAAGCTTGCACAACTTGTTGCAATTGTGCTCTTGTGCATTCATGCACACACAGTGTTTGCAAGAAAATTTAATGGCATATAGTGAAACTTTTAGAGAGAGACAACTGAGAGATGTATACATAAAGTAAAAATAAGTTCTAATTTGTATAAGGAAAGGGAAAAATATATGAGTAAGAATAACTTAGAATAAGTCTATCAAGCATGTTAATATTTTTTTAAGGAAAGGGAAAAATATTTGATGCAAGCAAGATGACTTCCACAGACTTAATAGTTTACTGACAACCTATTGTGATGGGGAGGAATTGTATTTAAATGGTTTCATGGACATAATTTTGGCTCATCCAATGGTGGGGACTGTTGTCAAGACAGATGAAGATTTCCTTTTTGGTGTTATCACGACCATTAACTTGGCAAGATATAAGGTTGGCATTTTTCAGATGGAGAGTTGACTTGCTTGTCTTTTATTTTAGGGTTTCATTTGTTATGTGTTAGTAGTCATATTTTATCAATTTTACCTTTTTCGTAAATTATCGCTTGATGCTCTCTTCCTATTTTCTTGTGCTATATAGGGAACTATGAAAAAATTAAATTTTATCTTTTTAGTATGATGAAAGATATCATTAGATTCAGAACCTATTGGTTTCTATTTTTGCTTTTTGAAATTATTTTTGACATTTAGTTTTAGATGAATTACCATCCAAAGAAAATTGACCTATTGTGTGTTTGTTGGTAGTTTAAACTGTTAGAATCATCTTATTCTTCACATTACATCTATAGGTCAACCTTTCCTTCTCATGGGCACTCTCCGATTTGAATAGTTTTTTGTTGAGTTATATTATTTTTCAGGTCTTCTTGTTCTCTTAGAAATTTAAATTGGACAGGTTAGTAGTTTATATTTTTAGTCATTTTTTAGTTTTGTTCCCCAGTTAAATGCACATTTCTTACCTTTAAGTTGTGGTCTACAAGTTTTCATTGACTTGCAAGTTTTCATCACTTCTGTATAATGCACTGCACTAGTTCATTACATACAACTAATTTTTATTAGCATTGTGTTAGTCTTATTATTGGTGTAAGAATGTAATTAGAATTTATGTTTTGCAAAATGATGGAATTATTTCATCTTTAGTTGACCATAGGACTATCATATAAATAATTTTATACATTGAATATGACTATTGCCTATTTATTTTTGTATGACTCTTCTATATTTGTTGTATCTGAACTTAAACATGTCATCTTATGTGATTGTAGGAACTTAATGTAACTAATTCAATTTAGATTTTTGTTGTGTTTCTTGTTTTCCCTTTGGACTCATTGAGACATTTTTTTTCAGGGACTTTGTAACACAAGCATTTAATATCCACATGGCTACGAAGGATGGTGGAAGTGAAGTATGTCATTATTTATATTTGTATGAGTCTTTTGTATTTGTTGTATCTAAACTAAATCATGTCATCTTAGGTGATTGTAGGAACTTAATGCGAATAATTCAATTTAGTTTTTCTTTATGTTTCTTGTTTGCTCTTTGGACTCATTGAGTCATTTTTTTTTAGGGACTTTGCAACAAGAGTATTGAACAACCCCAAGGTTGTGAAGTATGGTGGAAAGTGAAGTATGAAATTTTTACATTTTCGCAACTAATATTTTTTCACGGTTAGTGCATCGTTGCTAGAAAATTCCCAAACTAAGGTCAATTGTGTGTTAGATATCCAATTAGTGTCTATAGATTTACATAAATTTGTGCACTTATTTGTATTGTATGTCCATTTATCCAATGAATCCTCCATTCATGCTATTTTTCTGAGTTTCTTCTAAGGGAGTATTTCTCAAGGTAGCATAATTTTTTATTAGAGAATAAATCTAGTAGATGTTTGTTATGTGTGACATTGTTGAATTGAATTATTTTATTTTTTCAAATTTGTCTAACCC
The DNA here is from genome assembly GCA_034641835.2 of Pinus albicaulis. Classification (NCBI taxonomy): domain Eukaryota; kingdom Viridiplantae; phylum Streptophyta; class Pinopsida; order Pinales; family Pinaceae; genus Pinus; species Pinus albicaulis. The sequence goes on along the minus strand of CM076577.1, from coordinate 128,624,538 downwards.
TACTTATTTAAAAAGCAATGGCTATTTGATGCTTTTGAGGTTGAAGCTTTTTTCACCTATGGATTATTTATGATAGTTTTCATTTTAAATCTCTACAAAATGCCTTTGGTAATATTGATTGAGGGTATCGAGTCAAATTATATAAATCATTATATTTCTAGGTTATTGATTTATTTAAATGATGATAATCATACATGAAATTTATCACTTTATTGCTACATTTCCCTGTATTTTAGTGAATACATTCTTATGCTTGACTTCCCGGTCTAGTGAAATTTTAGAGTTCATATTTTGTTTCCATATATATACATATTTGGCACAATATTCTGAGTTTTTTGGAAGTGTAGTATGTACTATATCAACATGCCCATATATGACTTACTTAAGCTACAATATATAGATGTTTCTTAGAAAAAAAATATGTTTTGAGAAGTCTCACCATGGGAGGCTTAGTTGATGTTGTCAAAATATTTACTACATTGAAGTTATGAATGTTTAATTTGTCTTTCCCTGATACCTTGATGTTGTAATTATTTAATTTGTCTTTTCCTATTAGTTGTAGGCATAAAAAGTTCCAAGCTGATTCTATTTTCTCAATTGTTTTCACATAAAAACAGTTTTCCCATCATTATTAAGTATTGTTTGATGGACTGTATGAGAAAATATGTCACTAAATCAACATTAAATAAGAAAATTCTCTTGTTTCTTTTTCTTTATGTGATTTAGGAAGTTTTTTATGGGCCTTCGCAAGGATGGAAAAGGCCACTGGAGAAGTATTTTTAGAAACTTTGTTATGTCAAGGACAACAACCCAAGTTGCTATTCATGCTCAAAAGTGCTTCATTTAGCTTGATTCAGATAATAAAAACAAGAAAAGATCCAACACACATGATATCACCATTGTCCATGGTACATACATGATGAATTTTCCTTTAATGCAGGTTTCTACTAGGTAGACTAATTCCCCCTCAACACACGGAGAAATTAATCAATCACCATGTATGACATATCCATCTCAAATTTCATAAGGACCTCTAATAAACTCTTTGGGATATCAAGAAAATGGTAACCTTCTATTGTCTCCTCACTATCCTCTTTGTATAACCAGAGAGGGTTTGGGGGCCTTTCTCTAGGAACTATAATTTCTGATTCTTCTATAGGTATTCCCCACTCAGGATATCCTGGGAAGTTCGCCATTTAATATTTATGAAAGGAGAGGGAGTGAACCAACAAGATCAACGTTGCATTAATATGTCTATTTCTAGTTCAAATTCTTCTTCTTTCTTCTTACCTTGAAGAACATTCTTGTGTCCTATAAATATTCAAAGAATAGAATAATTGATGGGGGTCAACTTCTGTCATCTTTGCATATTTTCAGTTATGATCTATATTTGTGCACTAGTAAACACCCGACCACTGGACTACAGTTCTCTTTGTTGCTCCGTAGGCATGAACTGAATAAAGAGTCAAGAAGTATTCATTAGACATTTCTCAAGAATGAAAGCAAGCTGGTGAGGGTGAAAACTTAGGAAACAAGATGTTTCGGTTCACAATATTTTCTTTATACATTTGGTACTTCATCTAGTGGGGGTCCATTACAGGGATATGGAACTCGGATCCATTATAGGTATATGGAAACTCTCAGCATCATTCTACCAAATATGTAGTGATGTTGCACAATTCCTTCATTCATCTCAAGGGTTGTTGAGCTTATGCATAGTGTATTGGAGTTGCAAGTTCAAAAGTTAAGGGGAAGATAAAAACATGGACAGCTATAGGAAAAAGTATTATATATTTAGTATCAACTTGCTTTGTCTTTACAACTGATTTGTTGCTCAAATAATTCTTTTTCAATGTATACTACATAGGCCTTTGGTCGAATGGCTTCTTCTTTATTAGCGATGGTTTACAACTATGGTGTGTAAGCTCAAAGTGGTGATTGTGGCATGGCACACCCTTTAGATTGATGGGCTTAGATTGGAAGTGTTTTCTCTGCAATTATCTTCTATAATACCTTTATATGATGTTAGCAATGGGAATGACTTTGTTTATGGAATAGCCTTGTTTATTCCCGTACACAAGCAGGAGATGAATTCCCTTTGGATTTACCATGTATGGATTCTCTGAGTACTTGTTTCATGCCAATCATACTAAAATAGGACTCTTTATTTTGATGGTTTTAAGTCACGGGAAGGACCAAAGGGTTGTACATCCTAGCAAACTTCCATTATCGGCTAGGGTATGCTCAAAACCACCTATTTTGATGCCCTTGAAGAAATATTAGAAACTTGCAGCTTTCCCTCCCCTCTCGTACTCATGTGACATAATATAGCCAAGCATCTAATCATTTGTTCCATTATAGAGCTAGGGTCCCTAAGCGAAGGTTCCTTTGGGGTTTCCCTTGTGGGGTATCTTCATCAATAAATAAACCTTCTCTCTTGGATGAATTCTCTTTGGTGCAGGCAAGAGATGACAGACATCTTCCTACATGAATATATCAATTGCGTTGAATAATCTTGTCTTAGGCAATTCAATAATGGAAGGAAGTTGACTTAATATTCTTGTTGAATCCATAGACTGATAAATTGATTCATCCAACATTGTTTTTGTTGGCGTCACTTCAAAAAGGAAAAAAAATATCAACTGAAATTCTAGATGCAGAATTTATTCCTCATGCCTTCCATGTCCACATCCTTATTTCCTACAGCGATACCTCTCTGTCACTCTGCATTCATTTGCACTTCTATCAGTATGGATGTCAAAATCAACAAGGGAAAATCAATGTAATATGTAGCATTGTTGTTTTTTTTTTTTAAATCAGCCAATTCCATGGTTAGTAAAAGCTCGAAATGTAATTCCAACTGCTTTTTTTAAGAAAATATTAATTATGGAAAAATCCATAAAGTTGAATTTTTTTTCGATAATTAATTTATGATGATTAGAGGTTTTTTATTATTTTAATTTTTTTTAATAATTTTTAATTCTGAAAATTTGATTTTAAACCACATAAAATTAGTCATCCGCCAATCAAAAATTAGAAATCCAAATTTAAAAATTCAAAAAATCATTTTCAATTTCTAAAGAAAATAAGTTTAATATTTAATTTTACCAAAACTTTAATAAAATTTGGAAATAGTTTCTAAAAATTTGCAAATTAATTAAGAGTCAAAGGGTTTTGACCCAAACTGATTACAATATGCTTTCCTTTAGCAGATATAAAAACTAAAATTATATTAGCTTTACATTAAAAATAATAATAATAATAATAATAATTTAAAATAAACTAGCAATTTCTCCTAAAGGTGGAAAGGTACACCAAAGGAATGTAATATTTGGGAAGATCATCTACAACAAGGGTGCCTTAGCGAAGTTCCCTTTCTTGTATTGTTCATTCCAACATTCTTCACATCCATTGTATTGTTCATTTCCAGCATTCTTCACATCCCTTGTATTTTCAATCAACATATTTGGGCTAATGATATGTAGTCGTAACTAGCTTCTTGAACCAATCTTATAAAAGATGTCAAAATTATATCTTCCTCAACTCAATCTTTGAATGAACCTACCCTAAGTTTTTAAACATATAAATAATTATTAATTTTTTCTAGAAATGTGAGGAACTTGAAATAGAATATGACTGCTTTGATATATATATATATATATATATATATATATATATATATATATATATATATATATATACCATTGAAATAAAGTATATGTTTCGTATCATCTAAGGTATTTCAATTTATTCCTTCATCACTCAAGAAGATTTTCCAACTTGACATAACAATTATTAATAATTAATGCAATCTAAACAATAAATAAATAAATTAACTTATTATCCATTTGAACATTTATGGTCACATGTATACATTAATGTGTTATCCATTACGAGAATACGACAAATCATGTTGTTTCTGAAAATGAATTATTGGCCCTAAAACACTCTAATTTGATTTTAGATGATATGATGCTCAGCTAAATTTAAGATCGAACTGTTGGAATTGGTAAAAATCTAACCATGATATCCAAAGTTTAAAATTTAATAGAAACTAAACTTTCTTGAACGGAATTTTTTATAAAAAGTTGAAGGCACCAAACATTTGAAAATATTTCACACAAAAAGGCAAGCACTTAATCCCAAAATGGAAAAAATTCAGGAAAATGTTCTTCAGCAAAGCCTTGGACACACCCTTGTTCAACATTTAAATCATATCGAAGTTACAAGAAGAAAAAATTTGAAACCAAATATTGAACAAATTACCTTTTTTATCTATTCAAAGGATATGAAATCATCCCTAATCTCATTTCTGATGGTAAGATTCAAAATCTTCCCAAGGTGATATTTGACATGCCATTAACAATTTAGACAAAGGAAAACCAATCAATTTGATGCATTTCTTGTGGATTATCTCTTTCAGACCCTTCCAATGTTCATTTATAATAAATGAGGAGTTATTACTCCAATGGATGATGAACCCCTGTGACCTTTTGCCTCAGTTTTCACACAATTGGGGAGGATGATTCACATCATTCCTTTGTGCTTGATTGTATTTCTTACTCTGTTATTTCCTTTCTTTTTGTTAATGGTGATGGATCTATCTGATTCCAATTCAACCGTTGCTTCACCGAGTCCTATTGTTGGCTTAACTTTTGCCTTTTTCTTTGCTAACTCTTGCAAAAAATTATTAATACTGAAGCATGACAAATCCATTTGCAGCGATGATGAAATCTAAGTATGACATATCCATTTGCAGCAATGGTAAAATTGAAGCCGATGAAAACAAAGGTCTGGCATTATGTTTTGATCTTTTACTAACCATGGAAATTGGTTGATTTAAAAAACAAAAGCAACAATGCTACATATTACATTGACTTTTCCTTGTTTATTTTGACATCCATGATGATAGAAGTGTAGATGAATGTCGAATCCCTTGTTTTCTGGATAAGCTTAATCTATTTGGCAAGCTTTATCTATATATTCTATAAACCACCCTTCTCTAGGACATAATAGTTCACCACAATTATTTGTTGACTTATAATCTTCTTCTTCAGTAATTAAATTCAGCAAGGGGTTGTGTTTGTGAGATCCTTAATGTGGATTGCAATATTCTCATCACCTTGATTTCTACCCAACTTTGGTCTACCAAAGGAATTTTAATAAAAAGTTTTTCATGCATTTTTCCTTGTGAATTAGCTCTATACCACACTGAGATGGCTTATGATATGCGAAATGTGCGAAAATTGTGAATCATTTCACGGTAATTTATATTGCCACGAAATGTGTTTTAGTAGGGGCTCTGCAAAAATTTCTGGCCGACGAAGAGTTATACAATAGTTCGGCCGAACTTTTGATTACAAGTTCGGCCGAACTATTAAGACGTTAGATTTAACGAGCCTTCAGCGGAAAACATAGTTCGGCCGAACTTAGATTAAAATTTCGACCGAACTAACGCGTCACCAATTACGCAAAAACCAGGCTCTGAATACGGTTCTGCAAATTTGGACTGATTAAAATCCATGAAAGATTGTTAATTAACTGTCGGAACCAAGACAAACATTTTCAGAATTGAGTCTACTTTCAGGAAATATAACTTTTATGGAATTTCATAAACGTTTATTAATTTTAATTATTTTTTTAATAAAATGGGTGCAAACAATTTATGAGGGTCATTTTGATTCAGTGAAATAAAAATTTTGTATCTGCCAAAATACATTGTAAAAAAAATTGAAAAAATTATGGGGCATTACATTGGTCCATCGTCTCTAAAGGGTAGCTTTTAGATTTTTATTTTATAACTTATATGTTAAGAAATTTCTTGCGACGTGAAACATATCCAAAATACGCAGTTTTTCGTATTGGACCAGTTCAAAAAATTCTAGTAATTATGATATGCATCCATTGCCTTTGTAAATGTGACGAAAACAAAGTAGACTCTGTCTATATTGTTGTAACACATTTTGTTTTTTCAAAAACACAAATTTTCAATGAATACAACATTGTGTCATAACATGACTTGTTATGAATCCTTTAATTGTTAAGAAACACACACTCAAAGAAATGCTAAGTTGACATATCAAATCTGCATAAAAAAAATTCAAAGAATAAGTAATAGAAAGCTAACAAAATTTCTCACAACTTTTTTTTTTTATCGCAAAATGAAATTCTACACAAAAAAATTGTTATAGTTTGCAGAAAGTTGAAGAACGGAAAAAAATGAAAATTTTTTCTCAAAAAAGGGCAAAAAGTGTAACCTAGCTTCACATTTTCACCTGATATATATTTAATCTTTGGTGGAAGAATTCATGAATATAGGGACTATCATATTGAATAATATTATGTCAATTCAACATTGGGTTGGATTCATCAATATCCATGCTTTCTACAGTGCCTACAAGTTGGCAAGCACCATCTATTGCCACAACCAACTGTAGGGTACTACTCTTCTTAAGAATAATTGAGGTAGCCACTTTGCTAATATCGAATGAGTCCAATGCATGGATGTATCACTCCTATAGTTTTTTCCTTCCCGATGTCTGAGGATTACTTGTGTTATTTATTTCCTCTTGTTTATTTGTCTTTTTTCCTTCCAATTTTTTGGAAGTCAGTTGAGGGTTTATGATACTACCTTTGACATGCAATATCTCACTTTGATTCTTCTTTTAATTTATAATCAATCGTAGTCAACTTCCTACTTGATTTTGGCATTGTTTTCCTCCATGTAGTTGATTCATTAGACTTCGACTAAGGCATCTCACGAATAGATGACCCCCCATTATTGGTCCTGAGTTACTCAAAATTGACAATGGTAATCATAATTATTGATTTCATCTACTTAAAAATTAATCCAAAACATCGTTTATACTTTTACACTTCACTTCTAATAATATTTACCAATTTTTTTGCCTTTGGTCCTAGTTGGTATTTGTGTGTGGAGTGTTCGGAGGTGGTCGATATTCAGTTATGTGATTGAATCCTTTCTTTGGAAAAAATTTACATAAGAGAGGAGGTCTAATGCATACGAAACCATCATGAAAGTAGTTGTGTAATATCATTTTATTTTGTCAACTAACACCATTTCTTCTAATGTCAAAGGAACTTAGCTCAAGTGGTATGGTTCATGATTTGTGTCCCAAGTAGTATGGGTTCAATTCTCCAGGGACATGTTGGCCTTTGTGGCATCTATGAAATATTGATTATGTCACGCGGAATAGTGGTAGTCGTTTCTACAAAATTACCAATTATGCCTAGTGGAATGTACTCATTATTGTTAAACAAATACACACACACACACACACACACACACACACATTCTTCTAATGTTTTCTCTTCACAATAGTCATTCTAATTTTTTTTTAATCCACTCATATAAATTTGTTTGGGCCTCATTATTTATCTTTAACATTAATTATGGTCATTCATCAGTTTTCATTAGCAAGATGGTTAATGTATCTCATAACTTCTTTTGGGATGGCTTCTAAAAATATCTCATGGATCTTTGTGAAGATGTGAACTTGATTCTGGTATCATAAATTTATTTCTCTAGACATATTTCTCGATCTTGCATTCCCACCACTCACGAATCTCTTCCAAACTAAACATCTATGTATGCATAATTGCTCAAACTTAGTGGTAATGTATTGAAGGAGAAACACACACACACATAGAGAGAGAGCGAGATGTATGTATATATACATATATATAAACGCACACAAATGAAAGAAAATAAAGATAACACAAGGAGTGGGAGACCAATAAATAAACTTCTTTATTAATTTACCACAACACTAACAATAATTCCACTCTCTCTCTCTCTCTCTCTCTCTCTCTCTCTCTCTCTCATTCTTATACAATGAGTTATTTATATGACGTTAAATTATAAGATAGCTATAAATTACTAAATACCTTGGTTGGTCCACCTAATTATGTGGTCAACTAACTTAGATTTTGACTTGGTTAGTAGACATGGTTGCATGTTCAACCAACTTACATTTTGACTTGGATAGTCAATTAGGTTCGATTATAAGGTCTAATCAGCTGAGTCGACTATCCCTTCAAACAGTCCCCTTTCACCTCTCTTTTTTCCATGGAAGCATTACATTAATCTATTTGTTTGGAATCACTTGGTTGTTCTTTCTTCTTGTCCATATATATGTATTGTGCTTGCACACATGCTCCATTAATAATATCAGGGATTCAATACTGTGATGTGCCTCCTTAAATGATTGCATAGAGCACCCAACTACTTTGTGGCTAAATCTACATTCTCGGGAGAGATTCTCTATAAAATAGATTATGTTTTGAATTTGGTCATGTAATATTGCATAATCTACCCTTGTTTATGTGAACAATAGAGACAACAAATCAACCTCTTGCTCTCTTCATACTCAATAGGATAAAACTAATACATGACGAGATCATTAAACACCTCCACCTAGTTATTGATGGATCACCCTCTAGTTTAAGATTTTTAATTTTCCCAACATGTTTAGGCATGACCCTATAACATCTATTGCGTGAATGATACATTCTAATTTTGTCACAAGTTATGAATAATGAACTAAGCTTATAACAAATGCATCCAATGACCAAATTGATAACTTTGATTTCACTTTGATGGGATTTAATGTCCACTTTCACAAGTCCCAATTTGAATAGAGAATGGGGAGATGTGTTGTTAGAAATTGGAGATTCTTTCTTTGGTTGTTGTTTATCTTCAAGTCTCTATTTAGTGCAAATTTTCACATTAGATTTAATGAGTTTATTGAATGATCCAAAAGTGTTTTCTATAGATGACATTAATGTTGTTAAATTCTTAGAGATGTCAAATTCCCATGTCTCCAACATTGCAAATATCTCCCCTTATTCATCCTTTAGTATGCTTCTATACTCATCCAAATGGCTAGGGTTTAAGGTTTCTTTGTTTCCTTTCTTAGGTCAAACTCTGGATCCTACAACTATTCCACAAAAAACCCAAAGAAAATTTCTTTGATACAAATGAAATATATATTATCGTATATATTCCACTTGATAGTTCATCATAATTGATATTAAAATGCTACTCCAATTTGCTGTAAGGTTTTCCTATACTATGTAGTGATTCAGATGTAATATTAGAAGTATGTAATATTCCTAATGGAAATATTAAGTGATAACATAAGAAAAATATGGACATGCAACCAAAAATTTCCAAACACATGCAAAATATTAGAACACACTAAAAATTGCACCAAAATGTTACGCCATTTTTATTAATTTGAGCAGAATGGAGTACAAATAGATAGGAATAGAGGAACCCGAGCTTGCTACAACATGCAAGGAAAAACCCAGATGAAAATAATGAAGCCCAAGTGTTTGGTAAGCTCCTCCCCAAACTTTGTATTGGCCCAGAAATTTATTGCTACTGCTGCTATGGGTGAAATGTTGTTTTTGCCCTCTGCATAGGTCCAAAAATTTCTGAAATTTTAGCTAGGGGCTCCCCAAGCCAACTCCCACAAAATCCATAAAGTTCTTAGCCAAAATACAACTAATCCGATAGGCCCTAAAATGTGTGAATTCCCCAGTTCATTGGCTCTGCATTCCACAAGAAATCCACAGCTGGAAAATAATTGAAACCACCCGCCAAAAATTAAGAAATTGCAAGCAAATGTCCCTGGAAAATAAGCAAACTCTCCAGCAAAGAACCCAAGCTTATGCTGACTCCCCCAACTCCCACGAATTACTTATCTCTCCAGCTCCGCACAGGCCCCAAAAATTCTTGATTACGCTCTGCAATTACTCACCAGTTCAAGCCTGGAATCCGCTATAAACCTCCATCAAAATAACCAAGGGAATGACCTTCAAAAACCCAGAACCTGATTTGCACAGGAGTTGTCTCTCCCAGGTAGTGCAAATTCTTTCTTGTGCTCAATTTTCTCCCAAAATTAGCTGAATAAAGCAACAATTGGCTCTGAAACAACTTCTACACGACGATTAAGTAGAATTCTCCTAGAGTGGCACTCGTAGTCTCTTGAAGAAGAGGTGAGATTCCCGCATGGAAACCTTTGTGCTAAGCAGCACGAGTTGACTTGGCTGAGCAACACAAGAAAATTGTAATTTAGATCTAAAAATGACACAAAGTCAAAAAAATGGAGGCTTCCTCTCTTATTTATAATTTTTTCATTTACTCTTGAGCTGAAATTTTCTTTTTTCCCTAATAAGTTCCAATGTCGGAAATACCTCCTCTTTCCAAAATTATCCGTAATGCAAAAAATCAAAATTGGGAATATTGTAAAGTATATTGCTTTTAATATGGAGAATGTCTGGGCAAATAAAATAGAAAATAACATCATTAAAATTAACTCACCATTAACACATTAGACATAATATGTATCGCTGTAGTCTAACTAGCCAGAGGAATCGCCCTGAAAATCATGAAAATTCTGATAAGATTTTCAGAAAATCCGGCAAGAATTTTTCTAAATCCATGTTATAACTATCAAAGTTTAATATTTTGGGTGTCTTACAGGTTTTTGATGGTGCTGAATCCATTTCCAATGTCAAAATCAAGATTCAAACACTGTTTTTGCAAGATTTTTTAAATTTTTTTGGCCCGGATTTCGGCCAATTTTGACCGTCCGGGCAATTCCTCCGGCTCGTTAGACGACTCCATATGTATCTTGGATAAGAATGTTTTAAGAAAAATCTAGCAAAAAGTAAGGACCATGCCTGGTCCCATTGCTCTTATATTCACAATGCAACTTATAATGCCACGTGATCACTCATTATGGAGTAGATGAATAGTCTAGCCTAAAATTAACCTTGTTCATATAATTTGTCATGATACCCCATTCCTTGGATTTGCTCAATGATGAAGCAATGCATCATTACAATAGGTTTAAGATTGTTTTCTTCCCTTCTAGGTTTATTTTTAACATGTATAATCTTGTTGAAAGTACACTTATAACTAGTTCCACATTTATGAGTAATGGGAGTTGACATGATATCTGCTTGGTGTTGTGGTCAACTTTTTACATAAATAACTCTCTTATATGAATGTAAATTGAGGTGCTTTCGAGACTATTGGAAATCTCTCGATGAGTAGAGCAATGTCAAGGGGCTAGGTACTATTTTCGCAAAGTTTTGACCCTAAAAGAATTTGTTTGATGCTAGAAAGAAGCCGAAGGAGTTTCAAGACATTAAACCATGAAATAAGATTGGACTTAAAAGTGGGTTCGAGAAGTACTTAGTTTTATTTCCCACAACTAAAAGGTTTTTCAGCGTGATGACAAATATATAGTTTTTTTTTTTTTTCAATGAAAATTATGTGAAAAAGGTTGTCATGTTTTGGCAAAATCACCACTCTCCCCCATAATGGTGACCCTCTTTATGGAACATTTCAAGAGTTAAACACCTAGTTCATTTCCCTTAAACTCGAATGTTGGTCTATGTTTGTGGATGATATTGATGCTAATATTAATGATATTAAGCTTGTAAAACACCTAAATAACCAACTAAACCATGTTAAATTTACTATAGAGTTAGAGGAGAGAAAGGCCTAGCCTCTCCTTGGCATTTTAATCTCTATAAAGCTAAACAGTTCCATGGCTCATCAAATGTATAGACAAAGATCCACGTATAATCATATCTATTTGTTGACTTTCATTATCACCATCACGAAAACTTGGTGTAATTAATAATCCATCATTAAGGTCTTAAATTAAAAAATATATATATAATGAAACAACAAATAAAAGTATTTAAGAATAATGGTTATAAGGAAAATCAATTAAAAAAATCCACAATAATAAAAAAATAGACAACTTAAAATTCATAATATTAGTAAAGCAAAGGAAGAAAATAAGGCCATCTCCCTTATATCAAAGGTATGACTCACATAATTACTAAGATTCTCAAGCGGAAGAATATTAAGATAATCTCCATACTAAATGCCATTAGGAATCTCCTTAAGTCCATTAAAGGTATTATTAATCCTTAGCATCGTAAAGATGTCTATGATATTCCATACCCATGCAGGGTAAATTTTATTGGTTATTTAATACATTTATCTTTTGTTAGGTTTAATGAATAGAATGCAGACATTTCATTCTTCGATTTTGGCTAAACCTTTTCTTAATACAAAGCATCCTATTGAATAGGAAGTGCAAGGATTCTCGTTAGATTATATCACTATTGAAATGATCCTTGTTACACTTTATTGGTGGTTTGTTTTAGAAAATAATTATATTTATTTAAGTGTTTTTTTAGTTAAAAGTCATTACAATAATAATCATTAAGATTCATGATATCATTAGAATCTAGGTGAAGAGGATAATAATTATAACGACTATTAATAATCTTTATTAATAATATTTATTATGCTAGTTAATTGCATAAATAAAATACATTAATCTTTTAATTAAAATAAATTTTATTTATTTATTTATTTTTTTAATTTATATTTTTTCTTTTTTTCCTTTTAACTATGATTTTATTACTTTAAAAGAATTGATTTATTTTTAAGTGTTTTATTTTAATAAATAAAAAGAGGCTTCTCTTACCATCTATGCATTTCCCTTTAAACTTTTTTCTTTGTTTTAATTACTTTATTCAAATTAATTATGTTTTTTAAATTAAGTATTTTTTTTCTTCTTCTTTTTTAATTTTTTCACATCACTTTTTAATTCTGTCTCATGGTTAACATTTTTTTTAAGTTAGTTTACATTACCTTATAATAAAAATTTACATCACTACATTCATCACAGATCACCGAATACAAGACTATACATTTACTACGGTCTTACTCTCAAAGCTCAAGATTGATCTTGTGTTTTTCCTTTTTTCTTTTTTTCCTTGCGGACATCAATCCATTATGAGGAGTTATCAAGAACAAATGTAGAGGAGACAACGACTACATTTCTCTTAGATAATTCTGTTGTAGGGGGGTTCTTCAATATTTGTTGTTTCCTTATTACTATCTGAGTGATATGATCCACAAATATGTGTATTCTTACTCATTAACAAACACAAGATTATGGTTGAGTCTCTTTCATTTTCAGTCAAGGATTGGACCCCCTTAGCTAAGGGATGATTTTTCTATACATGTGGATGAGTTGAGTCTTAAAGAGTTGATTTGGTGGTAGGATTCTTCTATTGTTACATGTCATCCTGCTTGTGAGCCATAGAATTCTTAGGTCCTTTTAAATATTTTGGTTCTTGCCATCCATGACACTTTTTCTTATCATCCGAGTGGGGATAGGACCCTTGAGAAAAAGGGCAGGCATTCTGAAGGTGACCAGGATGTTGACATCTCCTGCAACAAAAAGAAGTATTCTCATAGTCCACCAACTGTTAAAAAACTCTGCCCCTCCACTTGAGGAGGATTTTATCCAACAACCATTTTCTAATATCTATTTCAACACATATGTGTGAAATGTGATAATGCCCAACTTAAGCCTTTCAATTTCTATCTTAATGAAGCAACAAAGTAATTTTCTTACATCGACTTTGTTGTATGGCTGTATCAAATGAAAAGGAAGGTTTGGGAGCCTTACTGAGGCTGGAGTGCTAGAGACATTATGGAAAGAGGATTAAAATATGAAAACCAAGGTTGAAATGAGAGACCAGATTAGCCCCAAAACCAAGGTCCCAGATCAAAAACCTTTTAATGGTCCTCTAAATTGTTGCATAGTACCACAAAGAACCCTTTTGAAAAAAAATACAAATTTGTATTTAGGGACCAATTTTAATGTGCTCATTCTTGAAGTGCAGATGTCGAGGGAAAAATCCATTAAAATGACAAAAAAGTCTCCCTTCATGCATAATCTGCAGAAGCCATTTTGGATACAATATTATTCGCTTCAAGAGATGGAATATCTACTACTCGATCCACAAAAGATGTTGGCCCTAAGAGATCTTTGGGATTCAGAGGTGAAATCCCTCGCTTTAGGGCATCATTAAGGATTTGGACTAGGAGGGGGGGATGCACCCTAGCTTTTGGCTTCACCATGTAATCCTGAGATTAGAAAAATTCAGGCATCCTTGGCTATGTTGTACTCATTGAGCAATTTTGGATCCTGAAGTTGCCCACCTCCATGTAGGAGCCGAAAACAACCAAAGGGGATTCGTGTCTGAGCCTGAATTCTAGCTGCAAGAGAAGAGTCGAGATTTGTGGCTTTGACTTGCAGGAAAAAAGAACACCTGGGATAGGTTTCACAAAGACTATAAAATTCACAAGATCTGAGGTGATAACCTCATCTTAGATGTAGAAAGAACCCTGCAATAGAATAGATTTCCCCTAATTTGATACGTGTTGTGCCATATCAAGTATCTTCAAATCCTCTTCTTTAAGAAAATTTTCCTCATCATTGGTATCATCTAGGTCATCCCTTGATTGAACCCTTGTCGACTTCTTCACGACCTTCTTATTAAGCTTAAATGGATATCTTGTCTCCCATTCAGGTCTCCAACCCTTCACTACCAATGGCCAAAACTCGCCAATATTATCGATGGCATCCTCTAAAATTATAAACCCTATTAGCAATATATCATGGCCTAGGGCAGAAAGGGGTTCTTTAACATTATGATTTGTAGAACTAGGATTTTGAAAGATGATAAATCTATTATGCTTGAGAACCCTAGCAATATCTATCCACCATTGCTACATATGAAAACTAGAGGCTGAAACAACAATAACTAGAAACAAAGGTTTCAAATTGGTTTCCCCCTCAAATCGATCTGCGTGATCCGAGGGCTAGTTGTGAGAAATAGAGTAGGATTTACATATTTCCATGATGTCATCCACAAAGAAAAAACCCAGGAGGGTTCTAATCACGCGGTCAGGTTGATCATTATGTCTCGTCGTCAAACTTGTTCAAGACGAGGGTGTCTATAATGTTGTTTTCCCATACATCATTGCAACAATTTTCACAGATCAGTCTAGATCACATTGTTGGTAAAATTCCTCCACATGAGTGGTGAGGGCTTTGATCATTCCAGCATGACAACCCTCAAAATCCCTGAAAACTTGTTCAACAGTGTAACCATTGTAAGGTCCAACAACACCCCCATGCTTCTTAGTTCTTTCTAAAACTATGATTAACATATTTTTAATATAAAATCATGTTTGTATTTAATTCTTATATTTAAGAATTTGAAATGTAATTTTGTATTGTTTTAAATAAATTTATTTCAGTATTTTAAAGTGGAAATTGAGAATTTATCTTTATTAAATCAAGAGGGGATAGAATATATACAATTCCATAAACTTTAACAATGAAATCACTATACAAAGATTTGACAAATCCGCACTCTGCCTGAGCCCGTGTTGCTCTTGAGCACACGCTCTGCCTGCGGCGCTCTAGCAGCTGGTTGTTGCTCCCTACTCAAGCATGGCCCCTCCAGAGTCCTCCCCGGAGGTGGCCGCTTCTCTGATCTAGGCTCAGGCCTTCTCTACCCTCATCAACTCCTTGGCCCCTCCTCACCCAAGGCCGACGATCTCAAAATTTGTGAAAAATCTTGATGGAATGCAGGAGGTTGTTCTTCCACCTTCTCTCCCTCACATGGCTACCCTTTCTCTTGCAGAGAAGGGCCTCATTGGTCAATTCACCAGATTCTGGCCCTTGTCAAAGACTGTGCAAAGATGGGTCGAGCGCAACTGATCTGACAAGATCAATGGAAAAATTTCCATTCACTTCTGCGGTAGGGGCTATTTCACCTTCCACTTCGAGATGAAAGAAGATAAAGACCTGATCTTCAGAAATGGACCCTATTTTATGGACACCAGAGGCCTTTACCTCAAAAAATGGATGTCGGATTTCGATCCAGAACTTGATGTACCAAATTTTGTTCATGTCTGGGTGCGCCTTCCGCACCTCCCTTTACACTGCTGGGGGGATGATTCTATTCGAGCCATTGAGAACACAGTAGGTAAATTCATAGATCGAAGCGAGCCAAAGGATAACATGCAAGCTTGCGCCAAGATCTATGTTAAGGTGGATCTGGGCAAAGGCCTTCCCAAGGCTATCAAGCTAAAAGTAGATGAATGGACGCATATTTAGCAACTCGACTATGGGTAGATCCCGTTTAAATGCAAGGTATGTCATGAATATGGTCACTTTGCTAATATTTGTTCAAAAATTATTGATGTTGAAAGCTCGGAGACTGATTCACGATGGGAAACTATAAAGAGGAAGAAGGCCACCTCTAACCCTAAGAATAATACCCCTTTAGCGCCTCCTCCTAAATCTGACCCTCCATCCTCCTCTTCTCCCAAGGTCCCAGACCCAATCCAACAATCTATTTCTTCTCCCTCTCCCCCCCCCCCCCCCCAACTCCACGCTAGACCCCTCCAATCCATTTTCCACCATTTCTCCCTCTGATGAGGATCCCCCCTTCTTACCTCTCCCACCAAACCCGCCTCTCCTCGTCCCTCTCCCTCCTTCCTTGACCCTCCTTCCTCCTCCTCTAACCCTTCTTCTATCTGAATCACAAGAAGCTCTACAAAGGAGCATGGAGCAACGCTGGAAAACACTAAGAAGCATGGCCCTAGAAGGAAATCTTCAAAGCAGCACCGGGATGAAAATGCACAAAAAGACATAGCATTGGGAACTTAGAACCCTATTGAAACTTATATATTAGGGCAGAATAGCAAGGATAAAGGACAAAAGGAACAATGAGGGAAAGAAGCTCTTTGAATGACCCTTTTGTAATGATGAAAGTCCTCTCATGGAACTGCAGGGGTCTAGGGCATCCCTCCAAAATTGCAGCCCTAAGAGACTTAATAAACCAAGAGAAACCGAAAATTATTCTCCTGCAGGAAACAAAGCAGGGAGATCTGGAAATGAAGACAATAATGGACAAAATGAAACACTATGGTGGCACCCTATCTGAATCAAGGGGATCCTCTGGCGGGTTACCCACCCTTTGGAACCATAGCATATGGAAACATAAAGACACTACAGCAAACCAAAATTGGATCAAAGTGATACTAGAAAGTTACAGAGATCAAAAATAAATCATTGTTTACAATGTATATGGCCCCAACCATTACAGGGACAAAGAACTTTGTTGGAACTCCCTTAAATAAGACATAGATAATGAGGACAGCAGCAACATTATAATGGGAGGAGATTTCAATTTAATCCTTCAGGCAAATGAGAAAAGGGGAGGCTGCTTCAATCTGGACCCTTCTCGAGACCAGCTTGAAGTTATGATGCAATACCATGAGCCAGTTGACATTGCCCCAAAAAATCATAGATACACATGGAGCAACAGAAGAATTGGGAGAGGAAATATCATGGAAAGACTTAACAGAATCCTGGTTGTTGTCGCACTCCTCTCATATTACTCCATCACCTCTGCCAACGTTCTCTCTTTTTTAGCCTCTTATCACTACCTCATCACCCTCACTTTTGGTGACCATCACTCTCTCAGCCCCATTCCCTTCAAATACAGTCCGCTCTGGAATGACATCCTAGAAGCAAACCAGCTGGTGCGTAATACTTGGATGCAGCACATTGAAGGTTCTCTCTACTTTATATGGGAAACCAAGTTACAAAAAACTAAATTGGCCTTGAAGGACTGGGCCAAATCTCAATATAAAGATCCAGAGAGGGCCAAGATTGAAATTAAGTCCAAACTGGATGATGTCCACAGCAGTATCGATATTCATGGCCTTAACCAAGATCGCCTCAGCTAGGAAAAAGATCTTTATTGGAAACTCTACAGAGCCAATAGAAAAGAAGAGGAGAAGTGGCGAGTCAAATCAAAGAATCTATGGCTTCAAGTAGGTGATAAAAATACAGCCTCTTTTTATAAGCAAGCTACTGTTCGAAAAGCCAGGAACAATATTTCCACTATCATCAATGCAAAAGGCCACATACAAACAGATCAAAAAGTAATTAAAAACGTTTCCACCATGCATTACAAAGATCTCCTAACAAAGACAAAAATTCCGGAAGATTACTCTGATCTTTTGCAATACCTTCCAACCATGATTACAAAGGATATGAACAACACATTCAACAAAGAGATTGATGAAGAAGAGGTTAAAAATGCGATCTGGGCCTTGCATCCGGATAAATCCCCTGGGTCAGATGGGTTTTCCATAAGTTTCTAGAGAATTTATTGGGATCTAATAAAAAAGGATCTTGTCAAAATGATACAATGGACGCAAAGGAAGAAGAAAATTTGGGGCTACACCAATTCTACCTTCCTTGCCTTTATCCCCAAAGAAACTTGCCCCTCCTCCTTCTCTAGATTTAGGCCCATCTCTCTTTGCAATTCCTCCTATAAACTCATCACTAAAATTCTTGCCATGCGCCTCAAACCCCACCTTCGCAGCCTCATTTTTGAAAATCGAGGCTTCATCTCCCAAAGGAAAATTATTGATTCTATCCTTTTTGTACAAGAAGCCATTCACTCAAGCATCTCGCGCAAAGAAAAAGGATTTATATTAAAGCTTGATCTTTCCAATGCCTTCGACAGGGTCAGGCACTCTTTTCTCCTTGTTGTTCTCGAAAAAATGGGTTTCGATCCAAACTTCCTTGACCTCATCAGCTCTTGCATCTCTAGCCCTTGGATATCTCCCCTCGTCAATGGCAAACTAGCTCCCTCCTTTCAATCCTCTTGAAGTCTAAGGTAGGGATGCCCTCTTTCCCCCTACCTCTTCATCCTCATGGTGGAATCCTTTAGTAAGGCCCTGGATCATATGAGGCGAGTTGGCCTCATTACGGGCATAAAATTCGGAAACGGTGTTAAAAATATGAATCATTCTCAATTCACAAATGACACTCTTCTGATGGGAGGAGCATCCAGTATAATTGCGTAGCGATTTAAAACTATCTTGGACAAATTCATGCTCTACTCTGGAGGTTTGATTAATCATCAAAAAAGTTTCATTTATGGTTGGAATGCTACTAACCAAACCATCCACAGTATTTCTAATATCTTTGGTGTCCCTTGCAAACTGAATTGGGACCACTTCACTTACCTGGGCATGTCTGTCAGCACCGGCCCCTTAAAGGCTGAAATATGGAATATTACTATTGACAAGATGAAGAGAAAAGTACAACAATGTGGCTCTTCATGGCTCAATCTAGCAGGGCGCCTTGCCCTCCTTAAATCTGGTCTCTCATCTCTGACTTTGTATCACTTCACCCTCCTTCATGCCCCTAATATCATCCACCTCAAATTCGAAGCTATCATTAGGCACTTTCTATGGCAAGGTGGAAAGAATGAAAAAAAAAATACAATCTTGTCAAGTGGAGACAAGTAATCCAAGGTCAGGATCATGGAGGGATTGGAGTTTTCTCTCCCAAGCTTCTAAACAAAGCCTTTGGATGGAATATTATTTGGAGACTAATAAGTGGGAGTCAGGCATGGTGGAAAAAATTCATGGAGGTAAAATACCTTAATACTACCTGGCAACACCTTCTTGACCATGACATCCCTAATAGACCCTGCTCCAAAATTTGGGCCCTCTGCAAAAAATCCATTCCTTTCTTAGCCCAAACCTCTCTAAAGTTCCCATGGGGGGTAACTCCATCAACATTGAGAAAGACCGAATTATGGGGCAAATTCCCATCTTAGACAGGCCTGGCACCCAACGCATCATCTCTCACTTCAATAATATGGGCCTTAGCCTCTTAAGCCAATTTTCTAAATGGGATGACCAATCACAAAACTGGATTGGTTGGCACTTCCCCAAAGTTCCAGCCCATCTTGAAGCTGATCTTGGTACCCTCCAATCTCTCCTCTATGGTGCAGCTCCTTTAAAAAAAGACAGCATTGATGGATTTCGCTGGGACCCCTCTGGCTCAACATTTTCCATCAAAGCTGCCTACCAGCAACTCTGCAAGGACTACTATCCTGCATCTATTTGGCCCAATTGGAAAGCAGTATGGAAATTGCAAGAAATACCCAAGATTAACATTTTCATATGGACCCTCTTGAAAGAAAAAATTTTAACATCAGAAAATCTCAAGAAAAGAGGTGTTCTTGGACCAATAATGTGCCCAAATTTTCAAAGAGTTGAATAAACTTCTCTCCATCTCTTCATTGGGTGTCCCTTTGTTGCACGACACTGGATCAAGATCATCCCTTCCTTCCAAACTTGCTGGGCGCATCAAGGCACCATTGCAGAGCTTCTCCAATCTTGGAAGAGCAGCTACCCATGGGGGAAAAAGAAGAGAAATATCTCGAGGAGGGTCTGGGACACCCTGCCATATGTGGTCTTATGGAATATTTGGCTTACCAGGAACAGGAAGATATTCAGAAAAAAAAAAAAAAAAAAAAAAAAAAAAAAAAAAAAGAGCCTTCTTTTAGGAAAGTTTGTAGCAAGTCAAGGAGCCTCACCTTGAAACAATATCTGCCAAGAGCGATAGCAGAATTGACTTCAGTGAACTCTGCGTTGAGGAAAGGAGTTTCCTTGGCAACCTTTGGGACAGAACTAACAACTTTAAGCCTCCTTCAAATAAACCCTCCAGAAAAGACACAAGATGGAAGATTTAGCTTAAAGAAGCGGACTTCATCGATTGGATAAATAACAGCGCAAGACCTTCTCTTTTCTTTGATGGTGCTTCAAAAATGAATCCGGGCATTGCAAGGGCAGGAGGCATCATCAGAAGTGCGAAAGGTAGCATTCTCACAACTTTTTAATGGGGTCTTGGCACCCTCTCCAAAAACAGAGCGGAGGCCATTTCCCTTCTCCAAGGTTTATATCAACTAAGGAAGCTCAACATTTCAAATGCTATGGTTTTTGGTGATTCCTCCATTATCATCAATTTGATGAATCATGATCGACCAACAAAAAACATAGCTCTCCACCATACAATCAGAAGATGTCGCAACCTTTTAGAAGGTGTGAAAGAAACATCCTTCTATCATATCCTCCAAAAAAACTACAAGGATGTTGATCTTCTTGCCGACAAAGCTTGTGCTCGAACCTCGGGGAAATTTTTTTGCTATAATGTCCTAAATCTCATGCCACTTTCATGATCTTGCTGCAGTTAATCTTCAAATTTTATCTGATCTCTCACTCGGATATCTCTATGCTCCTTTGTCTTAATCGTACTCCCACCACTCGCCTTCCCGTGACCTTATCTTTTTGGGTCTCCCACCAAGATACCTTCCTCACCATGCATTGTTCTATTTATTCTTCTGCTCCCTGCTCCTTTAGGTATCCCCTTTCTCTCTATCTGCGTGGTATTCACACCCTTTGCAATGCTCCTCTGATTAAGTCTTTGGATTATCCCATCCTGATCCTTCTCACCTACGTAACTCTATTACGTTCAGATATTCCAGTGCTCTTCCCTCTCACTCCTCAGCCTTCCTCCTTTGCAGTCGCTGCTCTTTTCAACTCCCTGCTGAAGCTGCGCCTTTGTAGGATTCACACTTCTTTGCCTTATGCTGATTTTGCTCCTTCCCTCTGCTCAAAAATTGCCTCCAGCATGGCTCATAGTGAAGATTGCCTCCACTGCGTAGATCTTCAAGCTGAGCTATAACAAATCAGAGCTCACCAAAAAATCCTTGATGCAAAGCTGCAAATAGAGGTTAAAATATTAGATTAAAAACATGAAGAAGATGTTAATGTCTTTCTCCATAGGGTCATCTCTCTTCAAAATCAGTATAATGTACTCTCCAATCGGTGTGCTCACGTTGAAGAATCAATACAAATTCTCAAATACATCTTGGAGAAGCGCACAGATCCTAGTTCCAACTCCAACAACATGAGGAATGTTGGCAATGAAGACAATATTGATGCCTCAACAGGGCGCCATATCAGCATTGATTGATCCCCACTCTCATTATTAAGCATGTCTTTCAAACTCGTATTTTTTATGTCTCAGTTTGTCCGCATATATGCAATGTCTGTATTTCAGTTTTTCTCGAAAACTAGAAACAAGGGAAATGTAGCATTTTTTTGTAGCTACTTCCTCTACTGCCCTGCAAGAAATCTCTGCAAGTAATCTACCATATAAACTTGGAGCTTCTCCTACTCTTTTTTGGAATACAAAATAGCAACCGAATATGTTAAAAAAAAAAAAAAAACAACAATGAAATCACTATACGTACATAATTTCTTTATCCAACATACACAAATTTTTATATACCAATTTATTTTTCGAAAAAAAAAAGAAAAAACCAATAGCCTTTTATATTAATAATAGACTATTTGTATATGAAATAATATTCAGAAATTCACCATTTCAAGTGTTTTGAGTGTAACACAAAAGAAATCACATATTTCGTATTTTTTAAAATTTTCCCCTAAGGAATTATTACAAAAATATACATATGAGATTAACTACATATCAAAAAGTGTATGATATTAACTAAAGTTGGAAACCTGTAGATCAACATCAATTAAGTGGAACTTAAGTGAACATTATTTTCCCAATCCTAGGAAATTTTCCATTACTATATGTGGATAAGTTGATCTCCCCCAATTGATATCCATGTCCCATCTTTGAGAGAGCATCAAAAATACCATTTTATTCCCTATATATATGAGAAAAGGTCACCCCACTGAAATGACCAATCAACATCCTAATTATATCCATCTAGTTAAACAGCATGGGAGGATCAAATGAAGACTTTTAATTTTTCTATTCAAAAGAAGATTTTGAATCCCCATATACATCCAGTCTCAATAGATAATCATTTTGCACTATATAAAACTCGCCAAATAGTAATGATATCATCTCCAGTGTTTGTACCTGAACTATTGTTCCAACAGAAATGATAAAAATGACTAGGTTTTATGACAATGTATGCCCCATTGTTGCATATGTTTTGATTTGCAACCCTGTCAAAAAAACCCACAGGATATCTGCTCAAAATATTCATTGTTTGAATCAATCTCAATGTTCCCTTATGATCCTTTAATTTTGACTTTCAATCCTTCAATCATGCTTCTAGTAATGTTGTATTCCAATCAACATATATGTTTAATATGTTAAACACACCATCCATATGGAGACCGCATAAGGGCACTTGAGAAAAAGGTGAGCAACATCCTCATTTTCAACCTTACACATTACACATCTTCCCAGACCTATGAATCCTCTCGTGCATAAATTATCTCATGTTAAAAACTTATTTTTCTAGACCATCCACCCTAAACACTTTACTTTTAGGGGTAAATTCCATTTCCCACTATTTCTGAAACATTTTCTTTCCCCATATCACTGGTGTGATAGTGTAACATACCTATAGGCCTCCTTAACAGTGATTTTTCCATGACCAGCTTTACCTTCCCACGTATAGTTGTATTCCTTTTCCATAAAAGTGATTCCAACTAGGTATAAATTGATCACATGCATATCCCATATCTCTGTTAATTCTCCATATAAACCCAAATATATCTAGCATATCCAAGTAGGATATTATAAAGCACGATTTGTTGCAACCTGTATCTAATTTGAAAAATATATACCCTTATATGGATGTTCCTGATGAGAGAGTATGACAATGTGTGATTATCAGAGAAACCTATAATAGGATCCAGGCCTATCTCCATTTAATCTACTAATCTAATCTCCCACCTCAAGTTCCCTATCAACAATTGTTTGAATTTCATAAAATTGTTCCATATATATGAGACTATGCAAGGAACCCATGCCCCAGACTTTATCCACTCCATAAGGAACTGCATACTTAGGTATTTTTCCTTTATAATCATTTTCCAAATGCATATTCCATATAAAGCATGCCATAAGCTCTTCACCACCAAATCCCATTCAAATTTCTCAATGTTCTTTAAACCCTAGCCTCCATCCTCTTTCCTCATGGAAATTCCCTCCAACCAAACTAGATGTATCTTGTTTACATATTTGGAACCTAACCAAATAAAGTTTGAGATTATGGAGTTTATCTACTTAATGATATGTTTGGGCATCAAATAGAGGTGCATCCAATATGCATTAATACTCTGCAAGACCGATTGTGCCATAATCAACCTACCCCCAAGGTTCATCAATTTTAGTGACCAAAATGCCAGTCTTCTTTCAAATTTTGGATCAAACAACACCAATCTCTAATACCATAGTTGTTTGGTTTCAGGTGGAAACCAATATATTTTAATCCCCTATCCATTGCCACCACCTCAACAACAAAAATACCAACAATCTTCGGCACATTGACATGTTCAGAGGACTCTTCAATCAACATAGATTATTTTCTCATATACAAACTAGTTGGATCACAAAAAGAGGATATGATCTGATGTAAATATTTCCATTCCATTGTGGATACTTTCCCAAAAACTAGAACATCATCCACAAACATAAGGTTTGTTATGGATATATTTTTGGTGATCTTAATACCCAAAAAGGAACCCCTATTTTGTGCCTCAGTAATCAATATGCTCAATCCATCAATAACCAGTAGCAATAATGGGAGGATAAAGAGCATCCCTACGACAACCCCTTCGAGGCATTAAAGAAATTAGAAGGCACTATATTTATTGAGACAGCACAATTTACCAAGGTGATACAAGCCATAATCCAATCAACGACCTCCACAAAAAAGACCAATTTTGTGTAAAACCATCCTAAAAACATCAATCCACACATTCATATGATTTAATCAAGTCCAATTTCAATAACAATGTCTCTTTTCTTTTTACCTTTATGGAATGCATGCATTCTTGAGTAATTGGAATTGCATCTTGGATTTTTCGATGTTTTAAAAAGCAAAATTGTTCAGGGGAATCAAATTTGGATAGTGTATCTTTCAACCTTGTTGCAATAATCTTCGAAACCATTTTATATGAAATATTGCACAAAGAAAATAGGTTTATACTTCTTGAATGATGAAGCCTTTGGAATCAAAGCAATAAAGGTAGAATTTAAAGCACCTAAGATTTTACATGAAGTCCTCAATTCTTTAGTTAAGAGAAGTGGATATGGCCCCATAATATCCTTGAAATATAGGAATAATTCCACAGTCCACCCATCCAGACCTAACTTGTGTCCCTAGTAAAAGACTTTAGAATAGATACCACTTCTTCAGATGTCATCGACCGCCTAATAACCACATCCTCCTCCTTTGTAAACATCTGAGGATATGTGTGAATGACCCCCAATTGATTATCGATGTCCACCCCATCCCTAGATTTATATAGATTCCCAAAATAATTGATAGCCTTCTTATGTAGATCTTTTAGCTTGTAAAATTTCTTACCTGCTTCGTCCTCCAGATCCCAAATAGTATTTTATCTCCTTCTTTGTGAGGAAAAATTATGAAAAAAAATAGTTGTTATCACCCCCTGCAATCCAAATGGTGTAGCTCTTGCCCTCCATTCCTCTTCTTGATGTTTTAGAATCTTTCTCTTTTGCGCTTCTTGTTCCAATGCCATTTGTTTCTGAGCATCTGAGAAGAAACCAGGATCTAATGGGTCAGATATTGACTCGATTTCTCGATCCATCTCTATCAAAATTTTTTATTACTTCTCTTTTTTCCTCTTTCCCATGTTTTTACCACCTTCTTTAGTTCATTTAGCTTTAGGAAAACAACATCCATTTGGGAAGTCTCTTTATGATATACCACTTATGACCAAGAATATCTAACTAGATTCTCAAAGTCATTGTCTTTTAACCGTGTATGATTAAATTTAAAAGGGAGACCCTTCCATTCACATTCACCACACCATTGTAAAAAAATTGGAGAATGATCATACATCATCAATGAGTTGACCCATGAACGCATCATAACGAACTGTTCCAGCAAGTTCTCATGAACTAACAACCTATTCAATCCCTTTGTAATCTCATCCAAACCAATACATCCATTCCTCCAAGTAGGAATAAGAGGAACCGAAAGAATATCTAGTAAATGGTTTTGCACAATAAGATCCCTAAATAAACCGCCTAATGGATCCAATTTACATCTCAACCCCCATATCTCTTCCAATGTTTCACTTGATTGTGATTTTGGATTTTTTTTGTTTTTTTTTTTTTTTATACAATGGGAAATCCTATCATAACTTAGTTGTCAAACTAGCAATGGGGACAACTATCATTGGCTACTATCTACTAATGCAGGTTGACTCATCATAGTTGTTCAAGGAAAACCATACCACTTGGAATTACTCACTAGTGGTCCATAAGAGAGCAAGATTTCACTCCTACAAAATGCCCCTCGGTCTTGGGTCATTAATTTGTTTCCTTATATCTAAGGAAGACTAGCTCTTAACCAAATAGAAAAATTTTTAAGATGATTGCGATCTTATTATTATTAAATGCATTTTTTTTAATTTAAAAATAAATAATAAAATGATATTTTACACATGCTAAAAAACATTATTAAAAAAAACACGACTAATTCTCTAAATTTACAATCTAAAATAATAATTTTTGTAAACTTGAGAATTATATAACAATTAAAAATTAAATTAAACAATTTTAAAATTATTATTTTTCAAATAAATTTCCACAAATCATATTTTACACATGTTAAAAAAATTTATTAAAATAAGCACTACGACCAATTCTCTAAATTTAAAATTTAAAATAATAGTTTTTTTAAATTTGAGAATTATATAACAATTAAAATTAAATTAAATAATTTTAAAATTATATTTTTTGAAATAAAATTTCCATAAATATTTAAGAGAAAATTTAAATATGTTTACGCTCCCTCTCCCAACGGCCAGTTATTTCTGCATAACTGCAATTAATTGTTTCTGGAAACCAACTGCAGTCATTTCCTTAATTTATGGAAACCAACTGCAATCATTTCCTTAAATTACGGAAATCAACTGCAGTTAATTAATTTTCTTGTTGGGAGCTTCTGAAGTGGTCCATTACTCCCACTGTAGTTCTCTACCATGATTTCTGGAACACTTGACACATAGCCAACAGAAGCTTGATGGAAGCTTGGCTTAAATACTTTTGTTTGGTCCCCAAGCTCACAAACTCAATCCCCTTCAGTTTTACACCATTAAATTAGAGTGATCAGAGCTTGGAAGTCCCTTTAGATTTTCTGTAAAAAGCAGCTCTTGTTTAGTGAGAGAAGAAGGAGAAGGAGCAGTTTCAGTTGTGGCATGTAAGGCATAAGGCATCTTCCTCTTGCAGATTTTCTATATAGTGAAGCAGCCCGGAAGCTTTGCATACAAAATACATTCTAAGTGTGAGTAGCATTAATGGCTGGAGGTATGATTTATTGGGCATTAAAGTTTATTTTTCAATTCTTTTTAAGTATTTATTCTGCATTATAGAATCGTTATTCAGCTTATATTTGGTGTCAGAGCCTTTTTTATCTCTGCCTTGGTGATTATAGACATGTTTGGCTAAATGTCATATTTTGAGAATTTTCTAAATTAAAGCATTTATTTGGAAATATGTCTAATTTTTGCTCAACTTTTATGCTTATAATATTTATTTAGTTTAATTATATGAACTTTGGATAATTGTTGTGCAATTTAATTTGCATGAATTAATTATTGCTGCTTTAATTAATACATGCTATTTTGGATGAGTATACGAGACCCATCGTTAAGTGTTATGCATGAATATTATAGTTTTATTTATGCAAATTATCATTATTCTCATATCAAGTTAATTTTTATGTAAATAATGTCTAGTGATCCATATAATTTTAATTGATTAGAGAATAGCCACAGTATCTCTAATTAAATAAAATCATATATTATGATTGACTAGGATCACATAAAGAATATTTAGACATTAATTGTAATTAATTATACTAAATATAATAAATTTTATCCCACAGGAATTTTTGTTATATTTATGTAATTAATTAGGATAAAATATTCATAACTTACCCACAGGAGTTATGAATTAATAGTTTTATCATAAAGTTCAAAACTAAGATAGAATTTATATCAAATTATAATCATAATATACCCTTAAAGTTATGAATTAAGTGAATAATTTGATAAATTCTATCATAAAGAATAACTGAATCTGCTTGAATTGAAAATTTAGTCCACAGACAATTTTTATGTCATTAGATTCAATTTTAAAGCATGATTTACATTGGTAAAGCATGAAATTTTATTTATGCCTCAATTTTAACATAAGCATGTGATTTTTAATTTTATGCAGTTGTACAACCTGCAAATTTCTCTGAAATTCGTTCTGATATCCCTGAACTTAAGGGAGATAACTATAAGGTCTGGAAGGAGAGAGTTCTCCTTCATTTGGGGTGGATGGACATAGACTATGCTATTAGGAAAGATGAACCACCAAAACTCACTAATACCAGCAATGCAGCGGCCATCACGCTTTATGAACGATGGGAACGATCTAATCGCCTGAGCATGATGTTCATTAAAACTAAAATTTCAGCTGGTATTCGTGGTTCCGTTGATCAGCATGAAAAGGTCCAAGACTTGCTGAAAGCCATTGATGATCAATTCGTCACTTCAGACAAGGCACTAGCAAGCACCCTAATCATGAAGTTCTCATCCCTAAGGCTCACCAGTGTGAAAGGTGTGCGTAAGCACATCATGCAAATGAGGGACACTATGGCTCAATTGAAGAAACTCGAGGTTGAAATATCAGAATCTTTCTTGGTGCACTACATCCTGAACACCCTTCCGCACCAATACGGACCTTTCAAAATCTCATACAACACACATAAGGATAAATGGTCAATTAATGAACTCATGACCATGTGTGTTCAAGAGGAAGAGAGAGTGGTGATGGAAATGGGAGAAAGTGTAATGTTGGCAACGAAAGGAAAGGGAAAATCTCAAGCCAATCAGAAAGGGAAAGGTTAAATACCTCCCCAAGCCGATATCAAGAAGGATTCCAAGTGTTTCTTCTATAAAAAGAAGGGACACATGAAGAAGGAATGCGCCAAATTTCAGAAATAGCTTGCAGACAAAGGTAATCCAATCTCGTTTGTTTGTTATGAATCTAATATGGTTAATGTCAATATTAACACCTAGTGGATTGATTCTGGATCAAAAATTCACATTTGAATTCCTTGCATGGTTTTCAAAACCTAAGGAAGCTAGTGATAAGTGACCAAAGCATCTTATCAGGAAACAAGATTGGCTCGCATGTGGAAGATATAGGAACATGCTATTTAA